>AP025046.1:16707464-16754392 GCA_036186865.1 Eustoma russellianum | reverse complement strand
CTTGGAGGGTAAATCCATGGTGACATCTACTTCAACACAAAATCTCGCCACAGAGGGACGATGCCGAATCCATCTTTAATGGTGTACCAATCAATTTTGCAATCTCATATAATGTACGATAATCGTGGAGATGAATTGGAAGACCCTCAAGTGCCACCCACACCGGGACAATTGGGGTATCTAGACATGGATCAAAAGACGGAGTCCATTTCGTAACCTTCATGTCGTATCCCTGGAAACGCCAGTGACGACGATAAAAGAATCGCGTATAATCATCTTCGTTAACAAAGTTTAGCAGCACATGTCCCTCATCAAGAAGACCAATGTTAACTGAACCTTTGAACCCAATTCTATCAATCGAGGCGCGTAAGCCTGCCATAGACGGCTGGCCACGCCAAAAGGCTCCAACCAAGGCGTACTTAAAGCGATTTGCAACAATGTCAATTTCATCCTGCATAAATGAAACAGCGAGGTATCCTTTATAGCGTCCCGACTCACGCGATGGGAATCTGCCTGCAACTGCAGACGATACCATAGCCGCAAATGATTTGGAGAGTGGCGGTGGTCCCATCTCAGACCAAGTATGAATTCAAGACCAGTAGTAAATGATGTTGCAGCATTACAATTAAAAGATTGAAGCTTTTGCAATAAGGGGCTGCCGAACAAAACCGTAGAGCAATCGCTGAAGCAAATTGAAAGATACGGAACAAGAGAAAATTACCGGAGGATGAATTGAAGTCGCAGAAGTGACTGCGATCATGAGCTCCGGCGATTTCGGAGTGCACTGACAATTCAGCCGCCGCCCGTGTGTCCTACCTATTCTTTGTCGGAGTCGTCGGAGATCCGCAGTATCGGCACAAAAAATTTCACCGGAGATTAGACATGAAAGGCCCCGCCAAGAAGCCAATCAACGCCCTCAGCAAATGGGTTCGTTTGGAAGGTTCTTCTTTCCTTCTCAATAGAAAAAAGAAAAAGGCATGTGGTCGAAAAATCTGTAGAAGTTGTCCACTAAACGGTACAGAATGTGAAAGTTAAGCAATTGGTTCCATATCATATGAAAACTTTCCATGTTCCATCAGCATAATATATATACAGACACATATGTAAGACACACACATATATGCATATCAACCAATCAATCATACCCAGTATATCCCAACGGCAACAGCAGACATACATACATATACACACACACGCACACACATTGTAGCGCCCCATACCCCGGCCTAGCCGGATACGGTGCGCCCGCCATACTTCACTACGGAGAGTACCAGGTGTCAATCCATAATGTATCTTAGTCCAGACTAAAATGTGTGGACTTTCGTGCTTACACGTCCACAAGTAAGCAAAACCGAGGCAGAATAAAAAATTTCCAAACGAACGCGTCTAAGCATTCATCATAAGTCTTACAGACATGTTCTTAAAATGCTAAAATCCAAAATCCAATCTTTTTCAACATAAATTCGTAAAAGTTCCTCAATCATGACCATCTTGTCATAAGCCCTTAAATCATCCTTCAATCACTCTCCTACGGATAAGACACCCTAGGCTCGTCCTCGATCCACTTGACCCTAGTTCCTGCGGGTTCTGAGAGCAAAAATAAAGGGTGAGTGACAACGTCACCAGCAAGTATACCATAAATAATCATGCATTAAATGGAAAGTACACACAAGAACCAAATCCCCCAAAATTTGGACTTTTTCCATCATGCCTGTCTTTCCATTCAAATGCCACAACGGTAACAGAATCATCACTTAGTCACAAAGGAAATAAGATCATAGCTTACGTAACAACAGCAATAAGATCGTAACTTAGGTAACGAAAGATAAGAGGATCATAACCTACGTAACATTACATCTAGCATTGGGCTAGCATCTCATCCCTTCAGTCAATAGCAGCTAAGGCAATAAAATCATACTTAGCCATGAAGCAAGTAGTAACACAGCTCAGTACAAATAGACTAAACATCATGCTCATGACCATATGCAATGCGTATGAATGTGCAAATATAGTGCATAATGGAACCATGAAAATCTTTTCTTTTCGTTCTTTCTTTCAAAACATCATCGTTAAGGAAACAAGAGAGTATTCAGATCTATTCTCCCGGATCTGAGGCGGCCACTTATTTCTCTTCGAATATATTATTCCCGGATTCGGAGCGGTCACGTCATCACTTATCAGGTCTATTCTCTCCGGGCCTGAACGGTCGATATCAGGTCTATTCTCTACGGACCTGAACGGTCCATACCATCAGATCAGTTAACCCCGGATCTGGATGGGTCCTTACTAGCCAGAAAACACACGGTACCAGTGGAAAGCGTTCTTTAAAAAAACATAATCTTTTCTTTAAAAACGCCTTTTCATCCTTCCTTCTCATAAAATCAGTTTCCTTAAACTGTATGAACATGAACAATGCAATGCATGACATGCGACATGCGACTCATGAACAAATACATCATAACACGCATGCACGGACTTGTCTCTTAAGCTGGAAAAACTGTCCAGTAATCACATTCTGTTCATACAACCTCGTGCTCATCAATTCGTGCTCGCCATACACATGCATCATGAAGTCTTAGACACGTTCCATAAAGATTCCGTAACATTATGAAATGTCTAACGAGCTCAAAACATCAACTATAATCAAAGGGTACTGCTGAAATCAGCAGGGCAGTACCCGTCTTACCTCAGTTTCATAGATCACAGAACCTTATACATATTTAAGCCATCACATGGAGAACATAGCCAAGATATCAAGGAACAATATTCATAAGGCTAAACATCACATTCAAGTCTAAACGAGCAAGATCAAAGCCTTACAACTTATGTCATTAAACTGTCCTGTTTTCCAGTTTTGTACCACTAACGTCAACTCAGTTTTTAACCATCAAAATGGTAGTTTTATGCTGGTTTCTTTACATGAACATGTACATCTATGCCTTAGGTAATTACCATAAAACTTTCAAGGCAATCCAATAAGTTTAAGGGGGTCATCTACTTACTTTCCCAAGCTAGGTACATGCAGAACCTGGAATGACCAGTTTTACCATGAATTGCATTGTGACCCAACCACAACATCTTTTACTAAAATTCCAACTCACAGGGTTTTTACACACACCCAACTATCATCATACCAAAAATCAGCTCATTTTCACATTCCTAAGGTGCATTTTCGAGCCAAGCAACTTACTACTCAAAACTGTCCTGTTCTAGCAACTCTGTTTGACCAGTTTTACTAAAAACTTCATTAGGGATAACCCACCACTCCTTTTACAAAAATTCTAACTCACACATTTCATAGACACATAGGGATATTATCATACCAAAAACTAGCCAATTTTAAAATTTGTAAGGTTTATTTTCAGGGCGTACAATATGCCACATAAAACTGTTCAGCTCCAGTACCTCTGTATGAGCAGTTCCTACTAAAAATTATATTCTGGTCAATCCACAAATCCTTTTACCAAAATTCCAACTCACATATTCAATACACATATGAGGCTATCATCATACCAAAAATTAGCCAATTGGAACGCCTCTAGGGTTCATTTTCAGGTCGTTCAACATGCTACAGAAAACTGTCCAGCTCCAGTACTTCTGTTTGACCAGTTGTCACTAAATAATTCATTAATAATAAACCACAACTTCTTTTGTCGAAATTCCAACTCGCACATTTACTAAACACATAAGGCTATCACCATACCAAAAATTAGTAAATTTGAACACCTTTAAGGTTCAGTTTAGGTCGTACAACATGACACATAAAACTGTCCAGCTCCAGTGATTTCAGCACTTCATCACTTTTTATGGTTCAAGCATTTCCAATCAACTTCATTCTTTAAAGTGACTTAATAACTATCAAATAAACACTTCAACATAATCTTTCCAAGCCTCATAACATGCTTTAAACCATAGATAAACTGTTCATGAGTCATATCAAATCATTCATACAACAAATCATTCACTCGTGCCATCACTTTTTCTTATAACAACTAGTTTTCATGTCTTGTACTTAGACTCTTCAACTAAGATTCATAGCTTAAAAATGACTAGCCATTCAAGTATGTACTTCACAAATAAGGCAAGATTGGTTAGAGTATACTTGCTTCTTAGAACCTTAGAGCTTTTCCTTAGCATGAGCCTTGGTTGAAATGGAGTGAAGTCTTCCCCCAACTTCACATATAACACATGGTTTTGAGAGGAGGAAGAAGGATGAACATTAGTTATTATCTTAATGAAGAAGCAACTATATTGAGGCTATGATTTCCTTACCAAAATGAAACTTGGATGGAGCTTGAAATGGATTCAAACCATCAAGATGTTAGCTCCCCCTAGTAGCTTGACAAATCTTCTCCTAGTGACTATTTGAGTGTCACGTTTTTGGCATGAAATAAGAGATACAATGTGAGTTTTATCATTTGCAATGTGGAAATCACTTAGGATATTCAACATGCAACTTACCTAGGAAATTCTTGAGGCTTGAAGATCTTGAACTCCTTGGCTCAACTAGCCGTGTACCCAAAATGGAAAAATAGGGAAGTCTCTTGCTCTTTGTGAATTCTTGAGGGAGAGTGTTCTAGAGTGTACTTGGAGAGAAATTTCTTCACTAGGCTAAATGGGTCTAGCCGTTTGGAAGCAAGAGGAGAGAAGGTGATTAACTTGGCATGGTTAGAGTTAATTAACCCAAGTTACTTTAGCTAATCAAGGTTACTTTAATGCTAACTTGGGTTACTTTATCCAACTATAGTTACTTTAATGCAACTATAGTTACTTTAATTCAACTATAGTTACTTTAAGGCTAACATAGATTACTTTATTGTTGCAACCCGCATTTCTGGGTCAGTGAAAACTAAAATAAGATGATGAAAAAACGCAAATGCGATGCCGATGAAATTTCGATGAAATTTAAAATTTTAGTTAAGAAAAACAAAGACATCGACATTATATCGGGGTTAGAAACGGTCAGAAAAATAATTGAAGGATAAGTTATCGGATATGGTGAGACTCGATGGGACTAGATAACAAACATTTCAGACATACGATACAAATTAAATAAGTTAGTCGGTAGCAACATAAGTCAATAAATATAAATCAAACCAAATAAAAATACCCGATACGGTAACTATAATACACACTAGTATCACATTTTCTTCTACTTTATCCCACATGACAACAAAAGACAAAACCCCCATCATACCCTCTTTTCTACCTCAACTTTCGGCTGCACATGCAAAAAGGAGAAAGATTCTTCTTACACAATATCCAAACCCCATCACAACAAAACATTTCCTTATGCCTTCCCTCCCAATCTCGGTTGATGGCAAAAGAATAAGACAAAATTTTCCCCCTACATCTTTCCATTAATTACCTCTACTTTACTTTCATTTCTTCCAAGGAAATTTTTTCCCAAGAATGCTTTCTGCAAAAAGACAGCAATACATCATCCTTTATTTTTAATATTACTTTTATGCTTCTTACAATTGTTTTTCTTCCCAATGCCACACAAGACAAAACACCTCATATCTCAAGACCCACACATGCCACCTTTTGACCCCTTTTTCCCTCCCTCATTATTTACCCAAGAAAACTTTCACTCTTGCTCCCCTCCCCAAACCCACTCTCGGTATACCAAGAAAAAGAAAAGGGCAAGAATGAATTTTGTTCCTACACTCCTCTTCTTAGACACCTTCAAACTTCCATCATTCCTTCTACCCTCTCTCACTACTCCTTTACTAAAGATCAATCTCCCTCTTCCCTCTTAAAACCTTCCAACCGTAGGAAGCACAAAAAGAAGAGGGGAGAAGCCTATCTCATTATCATTCTCAAGAAAGCAAACCACTATTTCTCTTAAGATTTATTTGCACTCTACTTGTTCTACCAACATCAGAGAGCACCAACACCATAGGTAGAGGAACATTCTTCCAAAAAATCAAACTTCAAGTGAAGAAACTAAGCTTGCATGTGTAGGATCTTATAAGGTAGGAACCCCAACATCACTCAAAACACTCTACTCTTCACCCAATCTCTCAAAAGACTTTATTTCTATCTCTCTTAGGCCACTTAACCGTGAGCCTCATAGAGAAGGAGAAAGAAATTCTCTAAGTTGAGCAAGTGAGGATTTAAAGGTAAGTTCTTTCCAAGAAGTAACTTTAGAACTTTTTCCAATCCTTAACCCTTAAAACTAACTATTTCTTATTCCATTTAGGGCCATTAGGCCGTGTGCCAAGAAGGGAGGAAAAGAGAAATCTTTTCTATTTTAAGGCCAAGATTCAAAACAAAGGCAAGTATTCTTAC
This sequence comes from Eustoma russellianum, assembly GCA_036186865.1. Taxonomy (NCBI): domain Eukaryota; kingdom Viridiplantae; phylum Streptophyta; class Magnoliopsida; order Gentianales; family Gentianaceae; genus Eustoma; species Eustoma russellianum. The sequence goes on along the minus strand of AP025046.1, from coordinate 16,748,098 downwards.
TAAATGCTACATGGTTTTACAAATGTTTAGCATGTATGTTTATATTAAAGTTGGATCATCATGTTTTATATTCAAGATCTCCTCTCAATAATACATAAAATCTATGTTTTGTGATATACGATTTTGTACACATGGTACATATATGTACGGTCACAACAAAATATACATATATGTATGTAAGTAGATATAGATATAAATATTAGTATGTATTCTACATGCACATATGTTTAAAGCATAAAGATATGAATATGTAAATACATATACATGCACTATGCGTGTGTTTATGGATTGAAATAGTAGAAAAATATAGATGATTATTTATATACACACATATATACGGTTGTAGTGTATCTTAGGGTTAAAATGGATTATTTACAAATCATAAAGACTTAATATGTATATGGTATGAAAATATATATACTAAGTAGTTCATATAGAAATAAACGGCCAAGGGGTTTATTTTCCATTATCTTGTTAAAAATGAGTATAACATTCTACACATATATATATATGTATAAAGTATTAGAAAATATATGTAAATATACATCTACAACATACGCATGTATATATAATGGGTGGGAAGGGTTGAAATTCTTATGGACATACAATACCACACACACGGTTATAATATACTTGGGAAGTAAAAATAAAGTATTTACATTTTGTAAATACATATATGTATATAGTATGAAAGTTTTTTTTTTAATATATATACATGCACACCATACATTCGGCCATGTAGCCACTTGAAATGCAATGACTTATTATATTGTGTACATGGGTATATAAGTACAATATATGTATGTTATAAATAAATAAGTTTTGGATATTATATATATACATATCGTAAAAAGGATTTTATAAATGTATACTCAAAATATATATACAATTCGGTCATAAGACCATCTAAATACTAAACCATGACTCAAATATGTTTCATGTACATACATATGTATATTATATGTTAAGATATGGAAATAAACACGTTATTGAATATTATATGTAATAAAATGATTTTATATGTATATGTATATTGATTACATAGAAGTCGGCCTTTTTGGCTATTTTTATAATAAAGTAACTTTGTTACATGGTATACATTTGTATAAATGTGTATTATATAAACTAAAGTATGAACATGTTAAGTTTTGATATCATACAAATACATCACAAAGTAATTTGTATATGTATACACTACACATATTCGGCCCTTTTGGCCATTTTTGTTTTATAATAAAGTTACTTTACTATAGTGATTACATATGTATAAAAGTGTAATAGATAAATTAATAGATTAAGTTTTGACATTATATAATCATATCACCAAATAATTACATATGTGCACTATATATGTAATTCGGCCATTAGGCCTTTGAAAATAAAAGATTCATATATTTTGTATTTATATAGATATCTATATGTACATGTACAATTATATGTTAATATATGAAAATGCTAAAGTCTTGGATAATACATAATATACTTGTAAAATCATTATGTGCATAACTTATAATTCGGCCATTAGGCCTCTTTATTAAAATGACTCTATTATGTTTATGTGGTGCACATATGTATGATAAGATATATAAGGAATGACCTTATTATGTTTTATGGATATAAGTATGAAACTCTATCAAGTGTATATGCTATGATACTCTTACACACTTTAAGAACCCTCATATATATGGAAGTATATATACTGTACATACATAGAATCATATATACATGTTCAAATACGATGTTATGATGTTAACGACTTTATTTCATGTTAATTGTATTTTTATGTGTTATAGATTATTATGTGCAAGTTAAGATATAAGTTATGAAGTTCCTACATGGTATGTTAAGGGAAATAGGAAGATTATGTCCTAGGTACTTAAGTTATGAATTAGGAAGTATGTGTGTAGAGTTGATATTATGGAAGCATGGTTATGATATTTCTTTAAGTCATGGTAAATAGATTGTATTGATGGTATTTCTTTAAGCCATGATAAGTAGACTGCATTGATATGTATTTCTTAAGTATGATAAGTAGACCGTATTTAAGCAATTGATGTATGAGGAAAGGATGTAGTGTGACCAAGATACCCTTATACGACCAAGTCTCACGTTGCATGAATTTCAAGGTTGGAAAAGTTATGTTTTACGTTACATGTTTTAAAAGTTCATATGCATATAAATGAAAAGTATGTTTCAAGGAAAAGACAATGTTTTGCAGTATGTTTACGACATGATTTATGACATGTATGAAGAGTATGGAAATGTAGTGAATAGTATCTACGAGACGGAAGTTTCTTAATGCGACAAATGTAAGGTTCTTGTGAATACCTTGTGAAGAACATGGCTCTTGAACCTTACATTACATGTTGGGTATCGGGTTGTACCTTGTGAAGAGCTTGGTTGTCGAACCCTTCTATGTATGATGAGTCGGGTTGTACCTTGTGAAGAGCTTGGCTGTCGAACTCATTTAGTATGTGTCTTGAACACCTTGTGAAGAGCTTGGGTTCTTGACCTACGAGTCAACGTAAAGCTACCTACTCGGATGATGTACGGGTCATCGTTTACGTACCTTTACGGAGATGCTTTCCGGACGTCGCTAGATATTGTTCTTGCATTTCAATGGCCATCACATAAGTACGAAAAGTATGACAATGGAAGTTTTGACATGTTATTGCATGATTTTAAAAAGGCAGCTATGTTTTACATTATAATCATGACTCACTACACATTTATGTCTACCGGGACTCCTGCGATGCGGTAGTAGAAGTAGACTGTGATGGATAGAGTTAAGAGGGTCACACATTAGTTAAGGAGATCATGAGACTAGTAACTATGGATTTTAGTTAGGTCTGGAGGTCATTTTACGGTATGTGCAGTATTACTTCTCTGTCACTATCTGTTGATGATGTATGAACTATGGTAGTAATGTTTAACGCTGAGTATATACGAAAAGACAATCACTATGTTTCTTTCTCTACCAACTTCTAGTTTACATTTATACCAAGTTATTTAACTTGTTTAAAAATGGAGACGTGATTATCTATTTGGTATATGTGGTTATTATGTCTGGTCACCCCGTCTCCCAATGGATGATCCACATGTCGTATCCAGTAAGACTACTTGCTGAGCAATTAAAAGTCGGTGGCTATCGCTCATACTTGCCTCATTTATCACTTTCCAGATAACAGGTGTCACCATACAGATTTGTTGAAGACATTGTAGATAGATCGTTGATAACAAAGAGCATACCGAGATATTCTTGAAGGCGTTATTTTCCCTTTTTGTTTTAAAAAAATGAAATTAGGGAAATCTTGATTCCTCTTGGGCTAAAGGGCCGAAATTTTTGCAAGAGTTGGGGGGAAAATTGTCCACTACTTACAACTCCTTAATTTCCATTTGGGCTTATTTTAAGGAGGCCCTTAAGATTAACCTCTCTTATAATTTGGAGAAAACCCTTTAAGGTCCTTTTTAAACCTTATGGCCAAAATCTCTTAACCCCTTAGGGTGAATTGTCCATGGTCCATAACTCATGCTTGAATGATTATATTGTTTGCTTATCAACATAAAATAAAAGAAGCACTAAGGAAACTTAGTGAAATGCACTTGAAGGATGCCACTTCATTAATTTATTTATACGAGTCTTCAAGTACAATATGACTTTTCGTCGGGGTACAACACACACACACACACACACATATATATATATATATATTTATGTGTGTGTGTGTTTGCCTATTTATACATACATACATACATATACATATATATATATATATGCGCATATATTTTAGATACTTATTTTTTAACTTGCCTTAAATAAAATCCTAAACTTAATTAACTTTCGCATTTATTTCGTTTGTTTTAGCAGTAAAATTAAGTAAAGTTTAAAAATTTATTCAGATCTTTTTGTTTCATATTATTATATCTGAAGAAAGACATCCATGAAAAGAAAATACCTTTATTTCTTCTCTAAAATTACATAAAAACAAATTTTGGTTTTAATTAACAAGGTTTTATTTTTAGCAAAGTAAATAGATAGCATTTTGTTGATACAAAAAATATGAAATATATTTTTTTTAATTTCTTAAGGGCTAACAGAATTTGATAAACTTTATTTTATTTATGAGAAACAGCTCCTTAGTTTGTTGTCTTAAAAAAATTCAAATAATTTCGTGTGAAACGTTCTTTTTTCGGAATATGCACTATTTCCATCCATTTGTTTTTTATATCTAGAAACAAACAGAAAAAAAGTAAGTCTTAAATATTTTTCCTCCAAAATCACTATCTTAGAAAGAAAGTCCCAGAACACAAAATCAATTATATTTAATTAATTGACTTATACTTTTAGTAAGATAATTAGTCAAAAATTAAAATATTTAGTTGATATAAAAATTTTCAAGAGGCTTGAGTCATTTTTATAAAATTTTTGATCTTGTTTATTATTTTATTATCTTTCAATTTATTACATTACTATTATACACCCTGATTTATAACTATTAGAGTATAAAAGGGTGGGAATGTTCCCGGCGTATTAGGCTCCTGCGTTTGCGAGAGGCATGAGGAAGGGTCGATCGCTGCGTTTGCGAGAGGCATGAGGAAGAGCCGATTATTTCGTGATCTGATATATTTAGCTTTTGTTACAACTGGCATATTTAAAAAAAAGAAATAGGAATAAAATAATAGGATAAATCCTAAACTACTTCGGATTTGGAATTAGGATATATGTTACATAGTATATCCTAAGTCTACTAGAGAGGAAAATACCTAAGTAATTTATCCTAAACCCTTCTATAAAATCTAAATATACCACACAAAATTTAAACACACACCATATTCTTCCTTTCGGCTGCCATCAAGTAACCAAAAAAAAAGAGAGGCGCAAAAGCACCCCTCCAGCTGCCACCACCAGCAAAGCCATTTAGGGAAAATTTGGTCTTTTTGTCCTTTTCCAAGATAATCATCTGAGGTCTTTAGAGAGAAAAGAAGGATTTGCCCAATACCAAGCATAGCGGTCAGCGGAATTGGAAAGAAGAGATTTCCACGTAGGAAGTTAATTCGTCAAAAAGGTAGGTTGCCTATTCCCCCTCATCTCGGTACGAAATTTGCATGCTTTAGTGGTATTTATTGTTGTGTTGTATTTTGATTGTTGAAATTGTTGTGTTTTGTTGTTCATTCAAAAGGCATGACTTTCACTCGTTTGATCGTATATGTATGTGAGCATGCTATGTTGATGTTCGTGTGACCCAAAAAGGAATTTGAAAGAATGAATTTTACGCTTTAAGAATAGAAAATTGCATGAAAAGCCTTAGAAACCTAGAAATTAGGTTGAAATTAGAATAAACATCAAAAAACGGGTTTGACAGATGCGTTTCTGGGGGTGGCGCATGGGGCCCACGCATGGCCCCTGACGGCGTGTCCAGACACGTGCTGGCGTGTCCACTTCTAAAAGATGTGTCTCGTTATAACGAGTCCAATGCAACTTGTTTGAGGTCAATCGGAGTTAAAACTAAGATTTTATTGAGGTTAGAAGGAAATAGAATTTAATTTTAGAAAAAGGGAAAAATAGAAAATCCAAGTCATTAACCCGGTTGACCCAGTTTGCAAGGGCTGGTCTGGCCATTAATGGGCCGGACCGGAAAAAAATTAAAAAAAGGAAGAGAGCATTGGACCGGCCAGGCTGCCGGACTGGACCGAATGGCTAGCGGAGGAACATGACAGCAGGCCGGCCCAAACCAAATTTAATAAAAAAAAGAAATTCTAAAATTTAATTTCTAAAATGAATAAATAATTAATAATTAATTAAAATTAGTTTAAAATTCCAGGAAAATATATTTAATTATCAGAAAATTCTAAATAAATTTCAAAAAATATAAAAGGTTAAAATTAAATTATTTTCACTTAATTTTTGAATTTTGGTAAATTTAAGTAATTAAAAATAAATAGTAATAAATTGAATTAAATAAGGGGAAAATAGTAGAAAATTCTAGAAAATTTATACAAGCTAAGAAAAATTACGAGTGGTGATAAATAATAACTTTCCGATATTCAAAAAATTTATGAAACCAGATATTGAATGCCAGAGGTGGTGAGAATGGGTGTACAGGCCCCATGCAACTTTGTTGCATTCATGGTACGTGCATTGCATTTGGAGTGGATTGAGATGTATGGGTTTCAGATGCCTGAGTGGAGTGGCTTGTGGCGTATGGGCCTTGAGCACTCGGTTATGGTGGATCATGCATTGCATATAGGTCTAGGGATATATTGCGTGACATATTCTTGTTGCGTGTGACACATGGGTGAAGACATGCATCACGTAATTGCACATTTTTACGTGGAGTGTTTTATGTGCCGCCTTTATTTTATTTTATGCTCATGTTATATCATATTTATGTGCTATGTCGTTATATCATTTCGGTATGCATGTTTTGTATTGGTTTGAAGCAGGCATCAACTGGGTGATTTTTGTCACTCACCCCTACTTCCCAGGTGAGCCGGATGAGGACTACGAGCATATCTTTGTTAAGGACGGGATGGACGTGGCTGAGTGGTCTGGTTGATAGCTACATCTAGGACATGAAGGGACTCTGTAGCTGATTGTTTCTTATTTATCTTTTGGGGATTTTCACATACTTCTTAGTATTTTTATTACTAGAATTTTATTCAGTATTGTAACGATGTTATTGAGTTTAAGTTAAGTAATAATTTACGTTTCTGCTAAAAAACATTTCTACGTAATTCTCGACATTTAAGAAGTTGATTCGACGCTTTGTATTCTCCTTAGCAAGATACGGCGGATGCACTATTCTCGATGCTAGGACTCGAGAGCGGGGCGCTATAGGTGGTATCAGAGCCGAGGCTTCAGATCCGTCTCGGAAACGTAGGATTAATTAGATCACCTAGATGTAAGTTACGATCTTTCGTAAATTGACGATTTTACCCCTAATAAACAAAGTAGACTTAATAGATGATTTTAGACTTAGGCTATGATCGGGTTATGGGAGGTGTGTGCCGATGGTGAGCTTTCTCTGCCTAATTACCGTTTTACCCCGTGTCTAACCCTTTTAACTCGCTATTGACTAATCTAATTTCTTTTCATGAACTGGAATTTCAGAAATGCCTCCACGACGTGAGACAGCTGGAAATAATGGTGGCGATCAGCAGAATCAGGGGACCATTCCCCAGGTACTTGCAACTACGATGGGCACTCTGACTACATTGGTGGCCCAGCAGCAGGTGCAGATGGCTCACCTGCTGCAGTAGCAGGAGCAGCAGCAGCAGTCACCATCTCCAGCACCACCAAACCAGGGCTTTGATTTTTCCACCGGGAGATACAGATCTCCTGGATACCTATGTTTAGGGGTACCACTCGGCCAGAGGAGGCTGAGATCTGGCTCAAAAACATGACGGGCCAGTTGAGGTTGGTGCATGTCCCAGATGGCCTGAAGGTAGATATGGTGGTGCCGTTCTTAGAGGGCAATGCGAAGTAATGGTGGTATGGTGTGACACACAGACTGACTCCACCGCCGACCTAGACCCAGTTTAGGGAGAAGTACTAGAGGCACTACGTTCTTGAGAGTGCCATTCAGAGGAGGATGACGGAGTTTCAGCTTCTGACACAGGAGTCCATGACTGTGGACTAGTGTTCTGAGAAATTCCATGCACTGGGGGATACATGCCCGCCATCATGGATAACGAGAGGGCGAAGATGCTGAAGTTCAAGACCGGCTTGAGCTCCCACATTTAGTCATTGATCATCTGCACACGGCCTACCACTTTTGAGGAGTTGTTGGAAGTGTGTCGTGAGGTCGAGGGTGATCTCGTGAGGGTTGCAACGGTCGACAGGGCTAAGAAACCGCGAGAGGAGTTCCGTTCGGGGAGTTCCAGGAGACGGCTGAAGATTCCACGCCGCCACCCGACCGCGCGATCTTTCGGGTTACCACAGTAGGGGCAGGGATCGGCATCTCGGCCATTGATGATTGAGTATCCCGTAGCGACGGCAGCACAACCACTCAGGGCAGTTGGACCGACACCCCTAGTATGTGCATAGTGTGGGCATTCGCACACAGGTCAGTGCTGGAGGGCTCATCAGGTTTGCTATAACTGTGGCAAACAAGGACATTACGCTAGAGAGTTCCCTACACCGGCACAAGCACCTCCGCCACAGAGTCAAGTGCACCAGAGAGGAAAGGGGAAGACCAACTCTCATGTTCAAGTTATGACGGACGCTGAGTTATAGGAAGTCGGAGATGTAGTCACATGTACTTTTAGTTTAAGCAATTTATATTTTAAAGTCTTAATTAAATATTTCCTTTTGCTTTGATGATTGTGTTGTATGTATAACCATGAACTTGTTAGGTGAGATATTAATTACCAAGTCCCATCATACGTTCTATTCGATAGTGGTGCCAGCCACTCGTTCGTTGTCAGGAGATTCGTCAAGAACTTAAGTATTCTGCCAGAACGGCTTGAGATCCCTTATCGTGTTCAAGCCACCGGTGATCGGGTGCTTGTATCCCATTATCGGTACAAGGAATGTCACTTGGAGATTAATGAGCTGGAGTTTTCTGCGACTAATTCCTATCCAGATGCACGATTTCAATGTTATCCTGGGCACGGATTTCTTGGTGAGATATCATGCTACTATCGACTGTCATCAGAGGAAGGTCAGTATGCAGACGCTGGATAAGCAAGAAACCATCTTCCAGGGGGGACGTCAAATTGAAGAAGTCATCCATGAAGATCTATATGACCGTATCACAAGCTTCTCGGGCATTGATGAAACGAGCTGAGTGTTTTCTTGATTACGCCTTAAATGCCAGTGCTGAGATTCCATCGACTAAGAACATTCCGGTAGTTCAAGAGTTTAAGGATGTCTTCCCTGATGAGCTACCAGATCTACCACCGAGCATGTAAGTACAGTTCGAGATCGATCTTATACCCGGAGCCGAACCGATCTCGAAGGTGCCATACAAGATGACACCTTTCCTTGGATTTTACTATGGTATGAACCAAATTACAACAAGAACCAAGATTGATCCTTGGGTTAGACACCAACCCTATTCAAGACTTGGATGAACACCTTCTATGCAACACTTAGTTACAACACCTCTACCACCTATTGATGTGGCCTTATAGAATTGGCTAATCAATCTTACAAATGAAACTCAAGAGACTTGTAGCTCTCCAACAAATACAACAAGAACACCTTGGCTACAAAGAATGGAACAAGAATGACAAGAAGAAGATAGCTAGCCAAATCAACTATTGCTTTCAAGTGAGTTTCAAGTGTGTTCTTCTTCTTCATCCTTTGCCTCCTATTTATAGTGTGAAGTGAGCCTTGAAGATAAGAACTCTTATGTGTCCCCATCTTTATCATCAATGCTTAAGTGTCTTCACATCATTGGTTGACCACCTAATCACCTTGTACACTTGGCAAAATGAAGAAGAATGATTGGCCCACCTTAGAATTCAGAATGGCCGATCTTATCCACCTTGGAATTCCCTTGATTATCCTTTGCAAAACGAAGATTATAAGAAGGGAATATGCTACAAGAATCCCTCAAATCCTTTCCATGAGAATAGGACATGTGAAGGATTCCATTTGACTCAAAAAATCTACCGTAAACAGTCATGTAGCCATTGGCTACCATTTGAAAAAAAAAATCCTAATTGCCAACTAGCTTCTTTTTTATTGGTCCACTTGTCACAAGCCATAAAATGAGTACACCATAATTTCCACCTGTTAATACACGTTTGGAGGATTACATATATGTATATCAACTCAGATTTTTGAAGAAAAAATCAACAAATAATAGTTCACAAGATTATGTCAACATGTAACACCAAAAAATCCCAATATTTCTTCTTGTATGTTGTGATAATTTTCACACCTTTAACACCATTTAGTTCTCTGTAAAATAATGATAAATATACTCCAATAACATATAAAAGAAGATCATCAAGAAAGAAATAGAATGTGACATCACAACCCGTCATATATCCCGCTACTGTCGATAATATCATCATTTGAGAAAAAAATAATATAAAACCATGATATAATCTTCAAGATAATCATAACTCAACTGCAGAATGAAGATAAGAATATACTCAAGAGATTATTGAGTGAAAGTACCAAAAATACCCTCATGGGCAAAATGACCAAAATGCCCCTGGTGAGAGAAAACTCCAGAAATGACCCCGATGATCAAAAATGAATATAGTAACACATTTGTCATGATAAATATGATGAGAATAAGTCCTTGAAGTATTTCCACCATATCATGTTCCTACAAAACTCAAAATACCAAATTTTCCCTTTTTGGTAAGTTGGAGAAACTTCCAAGGCACATTAGTCAGAAGACATTTATATTTGTCAAAATCACATAATAATCACATAATGAACATATATAAAACATGTAAAAATGAAAACAACTGCTTTATCACATTTTAGAAAATATTTCTAACAACCCTAGACATCGATCAATCGAAGTGCCTCAGCTTCAGAGATCGATGTCTCACAGTGAGTTTCAGAATTTGTCTCTGACCTACATCGATCAATCAAAGTGAGGGTTCGATGTATACATAGATTGATTGATGTGCCTCAGGTTTAGAGATCGATGTCTCATAGTAAGGTCTTGAACTTTCTCTGCCTTAGATAGATCGATCGATGTGAGGGATCGAAGTACATCAATCAATCGAAGTGCAACAACCTGAGGCATCGATGTCATTTTTCTCAAATTTTTCAACTTTTAATCACATACAACACCATGTGTGACATTTTCATGCATTCACCACTTAAAACCATGACTTTGAAAAATATCCAAACATATTTCTCAATTTTCTCCCCCTTTTGGGTGATTTTCAAAATAACTTAACATGATTTTAATGTCACACTTATAACCAAATGTTTTTCACATTTTTACCAATTGAATTGTTTTGAAAACCTCACCAATTACCAATTGTTTTACCAATTCTATACTAATTATTTTCAAACTCTCAATTCTCATGTTTTTAACATATGTGTTCATGTGCTTCCTCTCAAATTATACTCTCCCCTTAACCTATGCTCCAAAACTTATACCAATTGAAACTTAGCATATAATTCAACCAACCAAATCATGACTTTCCAACTAAAATCATGTTCTTATTTTATCTCTCCCTTTATTTTGTAAATCATGCAAAAGATAGAACTATGCAATGGTATCGTAAGTCATCATACCTAACTTGGCTGTAAGTTTTCAAAATTGGCTTGATTAAGGGGTTTGGTGAAGATATCAGCTATTTGGTGATCAGTTCTTATATGGTTTATAACTATATCCTCATTTTGAACATGATCTCGAAGGAAATCGTATCTTACTTCAATGTGTTTGGCGTTAGAATAAAGTATCGGATTCTGAAAAAGATTGATCGCACTTGCACTGTCGCAGAAAATTGGAATCTTATTCTTTTTAATGCCAAAATCACTAAGTTGTTGTTTAAGCCAAAGTATTTGAGTAGTGCATAAACTCAAGGCTATATACTCGGCTTCGGTGGTAGAAAGTGCTACACTAGCTTTTTTTTAGAAAACCAAGAGATCATGTTGGTTCCTATGAATTGACATGTACCGCTAGTAGATTTTCTATCTAACTTGAAACCACCATAATAATTATCACTATATGCGTATAATTCCAACTTTGCGTTTCTATCATACCAAAGTCCTAAGTGAGGTGTGTGTTTAAGATATCTAAACAAGATTGAAACCTAGCACACATACACACACTAAACATGATGTCAGATCTTGATGCAGTTAAATATAACAATGAGCCAATCATAGACCTATATAGTGTGTCATTAAAAGGTTTACTATTTTCATCCTTATCTAGTTTGGTGTTAACACTCATGGGTGTAGGTGTTGGTTTAAACTCTTCAAAGCCAAATTTCTTAATCATATCATTGACATACTTAAGTTGGCTAATGTGAATTCCTTGAGGGGTTTGTTTAATTTGAAGTCATAAGAAGTAGTTCAATTCTCTTACCTTTGACATTTCAAAGTCTGACTTCATACATTCTTCGAAGTCCTTTACTAAGGTAGGGTTAGTTGAACCAAAAATTATATCATCTACGTATATTTGAACTATTAACAAGTCATTATCTTTTCCTCTTAGGAATAATGTGTTGTCTATGGTTCCCCTTTGATAATTATTTGCAATAAGAAAATTTGCAAATCTATCATACCATGCTCTTGGAGCTTGTTTCAAGCCATATAGAGCTTTCTTAAGCTTGTAAACATGGTTAGGATTCTTTAGATCTTCGAATCAGGGGGGTTGTTTCACAAACACCTCTTCTTGGATGTATCCATTCAAGAACGCACTCTTGACATCCATTTGGAAGAGTTTAATATTGCTTAGACTTGCAATCGCAAGTAACAATCTACTTGCTTCTAGTCGTGCAACAGGTGCAAAGGTTTCTTCATAATCTATTCTTCTTGTTGATTATAACCTTGTGCGACTAGCCTAGCCTTATTCAGCGTGATGTTTCCTTGTCCATCCATTTTATTCCTAAACACCCATTTCGTTCCTATTATAGACTTATTTTCGGGTTTAGGTACTAAGCCTCACACGTTGTTCCTTGTAAATTGATTCAATTCCTCATGCATGGCATCTATCCAAGATATATCACCTAAGGCTTCTTTAACATTCTTAGGTTCTAAGTGTGAGATTAAACTATGTCTTTCAGGTTGACTTATATTTCTACGTGTTCTAATCCCAATACTTGGATCCCCAATGATTAATTCTTTAGGGTGCCACCAATTCCTAGATTGACTAGGTTCACCCTCATCTTGTTCAAATATTTCATTTGTATGAACATTATCATATGTAATTGGATCATTAGTTGTATTATCTTCCAATTGCAAAATTTCTTCATTTATTTCATCTAAGGGTTCATGCATATCTTGTTCAGGGGGAGTTGGTTCTAGATAATCAAGTACATGCTTAAGTAATATATCAACATATTTTCAACATTATTTTCTTGTTTATGTTGAGTTTTATCACTAACTTCAAAGCATGCATTTTCATTGAATTTCATATGTATAGATTCAATTATTTTTCTAGATGTAGGATTATAACACCTATATGCTCTTGAATTAGTTGAATAACCAACAAATATGCATTCAATAGACTTTTGTTCAAACTTGTCTAGATTATCCTTAGTGTTCAACACAAAACACTTACAACCAAATACTGTAAGATAATCTAACTTAGGTTGTCTATTGTTTAATCATTCGTAAGATGTTTTATTTAATTTCTTTCTAATAGAAAGTCTATTTATAATATAACAGGCACAACTAACAGCTTCAACCCATAAATATTTAGGTACTTTGTTTTCACACAGCATTGTCCTTGATATTCTTATATAGTTCTATTTTTACGTTCAACAACTCCATTGAGTTGTGGTGTTCTAGGTGGTGAGAATTCATGTTTAATTCTATGTAATTCACAAAACTTGATTACATCTTTGTTTTTAAATCCTCCACCTTTATCACTTCTAATTCTCTTAACATTTTCTTCGTAAATATTTTCGAGTTGCTTGATAAGAGTTTCGATTGCTAATGGAGCATCGTCTTTGTGTGTTAAGAACAATGTCCATATGTATCGTGACTAATCATCTACTATGACACACACATAGTAGTGTCCACCTAGACTTCTTGTCCTACTTGGACCAAATAAGTCTAAGTGAAGCAATTCTAGTACATGACTAGTACTCACTTCATGTTTCGGTTTTAACGTTTCTTTAATGTGTTTTTCTTTAATACACGTTTCACATAGTTGAAAATTATATAAGTGTAACTTAGACATGCCTCTTATTAAATTCTTCTTAGATAACTTTTCAATAGTTGAAATTCCTATATGGCATAGTCGTCTATGCCATAAGTTTACATCTAAGTCATATGATATCAAACACTTAACCTTAGCATCTAACATGTTATTTAGTGATAGTGTGTAAATGTTACCATCTCTATTTCCTTTTAATACAATTTCTTCTTTTTCATTTATTATATCACAAGAATTGGGAAGAAAAGAAACATTATATCCATAATCTATAAGTTGAGAAATACTTAATAAATCATAAGAAAGATCACTTACTAACAACACATTTCGTATTTGAAATGTGTTAGGGTCCCCAATTGTTCTTTTTCCATTAGCTTGTCCTTTGTTGTTCTCACCGAATGTCACATTTCCTCTCTTCTCGATATGTTCCAACTCGGTGAATAGTTTAGGGTTGCCCCTCATATGCCTTGAACATCCACTATCTAAAAAAATTTAGTTTTTAGATTATTTGACTTTGCCTCCTTCTTGCATTCCTTGCGATTTTCCTACAATGAAGACAAAGTTTTAGGTACCCTTTATTTGGGTCCTTGAATGTTGGGGCACCATCCTTGTTTAAATATCGCTTAGGTATCCAAACATGGACATACCTTCTAGGCACATATTTGACATTATTATAAGTTGAATAATACAAATGATTTTCATGTAATTGTCCATTCCATTTAAAAAATGATGCATGGTTATACATGTTATACCTTGGTTGATAAGTACTATGTCTTGGCCGATTTTGATAGTGTGTATAAGGCATATGATTTTGTTTCTTGAATGGCGCTATGTATGTGTATTCATATGCATTTCTATAATCTTATATGATATTGCCTATATTTAGGTTCATAATAAGTTGGATGCATTTTATTATGTCTAGTTGCATTTGTATACATATAGGCATAATTTCTAGATTCTCTAGATGCAAAATTTTTCCTAGTAGCATGTTGATATGTGTGTGCTTTTATGTGTGCATGTTGTATTTCTGCCTTAGAATAGACAGAAGGAGTAGAAGAAGATGTAGCAGACAAAGTTGATTTCGTTGTATTGTATGACAGTTTCTTATTAGATGAAACAAACTTAGTCTTTTTTATATACTTTGACATTTTCTTCTTTATATCCTGATGTAGTTTTATTGTTTCCATATTTTTGAGATGATATAAGTGTATCTAACATGTTTGTACCAGATTTAAATTGTTCTAACATCTTTTAAGTTTAGTTTAGTAGATTTAAGTTGTACTATCTCATTTTCACAACTTTCTAACTTAGACTTCAACATACTATTTTCAGTTTTTAATTTTTGTTTATTTTTCCTATATGATTCAATTTTGATCTCTAAAGAATCAGAGTATTAGTAGACTTTTGTTCAAAAGATTCTAATTGATCAGAAAACTCCAAGTTGGACGTCTTCAACTTGTCGTTTTCTTCAATTAATTTCTTCTTTTCTTTAGAGAGCCTTTTACAGTGATCATGCATCCTTAAAAATTCTTCATACATTTCATCGCATGACATTTAATCATCAGAATCTTCATCAGATGAAGAACTTACCTCGTTGGATACAAAGCAGACTTGAGCTTCCTCAGTGTCGGATTCTGAGTCGGACGAGTCGCTCCACATGCTCGCCTTCATTGCTTGTTTGACTTTCCTTGACTTGGTCTCTTTTGCCTTTGATTTTTTGAATCTCCTTGTCTTGTTTATTGTTATTATTATTGTTGTTGTTTGCCTTTTTCTTTGTCAAACTGTCATAAGAGATGTGTCTTTTTTGACCACATTCATAACATTTTAACTCTTTATTATACCATTTGTTGTTATTAGAGTTATTTTTCTTAGGTTGAGAAGAGGAAGAAGAAGAAGATCATTGTCTATTCCTATTTGGTCGTTTAAAAAACTTTCTAAGTTTTCTAGCTATCAATATTAAGTCATTGTCACTATTACTATCATCATTATTTGCATGTGATTCAGTTGATTTGAACGCTATAGACTTACCAGATGACTTAGATGACTCGGACTTCCGTTGATTTAGTTTTACCTCGTAAACTCTAAGTGAACCGATCAATTCTTCCATCTTAGTGATTGACTTTGTTTCTTTGATTGCTGTTACTTAGGATCCCATTCAGCAGGAAGGCTTCGCAACACCTTTTGAACATTCTCATTGTTGGTAAATGATTTGCCTAAAGCTTCAAGGGCATTGAAAATGTTATTAATCCTCAAATCCATAGATGTTATAGATTCGTTTGGCAACATTTTGAAGGATTCAAACTCAGACATAAGCATGTTTATTTTTGACTCTTTTACCCGGTTAGTACCTTCATGCTTTAATTCTAATGATTTCCACATGTCACGTGCACTTGTGCAATTTGACACATATCCTGCTTCAGAGGTCATTAGTCCGTTTAACAGTAATCGCATAGCCTTAGCATTCATGGACATTTTCTTTTTATCTTCGGGAGACCATTCGCTTTTATATTTTTCTACTTCCTGTGTGACTCCACTAAATTGTATAATTTTTATTGGAATGTACGGCCCATCTTCAACTATAGACCATAAATCGATGTCTATAGCCATTAAGAATAGCCTCATTCTAAGTTTCCAATGAACGAAATTATTTCCATCGAAAAGAGGAGGATGTTGTGTAGACATATCTTCCAACTCACCTTTGTGAGAAACTATGGCCATTGTATGTACCTTTAATTTGAGATTAGCAGTCTACTTTGAATAGTTGTTTCTTGGCCTTGTCTTGTTCGTATGGTGTTGAATATTGCTTCTTAGAGTGGTGTTGGCCTATCTCTTAAACCAATTGTTGGACCGTGCGCCTGCAATAAACACCACTAGAGGAGGGGTGAATAGTGGTTAGCATAAATTACACTACTACCCTTGATAAAGATCCCCTTTGAAAATAGAATCTGAGACTACCTTAGATTCAGAACCCGTTTTTCAAAAATTCAAACATCTTTGTACACAACTCCAAAAATTATGAAAATTTCTAGAACTTAATTTCAATGTGTTGACAAGACTCTATCCAAAAATTAGACAAAAATAAGATCGTTGGCCCTTCAAACAAATAAAAAGATTCAGATGATCAATCTGGACAGAATTGGACAGAATGTTGCTGAAATTGAAAAACGTGTTTCTCTTTGAATACTTAACCAAAAAGGTTGATCTTTATGTCACAACACTCCTTAGCATGTCTAGTTTATGATTCTAAAAGGATCTATCCTTAAACAACTCTTGATTAAAACATAATTCAAGTTTTCTCAAAACTGGTCAGATTGCAGCCAGATTGGAGCAGTTATCTTACAAAGACTGAAAGACTAACTTTCCCTTGCTCAAATCAAGTGAAATCTTATTACAAATGAAAGCTAACAGTCTGAAGTATAACTCCACCAAAAATCATGAATTTTGAAAGTGTTTAGCTATTTTTGCAAAATGTGTGAAGTTGTGTGAAAACTGCAGTGAAAAACAGACAGAATGCAGAAATGTAGAAACAAGATAAGAACACCGAGAATTTATCCTGGTTCGGTCAATGTGGCCTACTCCAGTCCCAAGGAACATCTTTCCTTGGATTTTACTATGGTATGAACCAAATTACAACAAGAACCAAGCTTGACCCTTGGGTTAGACACCAACCCTATTCAATACTTGGATGAACACCTTCTATGCAACACTTAGTTGAAACACCTCTACCACCTATTGATGTAGCCTTATAGAATTGGCTAATCAATCTTACAAATGAAACTCAAAAGGCTTTTAGCTCTCCAACAAATACAAAAGAACACCTCGGCTACAAAGAATGGAACAAGAATGACAAGAAGAAGATAGCTAGCCAAATCAACTATTTCTTTCAAGTGAGCTTCAAGTGTGTTCTTCTTCTTCATCCTTTGCCTCCTATTTATAGTGTGAAGTGAGCCTTGGAGATAAGAACTCTTACGTGCCCCCATCTTCATCATCAATGCTTAAGTGTCTTCACATCATTGTTTGGACACCTAATCACCTTGTACATTTGGAAAAATGAATAAGAATGATTGGCCCACCTTATAATTCAGCATGGCCGATTTTATCCACCTTGGAATTGCCTTGATTATCCTTTGCAAAATGAAGATAATAAGAAGGGAATATGCTACAAGAATCCCTCAAATCCTTGCCATGAGAATAGGACATGTGAAGGCTTCCATTTGACTCAAAAAATCTGCCATAAACAACCATGTAGCCGTTGGCTACCATTTGAAAAAAAAATCCTAGTTGGTAATTTTTGCCAACTAGTTTCTTTTTGATTGGTCCACTTGTCACCAAGCTATAAAATGAGTACACCATCATTTCCACTTGTTAATACACGTTTGGAGGCTTGCATATATGTATATCAACTCAGATTTTGAAGAAGAAATCAACAAATAATAGTTCACAAGATTATGTCAACATGTAACACCAAAAATCCCAATATTTCTTCTTGTATGTTGTGATCATTTCCACACCTTTAACTCCATTAAATTATCTGTAAAATAATGATAAATACACTGCAATAACATATAGAAGAAGATCTTCAAGAAAGAAATATAATGTGACATCACAACCCGTCACATATCCTGCTACTGTCGATAATATCATCATTTGAGAAAAAATATAGAATCACCGTATAATCTTCAAGATAATCAAACCTCAACTCCAAAATGAAGATAAGAATATACTCAAGAGATTCCTTGAATGAAAATCAAAAACACCCTCCAGGGTAAAATGACCAAAATGCCCCTGGTGAGAGAAAACCCCAGAAATGACCCGATGGTCAGAAATGAATATAATAACACCTTTGTCATGATAAATATGATGAGAATAAGTCCTTGAAGTATTTCCACCATATCATGTTCCTAAAAAACTCAAAATACCAATTTTGCCCTTTTTGGTAAGTTGTAGAAACTTCCAAGGCACATTAGTCACAAGACATTTATATTTATCAAAATCACATAATAATCACATAATGAAAATATATAAAACATATACAAATGAAAACAACCACTTTATCACATTTTAGAAAAATATATCTAAAAACCCAAGACATCGATCGATCGAAGCGCCTCAGCTTCAGATATCGATGTCTCACAGTGAGTTTCAGAATTTGTTTCTGACCTACATCGATTGATCAAAGTGAGAGTTTGATGTATACATCGATCGATCGATGTGTCTCAGGTTTAGAGATCGATGTCTCACACTAAGGTCTTGAACTTTCTCTACCTTACATAGATCGATCGATGTGAATGATCGAAGTACATCAATCAATCGAAGTGCAACAACCTGAGAGATCGATGTCATTTTTCTCAACTTTTTCAACTTTTAATCAAATATAGCACCATGTGTGATATTTTTATGCATTTACTACTTAAAATCATGACTTTGAAAATTATCCAAACATATTTCTCAATACGAGGATCGACGGTCTATTCGATCAGCTGAATGGTGCCAAAGTGTTCTTGAAGATTGACTCCGATCAGGCTACCACCAGTTGAGGATTAAGATGGAGGATATAGCAAAGTCGGCGTTCCACACTCGATACGGCCACTATGAGTTTCTTGTAATGCCCTTTGGTCAGACGAATGCACCTACGGCCTTCATGGATTTGATGAACACGATATTCAGGGAGCTGTTGGATCGATTTGTGGTAGTGTTCATTGAAGACATCTTGGATATTCACCCTATGAGGAGACACATGATGAATAGTTGTGAGAGGTATTGGAGATTCTTAGGAAGAAGTTGTATGCAAAGTTCAGCAAGTGTGAATTTTGGTTGAAGAGTGTGACTTTCTTGGGCCACGTGATTTCTGAGGAGGACATTTCTGTTGACCCGAAGAAGATAGAGGCGATTACAGAATATCCCCGACCTACAAATGTCATTGAGGTACACAGTTTCCTTGGTCTTGCTGGTTATTATCACAAATTTGTGGAGGAGTTTTCGAGTATTGCAGCACCACTGAGTCGATTGACTCAGAAAAAGACCAAGTTTGTATGGACCTCCGAGTGTGAGAAAAGTTTTGCAGAGTTTAAACGGAGGTTGATGACCACACCAGTATTGGCACAACCCTCCGGCACTAAAGAGTTTGTCATCTACAGCGACGCCTCGAAGAATGGGCTAGGTATATGTTTATGAATTTCAATTTACCATTGTGTACAAACATAGACTCTAGTCTAACATTTTCGTTGCAGGGTGCGTGTTAATGCATGGAGATAGGGTTATCGCATACTCTTCGAGACAGTTGAAGCAGTATGAGAAAAATTACTTGACTCATTATCTGGAGTTAACAGCGATGGAGTTTGCATTAAAGATTTGGCGCCATTACTTATATGGTGTGAAGTGCGAGGTTTTCACCGATCATAAGAGCTTGAAGTATCTATTCACACAGAAGAGTTGAATGTGCGTCAGAGGAGATGGCTTGAGCTAATGAAAGACTATGACCTGACCATCAATTATCATCCGGGGAAGGCAAACCGAGTTCCAGATGCCTTGAGTAGAAAGTCTAATCATGCGAGACAGACGCCACTAGAGAAAAAGATGGCGGAGTTTGATCTCGACATTGTTGATTCCACTGTTAATGTTCTGGCGGCTTTGGTTATTACACCATCTCTGATTAAGTGGATTAAGGAGGCGCAGAAAGAGGATGTGACGCTTATAGATATCCGAGAGAGGATGTTGATCAGTCTGATTGAGGGCTTCCAGATACATGATGATGACAGTATTTGGTACCAAGGAAGGTTGTGCATGCCTGATGATGAGGATCTAAGGAAGGAATTGTTGAAGGAGGCACGCAATTCGAAGTTGTCGATTCATCCAGGTGCTACGAAGATGTATAATGATCTAAAGAAGCAGTATTGGTGGAGTGGTATGAAGAGACACATCGCTGAGTTCATTGAGAGGTGTCTCGTTTGTCAACAGGTTAAGGCAGAGCATCAGAGGCCGGGAGGTTTGATGTTACCATTGGAGATAGCGGAGTGGAAGTGGGAGCACGTGACGATGGATTTTGTTGTAGGGCTTCCTAAATCAAGAAAAAAATGACATGATCCGGGTGATTGTTGATCGATTGATGAAGACTACCCACTTTCTACATGTGCCAAGTGATGTGACCTTGGAGGGATTGGTGATGCTGTACATTGATGATATTATCAGTCTCTATGGGGTCCCAGTCAGTATCATTTTAGACCGCGATCCGAGATTTACCTCCCGATTCTGGTCAGCTTGTCAGAAAAGGTTGGGGACGGAGCTACAGTTGAGTACCGCTTTTCATCCGCAGACAGATGGGCAATGTGAGAGGATCATTCAGACTTTAAAGGATATGTTGAGAGTGTGCGCATGAGACTTCAAGGGGAACTGGGATGGTATGATCAAGTTAATTGAGTTATACTACAACAACAGCCACCATAGTGCCATCGACATGTCACCCTTTGAGGCGTTTTATGGACGTAAGTGCAGGTCCCCTATTCATTGGGATGAGGTTGGTGAGCGTGTTATTACCGGTCCTGAGATGGTTGAGCAGACTAGGGAGAAAGTAGAATTGATACGTGATAGACTCAAGGTTGCTCAAGACAGAAACAAGAGTTGGGCTGATTCGAAGCGACGTCCTCTAGAGTTCGCTGTGGGTGAAAAGGTCTACTTGAGGGTGTCGCCCATGAAGGGGGCTACACGATTTGGTTTGAAGGATAAATTGAGGCCTCGCTATATTGGTCCATATGAGATACTTGAGAGAGTCGGTACCTTGGCTTACTGACTGACGCTACCCCCTGTTTTGGCTCAAGTACACAGCGTATTCCATGTTTCTCAGGTGAGGAAATATGTTCCGGATCCGAGCCATGTTCTGGATCCGCTGCCGTTGAGGATTCGAACGGATACGACATATGAAGAGACATCTATCCGGATAGTGGATCGTAAGGACCAAGTATTGAGACACCGGATCATTCTTTATGTCAAAGTTCAGTGGACCAATCATATGGAGCGCGAAGCGACATGGGAGTTGGAGGAGTAGATGTGAGAGCGCTACCTCTACCTCTTCGTATAAGGTACGTCAAGTTTCAAGGACGAAACTTTTTATAAGGTGGGTAGGATGTTACAACCGGTATATTTAAAAAAACAGAAGAAATAGGAATAAAATAATAGGATAAATCCTAAACTACTTAGGATTTAGAATTAGGATATACGTTACATAGTATATCCTAAGTATACTAGAAAGAAAAATACCTAACTAATTTATTCTAAACCCTTCTATAAAATCTAAATATACCGCACAAAATTTAAACACACACACCATATTCTTCCTTTCGGCTGCAATCAAGTAACAAAAAAAAGAGAGGCGCAAAAGCACCCCTCGAGCCGCCACCACCAGCAAGGCCATTTAGGCCAAATTTGGTCTTTTTGTCCTTTTCCAAAATAATCATCCGAGGCCCTTAGTAAGAAAAGAAGAGTTTGTCCAATACCAAACATAGAGGTCAGCGGGGTTGGAAAGAAGAGATTTCTGCGTAGAAAGTTAATTCGTCAAAAAGGTAGATTGCCTATTCCCCCATCTCGGTACGAAATTTGCATGCTTTATTGGTATTTATTGTTGTGTTGTATTTTGATTGTTAAAATTGTTGTGTTTTGTTATTCATTCAAAAGGCATGACTTTCACTCGTTTGATCGTATATGTATGTGTGCGTGTTATGTTGATGTTCGTGTGACCCAAAAAGGAATTTGAAAGAATGAATTTAACGCTTTAAGAATAGAAAATTGCATGAAAAGCCTTAGAAATAGGTCACGTAGCCCGAAAATCAGGTTGAAATTGGAATGAACATTGAAAAATAGGTTTGACGGATGCGTTTCTGGGGGTGGCGCGTGGGGCCCACGCACAGCCCCTGACGGCGCGTCCGGACAGTCAGCTTTCAAAAGATGCGTCGTTATAACGAGTCCAATGCAACTGGTTTGAGGTTAATCGAAGTTAAAACTAAGATTTTATTGATGTTAGAAGGAAATAGAATTTAATTTTAAAAAAAAAGGAAAAAAATAGAAAATCCAGGTCAGCGGGCCGGTTGACCCGGATGACCCGGTTTGCAAGGGTTGGTCTGGCCATTAATGGGTCGGACTGAAAAAAAGGAAAAGGGCATTGGAACGGCCAGGCTACCGAACAGGGCCGGATGGCCAGCGGATCGGACCATGGCAGCAGGGTGGTCCAAACCGAATTTAATAAAAAGAAAGAAATTATGAAATTTAATTTCTGAAATGAATAAATAATTAATAATTAATTCAAATTAGTTTAAAATTCCAGAAAAATATATTTAATTATCAAAAAATTCTAAATAAATTCCAGAAAATATAAAAGGTTAAAATTAAATTATTTTCACTTAATTTCTGAATTTTGGTAAATTTAAATAATTAAAAATAAATAGTAATAAATTGAATTATATAAGAGAAAAATAGTAGAAAATTCTAGAAAATTTATATAAGCTAAGGAAAATTACGGGTGGTGATAAATAATAACTTTTCAATATTCAGAAAATTTATGAAACCAAATATTGAGTGTCGTAGGTGGTGAGGATGCGCGTACGGGCCCTAGGCGACTTTACTGTTGCATTCATGGCACGTGCATTGCATTTGGAGTGGGTTGAGATATACGGGTCTCAGATGCTCGAGTGGAGTGGTTTGTGGCGTACGTGCCATAAGCACTCGGTTATGGTGGATCGTGGTGTACGAGCCACGGACATCGGTCAGGGTGGATTGTAGTGTACGGGCTACAGACATCCAGTCAATCTCAGGATCATGCATTGCATATAGGTCTAGGGACATATTGCGTGACATGATTCTTGTTGTGTGTGACACGTGGGTGAAGATATGCATCACGTAATTGCGCATTTTTATGTGAAGTGTTTTATTTACTGCCTTTATTTTATTTTATGCTCATGTTATATCATATTTATGTGCTATGTGGTTATACAATTTCGGTGTGCACGTTTTGTATTGGTTTGAGGCGGACATCAACTGGGTGATTTTTGTTACTCACCCCTACTTCCCAGGTGAGCCAGATGAGGACTACGGGCATATCTTTGTTCACGAACGTACGTGGCTGAGTGGACTGGTTGATAGCTGTATATAGGACATGAGGGGACTCTACAGCTGATTGTTTCTTATTTATCTTTTGGGGATTTTCACATAGTTCTTAGTACTTTTATTACCAGAATTTTATTCAGTATTGTAACGATGTTATTGAGTTTAAGTTAAGTTATAATTTACGTTTCCGCTAAAAAAATTCCTACGTCATTCTCGACTTTGAAGAAGTTGATTCGACGCCTTGTATTCTTCTTAACAAGATATGGCGGGTGCACTGTTCTCGATGCTAGGGCTCGAGAGCAGGGCGCTACAGCTTTATCCTATATTTTTTTGTAACGGATTATTTTCACAGCTCGAACCCTTGACTTAACATTATAAAGCACCAACCTTACCAGTTGAAAATTTACTAAAAAGTAAAAGAAAAGGCATGCTGCAAAATTCACCGCAACCAAACGCCGGAGACCTGCTTCCTCCAACTTCCCCAAAGCAGGCCGTACAAAAACTCTTTGAAGACACACAAACGCCGTCAGCGCGTGATGTCACTCTCACGAGCTCGCTTGGCTACTTCTACCCTCTTTAGCAACCTCCTCCTCCGCAGCAACCCCTCAGCCGCCGCCTCCCGAGCTTTATCCTCAAGTGCGTCAACGTCGTAAACGTTCGCTTTCTATAACTTCTTGGAACTATTTCTCTTTGTTTCTATTTAATAATGCTGTTTTTATTTGGATTATAAATTTATGTTTTAGATGCCGCCGATGGAGTTTCTTCTCGAACGGCGGCGTCCAGGGCTATGGCGGACCCGTCTTTGTTCGGATTCGATATCAGCTCCCAAGTTGGATCATGTATGCCGTTATCTATGATGCGGATTGGAACCCTAATTCATAATATTGAAATGCGACCAGGGCAAGGTGCTAAGCTGGTCCGAGCTGCCGGAACCGTCGCCAAAATCATGACTGAGCCGGGCACTTCCGAGTAAACTTTTTCAATCTGCTAGATAGATATAAGTATAACTTCATCGCATTTCAATTCCTATTTGGAAGTTCAATCGTCGAGCTTCCTTATTCAGACTTGAATTGTTTGCTGGAAATCTTATTTTACTGTTTTTTTTTTTAATTATCACTTGCCTGTCCAATTTATGATAAGTTGTTAAATTTAATTTAATTGATTTTTTAAACGCATTTCTCTGTTCTAAAAATAAATTGTAACCAGTCTGTTGGGAGCTCTGAGGGAACTCACCAGTAGTATCTTGTGAGGAGACGAGTCTGTAGATTTGTACCCTAATCATTAATCTGTTTTAAAGTTCTTCGTTATTTAGTTTAAACATCTCCTTTACATGTTTGTCATCACTGTTACCAAGGGTTTTTGGAAGTGTGGTAGCCATCTGGTTGGGGGCATTTGGGTATAGAGGTTTTTTTTCCCCCTTTCACCCAGCACATTGTTTGGATGAGAAAGACGAGAGACATCTGATAATAATTCTTGCTAGTACTAAAAGGGTCAAGTACATCATGCTATTTAGGTCTAGTGAACTTTATAAATAAGTAGCGATATGACTGGCATATGCATTAAAGGGTCCTCGTTGCGTGGATTGCTGTATCTAAAGGGCTTGGATGTAGTATCAAATAAGCAAAAGTCCCTGTTGCATGGTCCGAATGTGAGGATAATTGAGGTAGGACTGCTGCATCTTTTAGAGAACTTAGATGCAATGGAAAATAAGCAATAGCTTTTAGGCTGTACGTTAAATATTAAGAGAGAAAATACTGTGTTGGGTAAGAGTATTAGATTAGGAACATGGAACATTGAAAGTCTAACAGGAAAGACAATAGAGATAGTGAAAACGATGATAAGAAGTAAAACAAATATTTTATGTTTGCACTATCCAAAATGGATAGGTTAGAAAACTATGATGGTGGACATGTTAGGATTTAAACTTTAGTACACAAAAACTAGTAAAGCAAGAAATATAGTTGGGGTGTTATATATGCCTCATAAGATACGAAGCAGTAGGTGTTATTAGGAAAGAAGATAGAATTATAGCCCTTAAGTTGCTGCATGAAAAAGAACAATCAATATTATCAGCGTATATATTCCTTGAGTGGGCTAAGGGGAGGCTGATGTTCAATTATGGGAGGATTTAGAAGATGTAATGCGTGAAACTCAATAGGTGAGAAGAACTTAATAGGAGAGATTTAAGTGTGCATATAGGTAAAGAGAGTTAGGATTACAATGAAGTACACGGTGAATTTGGCTTTGAAAATAGGAACAATGAAGGAAGATTCAATTTTGGATTTTGCAATAGCATATGACCTTATTGTAACTAATACATTTTTTCAAAGAAGAGATAAATACTTGATTACATTCAAAAGTGGACCAAATAAGTGGCATATAGACTATTTCATGGCTCGCAGGAGAGATAGAAGAGTTTATAAAGACTGTAAGGTGATCCCAAAAGAAAGTTCAACGATGCAACACCGTCTTGTAGTGTTTGATGTCTGTATCCAACATAACAGATTGAGAAAACAAATGTCGATAAAACCCAAGATAAAATGGTGGAAAGAAGCTAGGCAAGCAGATTTTAGAAAAGTAGTATTAGAGCAAGAAGCCTTAAGAAATTGAAATGGTGGTGCAAATGAGATGTGAGAGGATATAGCTGTAAAGTTAAGGCAAATAGTGAGAAATTTACTTGGTGAGTCCAAAAGTTGAGCACCTACAAATACATAATCTTGGTGATGGAAAGAAGAATTGTAAGACAAAGTAAAAAACCAAGAGAAATAGTTATAAGACACTTCAATTTTGCAAGAATCAAAAGAATTGAAAAAAAATATAGGCTTGCTAAAAACAAGCTAAATATGCCATAAGTGAAGTCAAGTTAAAGGCGTTTGAAGATTTTATAATAGGTTGGACGAGAAATTGCTAGAGCTAGAGAAAGGAAGAAAAGAAATTTGACTCAAGTTAAATACATTAAAGATGAGGATAACAAGATTTTAACAGAGAAAAAGACAATAAAGATAGAGAGTTAATTGCACCTGGTATCCATTATTTTCCACAAAGTTTTAAGTAGCATCCAATGTTTCATGAAACACACTTGCCATCCAGACTTATAGGATTAATAGACACCTGGCATCCGGATGACCTGTTGGTCGACCGTTGACCGCTGAAATCGACCTTTGATCGGACTTAACTATACTTTTAACCGGACTTTAACCACGGTTGAGTATCAATACATCAATAATAAAAGCAAAAAATAATAAACCCATCAACATAAACCAACTCCCACCACCGCCGACATCTTCTCTGCCAACATTTTCTTTCCTTCTTTCTCTTCTCTCGATTCACGTATCCCTTCCTCTGTGATTCTTCCCCTATATGCATACTCATGATGAATTATTTAGAAGAAGAATGCAGCGAGGCTGGCAACACCAACGACCGCAGAAATCTTCAAAGTTGCAGCGCCGTTGGAAGACGGTGCCGGGGCAGGTGTTGTGGCTACAGGAGCGGAAGCATCGCTGGGAACCGGAGCCGGTGGAGAAGACGGCTGAGCCTCAGGAGAAGCTGCGGGAGTAGCCGGGGTGCTTGTAGGTGTGGAAGCCGGCGAGCTTGAGCTTGGAGCGGTCATGGGTTGTAAGAATTGGTGTTTCATGTTGGAACATTTTTCACAGCCTGCCTTGCCCTCTTTCCGATTTTCCATTAAATTTACAGCTGCCGTGCCAAATCAATCATTAAAAAAAACATGATGAATTTGTCTGATGACATCGTGGTGGAGATTTTATTGCGGTTGCCGGTGAAGTCACTGCTCAGATTCAGATGTGTTTGTAAGAATTGGTGCTTCCTCATCGAACCTTCTCTTCAGAAAGGAAAAAATTATTCGATCCAAGTCCACCTTCATCAGAAGACGCCGCCGGCGTTGCTCCGACAGGAAAGCAATCTCCGTCATTGGACAACATCGAAATGCTCTGCCCTCCCAACGGAGAAGACAAGATTGTGGTGTATACAACAACTCTTCCAGGGATTCGGAAGACATTTGAAGCTTGCAATTCTGTTAGATCAGCGATTTTGGGTCTTGGATTTCAGATTTCGGGTCTTGGATTTCAGAGATCGGAAGAGTCACTGGCAGACGGAAGATGAAGATGAAGATGGAGGATGGAGGGAATGAGGCTTTAACCATGGTTGGAAACTCTTTGCCGCCAATGACTTAAAAGGTTAAAATTAAAAGAAAAAATGCTAAAAACCGCCTATAGCAGGTGCTTTCCCGGTTGCAAGATGTCAGGTGTCTATTAACCCTATAAGTCTGGATGGCAAGTGTGTTTCATGAAACATTGGATGCTACTTAAAACTTTGTGGAAAATAATGGATACCAGGTGCAATTAACTCTAAAGATAGATGGAAAGATGCTTTATTTTTTTTAATGAATCAATATGAGATGAACTTCTATTGGTCGAGTTACGTAACTATGAAGAGGATAGAAACATAACTTATAGTATGAGAATTTGTTTGCCAGATATAGGAGATGTTTTGAAAAGGATGAAAAATGATAAAACGATTGGACCCTACGGTTTTCAATTGAGGTTTAGAAATGCCTAGGTAAAGAATGTATTACGTGACTTACAATTTTTTTATAACAAAACTGTAAAGACCAGTAAGATGTCTGACCAGTGGAGGAAAAATATTTTAGTACATTTGTATTAAAATAAAATAGATAGACAAGATTGTGTAAATTATAGAAGAATTAAGTTAATGAGCAACATAATGAAGCTCTAGAAGCGGGTGATTGAGAAAATAATCTGTATTTAAAATTCAATTCGGATTTGTGCCAAGGAGGTCAATTATAGAGGTTATTCATCGCTTGAGAAGATTAATAAAGAAATATCAATAGAAGAAACAAGATTTGCATATGTTTCATTACTTGGAAAATGCATATTGATAAAGTCCTATGAGAGATCTTTTGGAGAGTGCTTGAAAAGAAAGGTGTTAGAGTAACATATGTAGAAATTATTAGAGACATATATGAACGCAATGACAAGCATAAGGACTCCAGGAAGACTAAGTGCAAAGTTATCTATTACGGTAGGTTTACACCAAGGATCGACTTTAAGTCCACACTTATTTGTTGTTGTTATAGACGAGCTCAATTCCACATAATGGGAAAAAAGCTTGAGCATTGTTGTTGTTGTATAGATGAGCACACTCGACACATCCAAAACAGAGTTATGTGGATAATGTTATTTGCATGTGACATTATGCTAGTTGAGAAAACTAGTGAAAGAGTCAATGCTAAGCTAGAGTGTTGATGTGAGACACTAGAGGAAAAGTGCTTTAAATTGAGTCGGAAAAAATAGTATATGAAACTTAATTTAATCAACAAAAGAATGACATTCGAACCTTGTGTGAAAATGAGAGGCCAAGAGATTCATTTAAGTGAGTGGTTTAGATATTTAAAATATATACTCTAAAAAGATGCATTTCCAATTTTCAATGGAATCAATGACACATTCTTCCTTGACTTTGGAATATGATGGAATAAAGCAAAATGACTTCATGGGGATGTTTGGACATAGATAAAATAAGAAATAAACATGTAAGGTGAAAATAGGTGGTGACTCCCAAATGAGAAGATGAGGGAGTCAATGTTAAGATGATATGACATTTGCAAGGGAATTCTGCAGATACATCTGTTAGGCTGTGTGAGACAATGAATGAGGTGCATGCTAAACGTGAGAGAGACGAAGAAGACATGGAGAGAGAAAATAAGGAAGGATATGACGTATATGACAATTGTGAAGCATATGTCAGTGATAGAGCAGAGTGAAGACAATTGATTTATGTAGCCGATGTCATCTAGAGGGTATAAGATTTAAGTGATAATTTTAGATACTTAGGCTGGAGTCATGATTGAGATGGTATGATATTTTCGAAAGAAGCATATTCTAAAGGCGTATATTATGCATTAGTTACTAGGAGACATAAAAAGAAAGACAGGATTTAGACAAATACTCAATAAATAAATAAATAAATAAAGCGCAATATAAATGATTAATCCATATAGCCAAACACACCGTAGTAAAAAAGCTGGAGTGTTAGTTGATTTGGCTTGCCATCATCATCGCCAGCAAAATATGCCATGTTAGCCAGAACAGCTCTTTAACCACTGTGATTTCGTGTTCTGCTCGTCTTCAGGAACTTTGGCTTTCAGGCTTATGCATTTTATTTTATTTAAGTTCAATTACTTGAGTTCTTATATTAAGATTTGGAGAACATCGCTTCTGCAATATGCAGATATGACCTTCGAAATTTCATATATGAAAAAAAAAAAAGAAATGTCGATTTTCATTTGAGTGTTTCAAGTTGCTTGGTTATTCTCCTCTTTTGAAAAACGACATTAGTTGCTATACAATTACCAAAAAAAAAAAGACATTAGTTGCTATACTAGTTGTAATCTGAAATGCTTCCTCTCCTTTGTGTGCATATTTTAGGCTTGCTTCGCACATCTGCACTGTAAATTTCTAGGGTATGCTGAACAATCGGGAAACATGGAACTGAACATACACCATTAGTCAATTAATTGTTCTGTTTTGAGATGCTAAATGTGTCACCATTAGGGAAAGGAATCACGTGGCGATACTGCTCATAAGATGAGGTTGGTGAATAACTGGTATGCTTACGATTATGCAGGTACTGCGAGGTAAAATTGCCGTCAGGAGTGAAAAAGATGATAGACACAAAGTGCAAAGCTACAATTGGTCAAGTATCAAACCCGGAACACGGTAAGAAGAAGTTGAGGAAGGCAGGGCAGAGCAGATGGCTAGGGAGGAGGCCAGTGGTTAGAGGCGTTGCCATGAATCCGGTCGATCATCCACACGGAGGTGGTGAAGGGAAAAGCAAAAGTGGTGGGAGCTATGGACGAGGTTCAAGGACTCCATGGGGAAAGCCGACTAAATCTGGTTACAAAACTGGGCCTCTTAAAAGGAAAAAATAGTATGACTGCTCTCTTAATCTATTCTCTCTCTCTCTCTCTGAGGAATATGCAGTGAGGTAGTGGTGCTGCCATTGACATAGCCATTAATCTTTAATGTTTCTCCCTCTTTATTCAGTTTGCTAAATTCTAGTATATGTTATGTTAGTTGAATATTTTCTCCTGCTGCCTCTCTTAAAATGATTTTGCAGTTAATTAGTTAAACCAATTCTGCATTACTGCTAATACACTCCTGAAGCAGATATTTGTAATTGCTTCTCTAGTAATGCAGTGTATTTATATTGATGAAGTTTATAAAATATATATAGACTCATGATTAATGACCGTCTCTTTGCTTTGTGTTTTTGTTTTAGGTAGTAGGAATCTGTTGGGCCAGTATTTGTTTCCTCTCATGGAGGACATTCCTGTGGGTCATATAATGTGGTGACAGTAACAAGTTCACCTTTTGTTGTTAATAGGTTTAGGGTTGGTGGTGCATGAGAAGTTCATGGTCCAAATGTCAACAATGCCAAGTTCATACTTTTTAGCTATTCCCAGTTATTTCGGTTGACGATAATATGTTTTTTTGTAATTAAAATTTCATAAAAAGGCCAAAATGGATGGCGTTCAATATACAAATAGTGTTGCAATCAATGGCAACATATGCTTGACTAGAGCCAAAAACCAAAATCCAAAAAATTAGGTGGCTTACAAGATGGTAACCTATAGATAGTGCCAACCTTTACAAAATATGCCCGTCAAGGGCAGAACAAGTCAAGCCAATACAGAGTGACTAATAGAAATATGAAATATTAACAACACAAATTACATAACCTTTCAAAAACAAGTGAGCAGCAATCAGCGATCCACATCGAATGAGTGTCTAGGTAAGTGAAAATATTTCAGATTTCTGATTTCAACGTTTTCCTTCATTTGATACCCACGGTGGTCAACAGAGAGGAGTAACAGTGTAGCTCTATTCAAAAACGGCTGCATTTGCTGGGACAGTGCAGCCGAGGTAGTCCAGGCTCCCAAGGAGTTGTTTTCTGGCCTTTCCGAAACTTTGGAAATCATGCTGAAGTTTTTTTGGTTTGCTTAACCGCACAGGCTGAGCGAGATCTGTAAATAAGAGTGAAAGAGAAGCAGTAGTTTTGGAACAATATGGAGATAAAATATAAAAATGTAATCAACCCGCTATACGAACATAATTAATTAGGACAGAAAATTTGCATTGGAAGCCCTAGGGAAATTGCTAATTACCAATTCCTATAAGATTTCCTAATCCTATTCCAAGCAAAGGCACTAAATCAAATATTTTGCAGAATCTCCATACAAATGGTTTGGGTGTGCTTCTTTATTCCTTTGTGCAACCTTTGGTTTCTTTCTCGTCAGATAGTGTAAACAACAATGGTTAACCCATGAAAAACCAGGTCCTTTTGAAACTGAGATTTCCAGTTATTTGAGAGAAGCCAGTTTGGGATGTGACTCCATGTTAAGGTGTGGTTTTGGCAATTGAGCTTAGAGAGGGTGTTTAACCATACAGATGTAGAATAAGAACAATTGAAGAAAAGATGGTTTTGATCCTCTTGATGGGTTCCACATAGAAGGCACGTGCTGGAGTCAACCATGCCTCATTGAACAAGTTTTTCTAGAGTTGGTAACCTCGCCCAGAATGCCATCCAAAGGACGAGAGCAAACCTAGGGAGACGAAACCGACTCCAGACAATTTTAGACCAGGGGGAGGGTGGGTTGAGAGGAATATTCGCTTTGGTTGCACTACTGATGGAAAATCGTTGAGACGGGGTCCATTTCCAATAGTCCTCACTGTCAGTGGGTCGTATTTCTAGGCACGTCTTACGGAAATTTGTGACTTGGGAATCAACCACGACCATAAGGAAGGTTCCATTGGCCCCTACTGATTACATCAGATACCTTCGCATCAAGGCTAATGTTAAGCTTGTGCTTGAGTTCAGGAAGCTTTTCATCAGCCTATCCCATGGATGTCCTGGGTCAAACCAAAATGAGGTTGACGATAATATGAGTATAAGAAAGTCAAACAATTTTAGTCATTATTCTTATTTTATTTTTGATTTTTTAATCGAGATAAATTAAACAAAAGTATGCAAATGTTAATTGAGAAGGTGGTGTAGTAACTTTGATACTCGTATGTTACTATTTTTATAAAGTGAATAATATTTTTAAAGAAACCAAAATAAAAACTATAACAATATTTTTAGAACGGGAAGAGTATAAAGGTTTTTTTTTCTCGTTCGACCCTGAAAATTTTCCATCCAAGAGCTTCCACGATGCATTGCCTAGTACACCTTGTGTAGTTTGTAGTTGTAATGGTGGGACTTTGTCCCAGGTTGGAAAAACGAGAACCTTTACCTTCCTTATAAGAAGAAAGATCGAAGTCAAATGAAATGCAAGAAGTAAAGCAAGTTGATGAAGAGCCAAGGTTTACTATGTTGTGCATTTAATATATGTCTTGTATTAATAAACTTGGACTTTTATACGGGTCTTGGTTTACTTGTAAAGTGATCATTACCAGTTTATGTGAAACATGCATTCTGATTTTATTAAGCATAGTTTCAGGTCAGGATCTTTTGGAAACATAAACTAGACATCTTACGAAGTATTTTGATATAAAGATCAATCTTTTTGACTAAATAAACAAAGAGATAGTCTTTCAAACTTCAGCCACATTCTGTCCAAAACTGTTCAGATTGATCATTTGAATCTTTTTATTTGTTTGAAGGGTCAAACACTTTTATTTTTAGCTCATTTTTGGACAGGGTATCCTTAACGTTAAAATAGATTTTTGGAAATTTTCATAAATTTTGAAGTTGTGTACTGAGAGTTGTGAATGTTTCAAAAACACGTACTGAATCTAAGTAGCTCTCAGATTCTGTTTTTGAGGGAAATTTTTAAGGGTAGTAGTGTACTTTTCGTAACCACTATTCACCCCCTCTAGTGGTGTTTATTGCAGGTGTTATAGTCCAACAATATGATTTATAATTAAATCTTAATTGCTTATTTGTAAAGAGTTATCTCGAAGGGTTATGACTTTTAAGTTTAAGAGACACAATTCTTCATTAAAGGGATATGTCCATTTATCAAGAGGTGATATTCCAAAGGTTATGATGAACGTACCTTTTATTTTCCTATAAACATGGATGGAGGTCCTCTCTTCACCCTGCTATTGGTTTTACTTATCCATCAAAGTATACATTAAAGGGAGGGGTAGTGGAAAGAAACCTACATTCAAGAATAAAAGTTGTGTACATCAAAACTTGTGTCAAATTTTTGTTGCTAACTTTAAGGAATATTCAACAAGTGAAACAAGAAAAAAAAAGTTCATCCTGATTCATTAGTTTCATCCTCATCAGCTTCTATCCAATTCCTAAGAAAGGTTCGAAGTCGATCAGAAGCTCCTTTCTCCAAGATTATAAGCTCAATATTATTGCCGTAGCTATGTTGTTCATCTCGAGCTTCACTAGCCGAATTTTCGAGTCTAGAATTGCACCTGATGAGTTTGATCTTCTTCAACGTCGGACTCTCTTGAAAAAATTCAGGAATATCATGGAGATAATCGCTCGTGTCAAAAACTAGTTGCTCCAGAAGAGGAAATGAATCACCAGACACATTCCATTCTCTCAAACGGGAATCTTTAAGCTTCAAGAATTTAAGCATAGGGAATTCCCCGGCTTCAATATCCCATTTTTCAGTGCGATGGCCCTCAAGCTTCAAGACCTCCAGATGAGACAATTTTCCAAGTCCTGAGGGTAGGTTGGATCCCCAAAGGGATAGTTTCTTAAGGGTCACTGGTAAGATCACATCATCAAGATCAAATGAGCTCAGCTTGAGAGACTCAAGTTTATTGAGTTTATCTAATGCTAAAATCGATTCATCACCCAAACCAGGGTAAACCTCGCACCTGAGTTTCCGAAGATTTGGTAACTTCTGTAGAATCCTCATTGAGATTCCAGGCTTTAAAATGAGTGTTGAAAAGCATTGGAGATTGTACAGTGGAGGGTAAGCTTCAAACTTGGATGAACACGTTATAAGATAGCTGCAATCAACATCCAAATGTCTAAGCTTTTCCATCCTCCAAAAATTTTCGCCCCACCGAAAACGAGTATATGAAGGAAAGAGAATTAAAGTCTCCAGATTTTTCAGATTGGTGATCCGAGATAGGATGTTGTTTTTGTTTGTAGCATGCTCAATTGACACACCTAGATACCTTAAATGAACTAGTGAAGTTATGATCTCAAGGACTCTATCAACTTCACCATTTTTTCCAACCAAGCAGACCTTCTGCAAATCAAGAACTTCAACAAGTTGAAATTTCGAGAACATGTATCCGCCTCCATAACCAGATGCGTTATTGTAGAGCAGAGACTTGATACCTTGATCTCTAAGTTCCACGCCAAGAAAAGATTCCCAATCCATGTGGATGCTGAGGCGATATCGGTCGGAATGTGAAGAATTAGGACCCCTTCCATCTATCAGCTCAAACATATTTTCTTCTTGAGCTTTTCTTTGACAGAAATCACCAATTACGTCATGAAGCCGACAACTTTTGATCGTATTGTCGAAACTTCTTTTGATGACCTCTAGTAGGCTTCTATCAACTAATTCTTTTAAGTACTCTTCTGCTACAATTTCCACGCTCTCTCTGTCGGATTTTCGAACGAACCCTTCAGCAATCCATAGAAGCATCAACTTCTTGGCGGGAATCTGTAGATCCTCGTCAAATACTCCAAGATACAAAAAGCATGACTTCAAATGTTCAGGCAAATGCATATAGCTTAACTCAACCACCTTCATACAACCTTCTTCTGCAGCGAATGTACTTGTCTTTTCTGCAATATCATTCCATAATGTCAAGCTTCTTCCTTTTCGTGCAAGGAGACGTCCAATCACTACAACAGCCAAAGGTAATCCTCTGCATTTTCTTGCAATCACTTGGGCAACATCAGACAAGTTTGGCGGACAAACAGATTGGGGGAATGCCA
The DNA here is from genome assembly GCA_036186865.1 of Eustoma russellianum. NCBI lineage: Eukaryota > Viridiplantae > Streptophyta > Magnoliopsida > Gentianales > Gentianaceae > Eustoma > Eustoma russellianum. The sequence continues at coordinate 16,712,237 of AP025046.1, read as the reverse complement.
CTTTTTGTAGCAACTCCCAGCTTTCTTCATCAGATAGCAATTTTTTGAAATGTGGACTGCTTTGTGCTTGCACAGCAACTTCACGTTCTCGAGTTGTAAACATAACTCTGCCTTCGACATCCTTTGGGAATGAACTTTTCACTTCCTCCCACGCATCAATCTTCCAAATATCATCCATCACAACAAGGTAGCTTCGGCCACTTAATCTTTGATGGAGCAGGTGAGCTAAATCATCATCTGTCTTAGAATTAATACCATTAACATTCGGGTCAATGTCCTTCAAAATCTCAAGCAATAACTTCCGCCTGCTATAAACTTGAGAAACTATACAAAAGGCAAATGCGTGAAAATGCTTTCTAACTTTTGGGGCATCATAAACTTCTTTGGCCAGTGTGCTCTTTCCTGAACCACCCATTCCAACGATTGAAACAATTTCAAATGATTTAGATTCCCGTGTAAGTTGATCAACTATCGTATCTGCCTCCTCCTTGCAACCTACAATGCCATCATTGGCTCCAGAATACCAAGCTTGAGTTGGTATTTCACCATTGGATCCCACTGATTTTTGGAGGACAGCATCATTGTAACAATTGGACTGCTTCACATTATCAAGCTTTCTCTTAACAACCTTAATTTCATGTAGAATATCAGCAAGACGCACCATGTTGTACCAGATAGGATATAGAATGACAGGACACGAGTTGATTGTGTGTTCGGTGAGATATGCTAAGCTGATAAGTTGCAGCCAAGCTTCTTGTAATTCTTTATGCTCTTTTTGCAGCTCGAAGATATCATAAAGATCGGGCCTCAAAGAAGCAAGTTCCTGCTCTATTTCGACGATAACATGCTTTGAAAAAGGAATAAACATATTGTCACCATGCAATTTCTCCTTCAAGTTTTGTAAAAGGAAATCGATAAATCCTAAACCATTGGTCCTCGGAAAATTACAGGATGATGAATCAGGGATAAGGTTATGCATCAATCTAATCTTACCCTTCAATCTTTCGACCATTGTTACAAACTCACTTAGATATACCTCTTTCTCCGAGGAATCATTTTCGGTGTCATCAACTGGGGGAGTGAGAGGAAATCCCTGGCTTAGAACATTACCAAGTTGGTCGAGGATCAAAAGTAGCTCTTCATCTTCTGCATGCTCCTTAGGAGGATTAGCCAAAAATGTGAAATACATAATCATCCCATCTCGGCAGACATGATAGTCATCATAAAGGGGACTCTCTAGGCAATTAAACCAGAAATCAAGAATGCCTGGAACAGCTTGTTCTAGAACAGGAGCATCTTCAGGGTGCATGACCTTCTGGACTTCAAAAAACCAGCTTGTAAAATCAGATAAGGAAGGTTTGGTAATCTTCTGCGACATGTCAAACAGCAAAAGATTCAGTTCAGATGCAATGTCGCCATCTCCTGCCTTTGCCCAAAAGAAGAAGGATAGCCATACTAATTTGTTAATATCATTGTTAACATCATCATAAAGACCTGTCCTGAAATCTCTGAGTTCCAATACGCAATCAGGGATGAGTTCAAAGAAAGCTTGCAGCAACCTAACCTTCTCCTCAAGGGTCTCAATCTGCTTCTTCAAAGGAACAGCTTCACCATCTAAGCACCCGAGAAGGGCCTTGATATGCAAGAGGATAGCATCAAGAAATTTGGGCATCTCAGGACCTATGAGTTTGATATGCTGGAGAACAGCATCAATAATTTCAAGCATCTGGTGCGCACTTGGTGCCAGCCTGCATTTGAATGCACAATGCAACAAATTTCCAGACCGTCCTCTAATATATATTTTACACTCCTCAATCGTTCTTTCAATTTGCATACTCCATAGGCTCCAATTTTTGATCGCTTTTGCGACTTTGCCCCAGGGCACATCCCATCCCTGCTTTTCTTCCAAATAATCCACTTCAAATTCTCTTGCTTTGGCTTCTTTTTTCTGTGAAGCTATTGCTTCAAATTCTTTCTTGAACTCAGGCTTGTTTATTGCCCACATAAGATGCGCCTCAAAGTCCAAGCCCCTTTCCGATTGGTGTTTTTGGTCAGTTTTTAATTTTTCCCATATGCTTCCAATAGCATCTAGCATAGATTTCAGATCTCCCCAGCTTTTTTCTCCATTATTATCCTTATCATAACTGAAAAACCACCAGAGGCAGAAATGAAGGAATCTGAGCTCCGATATACGAGCCTGGACTTCACCCACATCACCACCCCATCGGAGACGGTAATATTCAACCCAATGGACACAACCAAGAACAGGATAGATGAAATCACTTACCATTTTACCTCAAATGCCTCCGCTATCTCGATCGTTCACTCCTCTACAGCTACAGAAAGGGATGTTGGACGCTCATAGATCCAATCTCAATGTATGATTGTATGATTTGGTTTAATTTACGAATCAATGGAGACTTCTGGGCATGTGGGTAATAATTTTTTAATGCGTGGGATATATTATATTCTCATTCACATTGACTTCAACCTTTCTCAGATGTGCATTGCACAAGTTCCTGAAAATTTCAAACAGACTATCACATCATGTACGTATTTGCTTCTTTTCAACAAAAAGGGTCATGTGGTGAGTGTGTGAATAGTTAGGAAAAGCAATAACTTTTATTGGAGACAATAGAAACATAAGAACTAACAAAATGGATCCAAAAATAAAAGGATACATATGGATGGAGATTTGTCTTATGTAGGAGCTTGGAATCCATGGAAAAAAGTGTCACAAACTAAATAGCTTATGGAAATGAAATGTTCAATCTATATGTCCGGCAACAAGCATTTCATTACCAAGTTCAAGGCCAAAGATTGTGCAAAAGTCTATTTTGGCAATGGGAGAGGCTAGACCCTTAAAGTTGGAGGAGTTCAATGTTATGATAACATTTAAACATTTTTTAAAAATGATATTGTAATTGCAAAGAAAATGATAGTGGATTGATATTTTTGAAAGAAAACAAATGTTTAGGTCACAAAGCTTTATTGTGAAAATCCTTACGTCGTAACTTGACTATGTTGGTTACGAAGTTGCTAAAATTTTTTGAAGGTACCCACTTATCAACATATTTATAAATTATGATGGCATATGTGGTATTTATAAACTATCTAAAGTCATAATAGTAAATACTTAAGTCCACTGTTAGAATTACACTATGAATCATCATAAGTGTTGTATTGAAACATTGGTAGGAAGTTCTTATACTTGTGGTAGTATGTGGTTTTTTTACACCTTGATCGAGTTACGTGACTTGCTTGAGTTTTTGAAATTAATTGATTTTATTTTATTTACTTGAGTATGTCTTTTTGCTAGAAATCATAATAATCGATTATAGTTTTATAAAAAAAAAAAACTTTAGAATGAGAATGAAAACAACCATAGAATCAATCATTTAGGAGAAATAAAATTTGAAAGTTTGAAAGAAATACCAACACATTTGTGACATGTGAGGTTGCTTTCACCACGTTTTGGTATCTAAAATTCTAAACAACATTAGATAGAGGAAAATAAAATTAGAATATTTATAGGGATAAGTTCCTCATGAGCTTTGTTTATCCAAACACTTTTAAGTGGAAAGGATAAATGTTGGATGATTATTAATATGGTGTACTTAAGGAATAGCATTAATATGACTCTCTCTGAGCTTTGATGTGAAAGAATCCATACTCTAAAATATCTCTTGAAGTTTGGTTGTAAGTATTTCACAATTAACATCAAGGATATCTTAGAAAGACTTGACCTTTAAGGGGATGATGAATATGCTAATGAGATCACATAGGTGAACAAGTTTCTAAATAAATTGAACAATTCAATTAGGAAAGGCTTTTATATATACTTGAAGATTCAATAGTTTGATATGATGTTATGACCCGCACCCAAAACATTTAGGAGAAGGCCTCGGCTCTCGAGCTTCTCATCTCCTTTCTCTCTCTATTGGTTGCGGATCAATCGGGGAATTTTTCTCTCTGATATTTGGATATCTGAAAGCAATATTGTCGGGATGGAAGACGTTTAGTTCCACGTTCTGAGCAACACACGAATTTTGTGGAATTATAAAAGGAAATTATGTTAGGTTTTCGATTTTTGGGGGAGATCAATTTGTGAACTATTGGATTTTACAAGATTTGGAACAGTTAACATGGAGAAAGAACAATCGACCAGTAATCGAAGGATTGAGGAAATCGAGAACCAGATTGATCAATCCTCTTATGGCGGTAATTTTTCGGAAGATTTAACAAGAAGTTCCGATTCTTCTTCTGAGTAAAGAAGTTCTAGAATGACGGGAAGTCTTGTTGATGATGGAGATGAATATTTGATGTTACAGGGTGACGGCGAGGAAGATAATGTCTTGCAATTTCTTCAGGCGCTTGATGTGCACGTATGGGTGGTTGTCGCTCAGACGAGAGGCTTAAACCGCTGCTTAAGTTGAATGTTTCTTCAGGTGCTGCTGAAGATCGTTTGATCTCTCACTTGAGTCAGCACTTCGAGCCATTAGAGGTAGGGCTGCTAGCCCGGTGCTTGTGTGCTCCACTCGTTTCTCTTTGTGTTGGGAAGATTGATAAGCAGGGAACACTTCTTTGCCTGATGTCTACAAGACGCCTCTTACCCATCTCTTGATCGCTACTGCCTGCTGGATTCTATCTTAGACCACTTCTTATGATGTTGAGACTGTTCATAGCTAGGAGGTGCATTTTGACGTGTGGATATGCTATGGAGGTTGGTAATGTTTTTAATATCATTATGGTTCCGAAGGGGGGGGGGGGGGG
>AP025046.1:16594782-16707454 GCA_036186865.1 Eustoma russellianum | reverse complement strand
GGGGGGGGTGATAGAGTTTCAGTATTCTACTGTTCTCATTGTTTATGTAATCTGACTAATATGTTCTTTGATGACCTGGGTTGGAACTTTTTAGATTCAAGTGGCCTATGTGATCTCATTCCATACTGAGTAACAAACTTCCTTTTTTCCCCTCAAGTTGTATTTCTTTATTTGCATTCTTTTGTGTTGATACGTTGTGAAAATTTCCTAAGTGATACATACGATGTAAAATAAGTCTCAAATATTTATTCTTCTTCCTGTCAATGTCTTGTGCTTGTAGGGAAAATGGGCGTATACTGTAATGATCTCTGAATTAAGAAGTAAAAGTAGCTTCATGCTCCTATTTTATGTAATGATATTGGATTCACATGCATGTGTTTTTGTTTAACCCTTCAATTCTAGCTGAATTTAGTGACATTTCATATCTTGTTGTATCTTACATTAACATAGAGGTAAAATAGAGAGCTGATCAATTTAGACATGTTTGAGCATGATGATGATTATGCATGTATTTATTAAGTTCTTGATCATAAAATTATTGTAGATTGCATGATGTGTTTATTGAGTCCCACCCAATGGAAACTCTCGGCCCTAGGTGTCCTACCCTTTTGATTGAGCATATTCATTTTGACAAGATACATGTTTAGTGGAATATGACAAATTGTAGTTGATGGTGTTAGTAGGCCAAACACACTTGTTTTGACAAGAATTTTAACACCCTTAAAATGTGAAGTTGTTGAAAATTGATTTTCTCCTTAATGAATTTGGCCGAGTTTCAAGAGGGAAAAGGACATTACTTTTCTTCGGTCTAGTGAGAGGAAGTGGAAGAAATGTATATCAAGAAGCGGATAGTGTAATAATAGGGATATGCATGGGAGTATAAGCCACGGATACATGGGTTATTTGCATGTAAAATTGAAGTATTTGACATAAGAAACCACAATACCTTTTTGTAAGTTTCTCTTGGTTTTATGAAAAGTTGATAAGAAAGTGGATGGATGTGTTTCAGCGATGTGGCTATGGATATGTGCAAATTGTGAAATTAGTAAAAATGAGCCTCATTGTTGCATGTTGTTGGGGGAAAATATTTCTTAGGAAATGTATAACACTCGGTTTTGGACCTCCAAAAGAGGATGGACCTTTCCAATTAAGATATGGATATATTTGTAATATTAATTGCATGAAATGGAGAGATTTGATGTTCATATGTAATTGCAAAAGATAGTGGTACTTATGCTATTATGAAATGTAAGATAGATATGAACCATGGATGGGTATACACATATATAACAGAATGAATATTGATTGATTCATAGGTACAAACGAATGGACGTAGATCATAGATTGATTGACACATACATACATAACCGAATGAACGTGGAATGGACTATTATTATATATATAACCGATGAATACTTGAATGGGTTTATATATACAAAAGTATGGACATGGATCATGGTGCATCTTATCTTTACGAAAGTTCATTGGATTTGGAACATGGAAAAATTGCATATTGCATTGTTTGTGAAATCACGCCCCACTGCGGATGGAAGTGGTGACCGACCAAATGGACGTGCATTGCATCGTTTTATAATAATTGCATCATTATGACCTTATTGGGGTATAGATAATATGGATAATTACACATGGCATATTGCGAAAATTCATTGGATTTGGATATGGAATCTTGCTTCTTGCATTGTTTGCGAAATCATGATACCCACCGTGGATGGAATATGGATATGGACTGGTCTCCGACCAGATATGGATATGGACTGGTCTCTGACCAGACATGGATATGGACTGGTCTCCGACCAGATATGGACATGGACATGCATTGCATTGTTTTATAACTCTTGCATCATAACTGCATCATGGATTGGATTATGGATGATCACATATGGACATGGAAAATTATGAACATGTACATGGATTAATTATGGATATGAATTTTCATTACACATGGACATGGACATGGACTTTCATTAATTATGGATATGGATTTTCAACATTTTATGGACATGGACTAATATGGCTTATATGTATGAACATGGGTTACCACAAATCATGGAAAATTATAGGATATGGACTTAACATGGAAAATGCACATAGTTAAACATGGATTAACTAATAGACATGAAATGGAATAACATAAAGATTTCTACCTAATGAATATGGAGTATTATGAAAATGATATGGATTTGGTTTTGAAATTGATATTGGGCAAATGGACTTATGCTTAAGGATTGCATTATATCTTATTTGTAAAATAGAGGCGGAAAGGTATGTGTTTATGATATATTATTTGCGAACCCCGCCTCTGCATGCCTGATCCCATGACAGATCTAAGAGGTCTACTTGCTGCGCGATTTATGTTATTGCTCACACTTATTGCTTAAATATTTTGCAAATAACAGGGTTCAGAGTACATAGTTCGTAGAGGACGAGCCGAGAATAGGCTACCCATGATGAGACCAATAGACCCGGAGGATATTTTTGGACTTATGGTTATGTCGGCAATGTATTTATGATCTTTTGTACTGATGAATCTTTATGACTTATGGATTTAGTTATGATGTAATGTATTCATGTCGATTTTACTTTGTTTATTTTTATGTTGCTTCCACTATTTCGATCCATGTTTATGTCGACATGCATAAGAATGGTATACTTTTCGTAGTAGAGTACGACCAGTGAACCGTTCCGAGACCCAAGAGTTGGTCTGGGGCAGGGCGCTACATATGAGATGTTAAGATTATTCTCTTTTGTAAAAAAACATTTCTTACAGAGAAATTTAGACATCACATTCTTCATCCAAAAATACTATAATGATCATCTTTTAGTATCTGATGTGTAATTTCTTAACCACTAACTAGCAAGTGCACTAGGTACAATTGTAGCGTAGCAGGCAAGAGGGTTGTCGATCCCACGAGGACTAATTTTAAGTACCAAAATTATTCTTCGCCTTAATTTAAACCTCCAATAAAAGTTGACAAAAACGAAACCTAACTGCTAACTAAAATACTAAACCTTAACTTTCCCGGTTAAAGATTTCCTTGACTAGTTTATGTTTCAGTTGAATCGTTTTCTAAAGTGTAATCCACTCTTTAACCCCAAATAATTAACTAGCTTTTATTCCAAACCGCTAAGGAAGAAATTCCCTATTTTAATTTTTACCCAATCCCTTGGCGTAGAAACCTAACTCGGTGTGACAAACTCCGTATCCCTACGCAAATTTTAATCCATCGAGTCGCATTTAATTTCCTTAGAATTTTCTAATTATCCACCCGTAGAAACCGAATCTATCCCTAGTCAGTTTTACTACAGGTTCGTTGTTGACACGGTCGTAATTAAAATCTTCACCTCCCGGTCCTTCGAAATTAATTATATGTTCTATCAATAGGTAGCTAATCTATTGACGCAATAAACACACCAACAACAATTAACGATTGGGATAATAAACTAGTAAATTAAATAAATCAAAGAGGGAAAACTAACACATTAAAACATCAAAACAATTCAACTGTCACAAAAACTAGTCAAGAAAACAGTAATTTAGCCACAAATTAATTCCATACTGTCCATCAATAATTGCATAAAAGAGCAGTAGAAAAAGAAACCGTGTATAAAACTGCACTACAGAGCAGCCTCGGAACACACGCCGACTGCAGGCTGACGCGACTGGAGCTGATTGGCGCCACTTTTCCTTTTCTTTTGATTTTGATGGATGCTGATGGAGAGAGAATAACTGGCTTGGGAAAAATTGCCTCCTGCTGACCTCTCTTTTTCTCTTTCTAGTTGCTGGCCACAAGAAAGCTTAGGCAACTTTCTTTATATGATTTTCTTCTGAGGGTTGCAGGAAAGGCCTCGGCTTGTGGGAAAAATTCCCAGGCTCTCAGTTCCGCCTGATGATCCTTTATGCTTCCTTTTGTGTGTTATTTATACTGCGAAAAATGAACTGAAACAGCTCTTCACCTGGCTTATTTTTCTCAACTTCCAGTGTGTGATAGAATTTTATCCCAACAGCTAAGGTTTATCTGCTTTTTCTTCTCTTTTTCATGCCTCGAAAATCGCGCCTGCTGGTGGAAATTCTAACGGAAAGGCTACTGACTCCCCTTTTTTCTATTTTTTATTTGTTCCTGCAAATGTTAAAAGGAATGTGTAGTGCCCAAAAAATAAATAAATATTAAATTTAGCTAAATAACATAGACTTTAACATCATTTAAGTGATAACTCGGTTAAGTTCAGAAAATGAAGTTAATTTAGCTAACAAAATTAATATTTTCTATTTAATCACATGAACACTTCTATTCTTCAATTTGATTATTATTATCAATTTTTAGCATCGTTTTAGCCAAATATTGCTCGATATAACTGGTAGAGTGTATAAATAATATGTATACAAATTGATTATATCAACTACCCTCCACTTAGCCTTTGATCGTCCTCGAGCAAATAAAGTGACTTTAAAGAAAATATGCTTAACCTTTCTTCTAAAGAATATGTATCAGCGATGATTTCACATAAATAGTCACAAAGTACAATCGAAATAACCAATTGAATAACTTTATAATTCAAATATCAACTATACTTATCCCATGTAGTCGAGGGGTGTGTGTAAATAGCCAATCTCGAGCTTTCCGTAGACAATCAGTTGAAATTATGCAAATTATGACTCATGAGCATCCCATAGGCTTACTTTTCTTACTTGCTCTCCACTAATGTAGATGATTCAAGTCAACGAAGATCAAGTAGGACTTTTAAGCTTGTAATGTTAGGCTAGGGACTTGGTTCCACGAAGGATAAAGGATTCAAAGAAAAATCTAAGAGAGCTTGCAAAAAAAATGGCATGCACATTAAACAAACTCTTTTTACAATTCAAAAAAACCCTCTCCATCTTTTGAGAACAAATCACCAGAATCAATTTCAAGCTTTTTATATCATTCGGCCAACTAATTGTTTCTTTTTTCCTTTTCTTTGGCCCTTTTTTCTTTTCCCTTTTTCGTTCTTTGAACTCTTTTTTTTTTCTTTTTTCATCTCCATTCCTTTGTAACGACATATTTGTACACCCTTTTAACCTCATCTCATCATTGTAACCTACTAGCTTTATCCCAAATGTAATGATAATGCCATATAAGCTCTCTTAAATAGGGACGTATGAGGATATACATTTTTATCAAGTAGGCTAAAAGGGAAAGTTAATGAGGTTTAACAACAAAGAAAATCGAATGGGGTCTCACCATTCTTAATAATCAGGCTCAAAAAGGGTACTATGGATACAATGATCATAAGGATGGCTAGAAAGGCTCAAACGATCCAAAGAACGCCTATGACTGTCATCTCTAAGTCAACTTGAAATCATCTAATAATTTCGCCTCGAGAAGTAATGAAGTAAGTTCTAGAATGACACAAAATACACGATAAGCATAATTCTTCACTACCATCCATAAAAAACAAGATCATGGCTATACGTGCTCAAAATGTCTCAAATTACATGGAATAAAATATATTCAACATTGAATCAATCCATCATTCCAAAGGTATTTCTCATGTATTATGTAACCACAAATGCAAAATGATTCGCTACCACATATCCGTAGAAGATCGAAAATTTTAAAAATAACGTATATTTAAGCATTTTTCTTTTCTAATACATCAAAAATCAGCTTTAAAAATATTCATGCATAAGTAGACGCCCCCACCCTCCACTTAGACATTAACATTATCCTCAATGTTAATAAAATGAAAGGATAAGAAACATAAGGGTAAGAAACTTAGCTGATTTGATGCACACGTCATTTTTCAATATTGCAGGGAGTCGCACACATGTCATGTGGTTCCCATCTCAGGACAACTTCTTTTTCAACGATCTTGCAATTTTTATTCCTACAAAACCAAACCCCAACAAAAGCGCATAACGCGAAAAAAAAATGACTCTAAAATAATAACATGACTAAAGCTTGCAAGAAAAAATTGAAACATTCATTGCTCAACAGACTCTGAATGTATTTCAAAAAAAAACTTGCAAACTTTTGACGCTGACACAACAACATATCAAAACAATAAAAACGATAAAGCAAAGAAGTAGTTCTGAATTTATAGTCTACAGCTAGACTTCCCGAAATTCCTTTTCATGGTGGATCATACAAGCGAATTTTCATTTCATTTCGAGAAGCTTCAGTATTGAATCTTTTTAGACGACTACTATTCACTCTGATTTTCTTAACCTTCTCGAATTCCAACTCAACGTCTCCAGAGGGACATATTTTCTTTACAGTGCAGGATATTGATTTGTCTAACAAAACTTTTTGACCCTCTTGTAACTTATTTTCAAAAATGCTTTCATTTTCTCTGTCTCTAAATTTATCGTTACTAGGAGTGCTTTCTTCAAGAGAAACTTTAAAAATAGTATTAACAGAACAGTAGTCATCATCCTTCCTAGGGTGTTTTAAATCTTTCAAGACATGTAGCTTCACTTGTTCATTGCCTACCCTTAGGATTATGTCTCCATTTGGAACATCAAAAACACTCCTAGTTGTGGCTAAAAATGGTCTTCCAAAAAGAATCTTTGAATTAGAATCATTAACCATATCTAACACAACAAAATCAGCAGGAAAAATGAATTCATCGATTTGAACCAAAACATCTTCAACCATTCCTCTTAGACATTTGGTTGATCCATCAGGAAAACGTACTGAGAAATTGGTTGGTTTTAAGCCTTTCAATTTTAAATTTTCAAACACCGAGTAAGGCATGACATTAACACTAGCACCAAGGTCACATAAGGCATCGTCAAAATTAAAATTACCAATTGAACAAGGAATGTAAAAGCATCCAGGATCTTCTTGCTTTGGAGGTAATTTATCTTGAACATTTTCCTTCATATGATTACCTTTTTCAAGACTTTGTTTTTCCACTTGGGTTGCCAGTAGTTCTTTACAAAATTTCTTATAACTCGGCATTTTCTCTAAAGCTTCTTCAAAAGGAATATTAGCATTTATTTCCTTGAACTTTTCAATAAATTTTTGAAATTCCTCATCAAGTTCTTTTTCATTAAGATTCGCAGATAATTTTTGTGGAATTCCCGTTTGTTCTTTCTCATTTTGCTTTCTCAGATTTTTACATTGATAGGTATCGTCGTCTTCTCTAAATTCTTCAGCTTCTATTTTTTCCTCATTCTTGTCAGCTTTAGTACCAAGAAAAATTGATCGCTTGTTGTTATCACCATTTTCATTCAAAGAGTTCGCTTCATTTCCACTCGTCAGAGTTATAGCATTCAATTCCTTAGGATTTGTCTCAGTATTACTTGGCAGACTTCCTTGAATTCTATTTGACAGTAGATTTGCCATTTGACCGACTTGGTTTTCCAAATTTTTTATTGAAGATTCTTGATTCTTGATTAAAGTTTCTTGATTTCTTATCAAAGCTTCTTGATTTTGGAATCTAGTTTCGGAGCTTGATATAAATTTTGCCAAGATATCTTCAACATTTACCTTCTTCTCTTGAATGGTTGGAAAACCAGGAGGATGCCCTAGATTTTGAGGTCTATTCCAAGAATTTGCATTGTTTCCCCATGTATTACTGTAGGTATTAGGATAAGGATTGTTAAATCTTTGATTTTGACCTACAAAATTTACTTCATTCGGATAGAAATTTTCACTTGTGCTTGCTATTTGATTTTGTGGACATTGATTTAACACATGATTACCGCCACAATTTTCACAGGTTATTTTTCCTCCAATGCCTAAACTTTTACTGATCAAAGAGAGTTGTGCTAGAATTGCAGAGTTAGTGTCTAGTTCGAGTACGGAACCTTTTCTAGGGTTACCTCTCTCATTTGGCCATTGACATCCTGTTGCAGCCATCTCCTCGAATAGATCCCAAGCATCATCGGGTGGCTTTCTCATTATACTACCCCCACTTGCTGCATCTACCATTGTCCTAGTTCCACTTTCCATACCATTATAAAATATTTGGACTTGCATCCATTTTGGTAATTCATGGTGTGGACACCTTCTTAAATAATCTTTAAATCTTTCCCAAGCTTCATATAATGATTCTCCACTATCTTGAACAAAATTCGTTATATCATTTCTAAATTTCATGGTTTTAGATGGTGGAAAATATTTGGTTAAGAAACTTGAAGCTAATTGGTCCCAAGTTGTGATAGAACCGGAGGGTAGAGAATTAAGCCAAGCTTTTGCTTTATCTTTTAGTGTAAAAGGGAAGAGTCTTAACCTTATAGCATCATCACTTACCCCATTTTGCTTAAATGTGTCACATATTTCTAAGAAGTTAGAAACATGGGCGTTAGGATCTTCACTTGATAATCCATAAAATTGTACAGATTGTTGAATCATTTGAATTATTGCTGGCTTAATTTCAAAATTATTTGCAGCTATAGTGGGTCTACGTATGGCTGGGGCAGCTCCCTCTACCCTAGGGGTTGCGTAATCTCTAAGGCATCTTTGGGCTTCTTGATTATTTTCGGCCATTTCGATTGTTTCAATTTCTGTTTCTTGGATTTCTTGAATATTAACTCTTTGCGAGTTAATTTTTGCTTGCCTTACTATTTTTCGATTATGTTTAGCAGTACCTTCAATATTAGGATCATATAGTAAAGGCTCGTGGGAACTACGGGTCATAAACTATTAAACTAAATAATAAAAGTAAAGCAATACAGAAATCACAGAAAAATAAATACGAAAGCAAAAAGAAAGAAAAAAAAACTAACAGTATAATAACGTAAATAATAAGAAACAGAGAAAAATGGAAGAAAAAAACAAACGAAAAAAAATCTAAAGAATAAAATAATTATATAAACAGTAAAGTGTATATTTCCAAGAAGTGTTCTGCCGACACTCCGTTCTTTTTTTTTTAAATATATTTTTATATATAAAGAATATTTTGGTCTAATCTAAAGGCTGTATATAATTATATGATATTAAACTCTAGTCCCCGGCAACGGCGCCAAAAACTTGATGTGTAATTTCTTAACCACTAACTAGCAAGTGCACTAGGTACAATTGTAGCGTAGCAGGCAAGAGGGTTGTCGATCCCACGAGGACTAATTTTAAGTACCAAAATTATTCTTCGCCTTAATTTAAACCTCCAATAAAAGTTGACAAAAACGAAACCTAACTGCTAACTAAAATACTAAACCTTAACTTTCCCGGTTAAAGATTTCCTTGACTAGTTTATGTTTCAGTTGAATCGTTTTCTAAAGTGTAATCCACTCTTTAACCCCAAATAATTAACTAGTTTTTATTCCAAACCGCTAAGGAAGAAATTCCCTATTTTAATTTTTACCCAATCCCTTGGCGTAGAAACCTAACTCGGTGTGACAAACTCCGTATCCCTACGCAAATTTTAATCCATCGAGTCGCATTTAATTTCCTTAGAATTTTCTAATTATCCACCCGTAGAAACCGAATCTATCCCTAGTCAGTTTTACTACAGGTTCGTTGTTGACACGGTCGTAATTAACATCTTCACCTCCCGGTCCTTCGAAATTAATTATATGTTCTATCAATAGGTAGCTAATCTATTGACGCAATAAACACACCAACAACAATTAACGATTGGGATAATAAACTAGTAAATTAAATAAATCAAAGAGGGAAAACTAACACATTAAAACATCAAAACAATTCAACTGTCACAAAAACTAGTCAAGAAAACAGTAATTTAGCCACAAATTAATTCCATACTGTCCATCAATAATTGCATAAAAGAGCAGTAGAAAAAGAAACCGTGTATAAAACTGCACTACAGAGCAGCCTCGAAACACACGCCGACTGCAGGCTGACGCGACTGGAGCTGATTGGCGCCACTTTTCCTTTTCTTTTGATTTTGATGGATGCTGATGGAGAGAGAATAACTGGCTTGGGAAAAATTGCCTCCTGCTGACCTCTCTTTTTCTCTTTCTAGTTGCTGGCCACAAGAAAGCTTAGGCAACTTTCTTTATATGATTTTCTTCTGAGGGTTGCAGGAAAGGCCTCGGCTTGTGGGAAAAATTCCCAGGCTCTCAGTTCCGCCTGATGATCCTTTATGCTTCCTTTTGTGTGTTATTTATACTGCGAAAAATGAACTGAAACAGCTCTTCACCTGGCTTATTTTTCTCAACTTCCAGTGTGTGATAGAATTTTATCCCAACAGCTAAGGTTTATCTGCTTTTTCTTCTCTTTTTCATGCCTCGAAAATCGCGCCTGCTGGTGGAAATTCTAACGGAAAGGCTACTGACTCCCCTTTTTTCTATTTTTTATTTGTTCCTGCAAATGTTAAAAGGAATGTGTAGTGCCCAAAAAATAAATAAATATTAAATTTAGCTAAATAACATAGACTTTAACATCATTTAAGTGATAACTCGGTTAAGTTCAGAAAATGAAGTTAATTTAGCTAACAAAATTAATATTTTCTATTTAATCACATGAATACTTCTATTCTTCAATTTGATTATTATTATCAATTTTTAGCATCGTTTTAGCCAAATATTGCTCGATATAACTGGTAGAGTGTATAAATAATATGTATACAAATTGATTATATCAGTATCCATGTTGATATTGTCTTTGAACTAGTATATAAATGTAAGTGAAAAGATTGCATAAGCCGATGCATAATACGTTTGATGTGAGTATTATGAGAAAAGTCAGCTACTTTCTTGAGTTTCATACTATGCAAAGTAAGAAATAAAATTGACTCAAACTAAGTGCAACAACAAAACACTTGCTTAAATGGAAAGTTAAAGATGTTTGATATATGATTATAAGGGCTAATGCTAAACTTGGTAAAGAAGGTAAAGATGATATCAAATGGACGTAAAAGCGGCTTTCTTGAATGATATTATTCAAGAGGAAATATATGTAACTCAACCATCAGGCTTTTAAAGATCATGATTATCTATACCATGTCCTCAAACTTAAAATGTTCTTTATGGACTTAAACAAGCTCCTAAAGCATGGTATGAGATATTAAGAAACTTTCTACTTGAAAATAGTTTTTCAAGAGGAAAGATTGATACCACCTAGTTCAACAAAGAAGTGATCATTTACTTGTATAATTTTTTATTGATGATATTATCTTTGGCACTACTAATGATTATTTGCATAAGTATTTTGCTAAGCTCATGAAATATAAGTTTGAGATGAGCATTATGGATGAGCTCAACTACTTCCTTGGACTTCAAATCAAACAAACCTAGAAAGGAGTTTATATTTCTCAAACAAATTACATTAAAGATTCTCTCAAAAAGTATTGTGAGCTGGTGTAAGTTAAATCAAGAAAAGCCCGAAAATGTTTCAACACTCTATTCATTCTCTTCGTCCCTCTAGAGTGTTCTTTGTGGATATAACATACTTTTTTAAACTCTACTTGCTTAGCCTCCTTCAAGTTTCATCATTTTATCTTGGGTTGTATAAACCTTTGTTTTTTCACTCTTTTATGTTAAAGACAAACATCCAACACTATAAAACGGCGTTGCATTGTTAAACTTTCTCTTAGAATCATCTTATAGTCCTTACAAGCTCTTCTATCTCCTGTACGAGTCATGAAATAGACTATCTGTGATTTATTTGGTACATTTTTGAATTTAATCAGTGTTCATCTCTTTTATCGTTCCTATATCTAAAGTCTATTCCATCATGTACCTCATTGTAATCTTTATTCTCTTTATCTATATGTCCATTTAAATATCATCTTATAAAGATCTTCTCAACTATTGGATTTTCACGCACTACTTCTTCTAAATCTTCCTAAAATTGAACATTTGTAGCCTTCTCTAAACCTATTTGAGGAGTATATACGCTAATAATATTAACATTTGTAGCCTTCTCTAAACCTATTTGAGGAGTATATACGCTAATAATATTGACTGTTTCTTTTTCAAGCACCGACTTAAGTGCTATAATTCTATCTTGTATCCTAATAGCAACTACTATTTTGCCTTATTCTTTCTTGTGCACCTGAGTTTAAATCTTGACTTGTCCACCATCATATTTTTCTCACATATCCACTTTTTCTTATGTAAACATAAAATATTTATTTTTCTCCGTATTATAGTGTCCACTATCTTCATTGTCTTTCCCGTTAGAGTTCAAATATTCCATGTTCCTACTATAATATCCTACCTAATCTAGTAATTTCTCTCTTTGTATCTAAGTTACGATCTAAGAACTCTTGCTCATTTTTTTATTGCGCCCGAATTCTATAAGAGATGCAGCGGCCCTAACTCAATTGTTGCCGCAATTGGACAATGCGACGGGGACCCATGTTTATTTGACACTATATTCGAGCAAATGTAGTTGTCCTTGCCAAGACACCTCGTTTAGACCATACGATTCGTTCATTACGGTGAACATCCTAGCATTAACACAATTTCTTGTTGATCTCTAGTCATGTTTAGTGACAAAGTTTTGCACTGAATGTCAACCTAACGGCTAACGCAACCCTCTTTCTTTAACCGGGCTTAGGACCGACAAGTCGAAAACTCGACTAAGCAGAATTGTTTCTCGCACAAGATGCAATTGAAAAATCTTAAAATGGTCTTAAGCAAATATGACTGGTTATTTCTTAACGAATGAAATGTGTAAATTATATGTGAAATTGTATATGCGCCTCTTTCTAACGGCTCATTACCGTGCATTGTTTGACATGTATTCTGCATGTGACGTCATCCTTTGCGTGCTAGTTGATGTTTAGTTATTCCTAGAACAAATAAAACCTCTGGATCGAACGAGATCACTTAACCACCACCCACGTGACCGTCCGACACGTGGCAGCGGGGTGGAATGGTGAGGCTGGGTGCAGGTGACTTCTACCCAGCCTCATAACCCCTCCTGCTGCCACGTGTCGGACAGTCGCGGAGGGGGTCACGGACTTGGCGGTCAGGAGATCCTGACCCGTCTGGATATGATTAGATGCTCTTGATCTCAATATAGTGCATAATGACGCTAACGTGTCTTGTTTTCGGTATAAAATGCAACTATAATCATCATTGTAATTTGATGATCTTTTAACATACATTTGAGCACATAAAAATAAGTACTTAACAAGTGACGAGTGTTACTTTACTACAACAACTATACTCAATATATCCTAACACCAAGACGCTAATATTAAAAGGTTGTATATCTTATGTATTTAAATGAACGTGACTAATGATAAACAGTGTATTACGTTTTATAATCTAAATTTTTCGACACACAATTATATAAAGACGCAATCTTTTTTAAACGTTTTGGGCACATGGAGTCTGTTCAATCATGTTTTTCAAATGTGCATTATTTGACTAAAGTGTCAATTATGAGTTCAAACACTAGGAATAATTAATTTATCCATAATAGAGAATCATGCTTTAGTTGTTGAACTTTTATATTCCCACTACAAGTCTTCTCCTCCCTCCCCTTGCTGTAGCATTATACCCTTTTCCCCGAAATTACAGGCAAAAATGATGATATGATAAAGTCATTCACGCATTTATTCAAGCACCTTCAAATCATTAAGCTCAGAGAGTTGAAAACAATATCGTCCCAGAGATCAATCCTTCGAAATTTCTCTGTAATGGCATCCACAGTTGAGGTAGTGAGTAACAAGCAGGTTCTCTTCAAGAGCGTTGTGAAGGACGTGCCTAAGGAGACAGACATGTATCTAAGCACAAGCACCATAGCTCTCAAAGCTCCACCAGGTTCTAATTCCGTTTTGGTGAAGAATCTCTACTTGTCTTGTGATCCTCTGCAGCGTATGTTCATGGGGAGATCTGAGATTCACCCCTTTGATGGCTACGCCATTGACCAAGTAATTATCACTTTCTTTGTTCTGTCTTCAAGCTGCTTGCTGAAATAAATATATGATTTGTGCTTTTGGTTGGATTGATTGGTGCATAGTTTCTTGATTGTGTGTTTCATGTTAGATTTTTGGGAACTATTAACGTCAGAAACATCAGATCATACCAGATCGTGTGTATGTAGGATTTAATGGTTCTTTCATGCAAACAGCCTGATACCGTAACTGCGGGAAAAGATTCCATGACCCACCTTTTGTCTCATGTTCTATCATACAATTAGAATTGTGACACATATCTCTTTGACAAGCTGCATCAAGCATTTACATATGACAACAAAGACACCCACCTTCTGTCGCATGTTTTATCACACAACTAGAATTGTGACACGTACTTCTTTGACAACCTGCATCAACCGTTTACTGTTGGGTGCAGCAATTGTCCCGTGGCGTAGGCCGTGTGGGCGTAGGCCATGTGGGCCAAGTTACAGTCGAATGCCGTGGGCGCTTGTGTGCTGAATGCACTATAAGGCTAGGGTATGCGCATCTCCTGTCACCAATTGGTTTTGGGAGAGATGGTAGCGCCTGAGGTCCTACAAGTGGTATCAGAGTGAGGTCACGGGTTCGATTCCCAGCAGGAGCAATTGCTGAGGGGGAGATTGTTGGGTGCAGCAATTGTCCCGTGGCGTAGGCCGTGTGAGCGTAGGCCATGTGGGCCAAGTCACAGTCGAATGTCGTGGGCGCTTGTGTGCTGAATGCACTATAAGGCTAGGGTATGCGCATCTCCTGTCACCAATTGGTTTTGGGAGAGATGATAGCGCCTGAGGTCCTACATTTACTTTTGAAAAAAAAAAAAAAGAGGTGGCATAATTTTATTTTCGTGTGACAGAGGATGGGCAGGGACTGGGTCAGAAGATCTCTTCCCATAACTGCACTGTACTATATTCAGATATCTTGCTCTCTGAAGCGAAATATGCCTGTCAATATAGGGGACCAAGCACAAGATCTGCTCAGTTATAATCTCTTGCCATTGTGAGTGCATTAAATTAGAGACCACTTGATTATGATCTATGAGGAGTGGAAAATGACATGAGAGATTTCTGACCACATGAAAACTTTTATTAGAAAAAATCTGAAAATCTTGGATTGGCAGGCATATATATTGAGTCAACTTCAATTGGATTAGCTTCCTTTTAAATTGTTTAATTCAGAAGTATTCGCGCTATAGCTGGTGGAGTTTGCATATTTTTCCTTCTTATGCAAAAAATTTAAATATGGTTTCAAAAAGTTATCTGGTTCAAGAGACTGTTTTGCATCAGAATCGGCATGATCTCTAATTTCATTCTTTACTTAAAATGATGATTACTTCTTTCGTTAACTTCAATTTTTTTTTTAAATGATCTAACATATGTTATGCTGGCTGCAGCCAATATTCGGTTTTGGGGTGGGCAGGGTAATTGATTCAGATAATCCCAAGTTCCAGAAAGGTGACATGGTATGGGGTATGACTGGATGGGAGGAGTACAGTATCATAAGCCCAAGGAGACTCTTATTCAAAATCGAACACACTGATGTTCCCATTTCTTACTATTGTGGACTTCTTGGTAAGCTTATTTTCCTTGAGAATGTAAATTTATTTCTTAGCAAATGCAGAGATGTGATTGCATAGTCTCATCAAAGTCAGGAGTGCATCAGATCTATAACGCTCAATTCATCTCATACATTATGGTTATAGATCTGAAATTTTTTCCCTCGTGATGTCAACATGGTGAAATTGCATAAGGAAATCATTTAATTTTCAGGGTTCACGCAGTACCAAAAAATACCTTTTGATCTTTAGCTGCCTGATGACCTTCAACCTTAGTGTCTCAGTGTTCAATTTCATTCTGAAGCATATGTGGATGTTAAATAGAATGGTCTTCTGAGAAATATGTAAAAACCATAGTTTGAATGGATTAATTCTTGAACCAAATCGGGGCTGGATATCATTGAGATACACTTAGACCAAATGATTTTGCTCATATCCAATTACTGCAAAGATTTTTTCGACTAAGAGTGAGCATGAAATTGAATTTCAAGACAGGAATAATTAATGAACAGTTTGCACAGCCTAACCTAAGTATTCAACAGACCTGAAAACTGTACGCAGATATTCTCTATGAATTCTTATATGCAGAATAATATGATCTTATTTCTGCATTCCATCTTTCCGAACTTCAAAGTATTACATCCAATGTTCACTAGGTTGGGATGTACAATGTCAGTGCACATAATACTTTTGTTCTTGATATTGCTACCCTCAGTATGTCATGCTTCATATTTAAACCACTTCAACAATAATCTGTCATGATGTAGTATGATCCATTAATTTTGTTTGCGTGTTGTTAGGTATGCCTGGTGTGACTGCCTATGGTGGATTCTATCGTATTGGCAATCCCAAGAAAGGAGATAAGGTGTACGTATCAGCCGCATCAGGTGCAGTTGGCCAGATAGTAGGACAGTTTGCAAAATTGGCCGGTTGCTATGTTGTTGGAAGTGCTGGTAGCAAAGAAAAGGTAGATGAGTTGTATGCTACATACACTGTGCAATAGATAAATACATGGTGTCCCAGCTAAGGAAAACTTTTGTGGCATCAGTTGCTGAATTGTAGACCTTTAATCAACTGTTTCTTGAGAGTTAATTACATTCAAAGCAATGGCACAAAATAAAAAGAAAAGTAAATTAAGAACAAGAAGCGGCTGTTTATATGTTTTAATTGCTATGTTTCTCCCTCTGCTCTTATCTTTGAACTCTCTATATTAGTGACGATGCTATCTGTAATTGCTTTGAGAAGATTAAGAATTGTGAAAAGCACTGTAATCTTGGTTGTGCAATACTGATTCTTTTTCCAGAAAGAGAGTCAATTACTAATGCAATGGTTACTGACCCCTAGTGGCAATATCAGCCAAAGAATAAAACTAGTGCCTGGTTTCTGAAGTGTATGCTGGTTTGCAGAATTATTCCATTTGGTTTTTGCTGTTACCTCGTTTGGGCAGGTTAATTGTCTTCTCTTATGCAGGCACTTGTATTGCCTTGCAGCCACCTTTTGATCCTTTGGTTTATGTTCATCCTGAGTGTTTTGAAATTCTTATTAGTCTTCCTATTAATATTGTAAGAATATATGAATTTGATACAGTTTAATAGCGGTTGTACATACTCGTGCTAATTATACCCGTTAGTCTTTTCTATCTTGTGTTTTTGTCCAATCAATTTCTCTTTTACTATTCCTTGAAAAATGTCCTATTTTCTGGTGCTTAACTGTCCCTCACTGTCTCTCTATGTTTCCTCCCCCCCCCCCCCCCCCCCCTCTCTCTTTTTTTCTTGACAATAACATGATAGGTTGAGCTGTTGAAGAGCACGTTTGGATATGACGAAGCTTTCAACTATAAGGAAGAGCCAGACTTGGCTGCTGCATTGAAAAGGTAAGCAGCAGTGCATCACCTCCCCAAATAAACTGATTTTGGCATAATGCAGTTTTCAGGTTATCTTTCTCAGTCTTCTCAGTACATGAGCTTGTTTTACTCTAAACTGATTCACAAACGGTTGCTTCTCTCTTATAATCATCTCTAAACCATGGTTTAACTGTAACTAGTAAACGGACCAAGAGAATTGACGAGTGAAAAACTACAGGGCCAAAGAGTCCGAGTCAAATGATATCCTTGTCTCTCTACGAAACAGTTCTTAGCTGGACTAGACAGTACTCAATGTTTTTGGATTTCCTCATTCTTAAGATTAGTCCTGGATACAGAATTGCATAAAATTTCTTTGTGACATCTATAACTGACTTTATTTTGTCATATGGAAAGGTACTTCCCAGAGGGAATCGATATTTACTACGAAAATGTTGGGGGTAAAATGTTAGATGCAGTACTTGTGAACATGGCATATGGTTGTCGGATTGCTGTGTGTGGGATGATTTCACAATACAACAAGGGCAAGCCTGAAGGAGTGGCCAATCTCATGAACCTTGTACACAAGGAGGCTCGTATGGAAGGATTTGGCGTTACTAAATACTACGCCGAGTACAAAGAGTTTCTTGATCTTGTAATCCCAAACATCCACGCGAAGAAGATCAAGTACGTGGAAGACATTGTTGAAGGCCTTGAGAATGGCCCTGCTGCTCTCATTGGGCTCTTAAATGGTCGCAATGTTGGGAAGCAATTAGTTTTAGTGGCTCGTGAGTAAACCAGTTTACCTTTTCTTTTTTCGTCTTTGTTGTGATATGGTGGATATGTGTTCTTGTTGTTAAGAGAAAGTAGAAGCGCCTACTCTCTTGCTAGACTATGTTTATGTTTCACTAATCAGCTGTCTTGTTATGTCATTGTGTTTTTGCTTTCTTTAAAAAGTGGAAAAGGTAAAGCAGCGAAAGAAGGTTTGTGTATATACGTTTGCTGTGAATTTAACTTTATGCAGAAATTTAAATAAAGGGAGAGAATGCAAGTATTACTTTTTGGTATTCTTTTCTCTTTTTATTTATCCATGTTGATAATATTTTGATTTCATATTATATTTTGCAATACAGCTTGATGACATGTGTTACGCCCCGCACCCTCCGTAGGATAATTAAAAGGTGAAGAAGGAATTAAACGGAATTTAATGATAGTCAACAGAAATAAATGAGGCGTTAAGTAAGAGGATTAAGTAGAAATTAATGAGAGGATTGAATATTAGAATTAAATTGTATGTAATTTTAGGATTAAATAATTAAGGTTTATCCTTTAAGATAAATAATATAAAAGATATAATTTAGAAACACCAAATTTTACCCTAAATCCTTATTTAACTGACAACGTCAGTTTTTCTCCCCTCACTCACAAGCGACGCAACGCTTCTCTTTCCCTTAGGCGACTTGGAGGCACCCTGCAGCCCTAGGAGTAGAAACTCTCCAGGAATCAATCAAATCCTCATCCGTTCTTCGTTTCTCTATCGAGTAATCAAAGGCAAGTAATCTACTTATAAGTTCCTACGTTTTGTGAAAGAAAACTGGCCTATTTTGATATCAAAATTGGATCACCATGCAGTAGTTTCTTTCCGTGAATTCTATTTGTGATTCATGTGTTTTGGTGTTGATGATTTGGCCGTTATATGTTGAAAAACATTTTGTGATTGTTGATTACTTGAGATCCTGCAAATCCCTACTCCTTAAATCCCTTCTTGTTGTGATCTCATTGTTGTGTGGAGTTTGAGGGCGAAAGGTGAGATCTTTTGATTGATAAGGTTGGAATATATGAGTTCTAGGCTTGAATCTTTGTTTGGTATGTGTATAGTGTTCAATCTGCAATTTAAGCATGAGATTATAGCAGGGATTAGGCTTGGATTGATTGGGATGAAGTTTGGGACCAATTGGAGTTATGGTTCTGCAGTTTCTGCAGAAATCGCAGAATTTCTTTTCTGGAATAGTAGACATAGATCGATCGATGTGAGGGGATGAAGTAATTCGATCGATCAATGTGAGGGTATGATGTCCTCTGATGGACATCGATCGATCGATGTGAGGGGATGAAGTACTTCGATCGATCGATGTGAGGGTATGATGTCCTCTGATGGACATCGATCGATCGATGTGAGGGGATGAAGTACTTCGATCGATCGATGTGAGGGTATGATGTCCATCAGTTTTGTGGAAAAATAAGGGAAGAAAGAGGGAAGCTAGGGGACCTTTTGGGTGACCTTAGAGACTTCTTAAGACCTGAGTAAAGGTAGTCTAAGTCTTGGGAACATGACTTAGGATGGTGAATCGAATTGGTAATTTCAAAGGATATTCGAATCGGGTTTCAACGAGGGTGACCTAGGAGGGTTAGGAAATGAACGTACGAGGCGTTATAGAGTTCCATGAGGGAAAGATAGGGGTACTCGCATTGGTTTGTGACTTTTGGAATCAAGATTAAGTGTTGACGATCTAATTGAAGCCTAAGCTTTGATGTGTAAGTTAGGGAAAACTTGTGTGTGCTTATACTTGCGCATGTGTACATGAACTACTTATGTGAATTGCATACGAGAATGAGGAATGAGAATGAAACGAGGAGTCTTGTATCATGGCACTTGCATTTGCATATTAATTTGAAAAGAAAGGTGCTTCGGCACAGATTTGCGAAGGTGACCTGCAATGTTAACCGGGATGGAAATTTAAGCCGGGGTGCATTGCAGGGCACAAAAGACTGTAACGCAAACCGGGATGGAAATATAAGCCGGGGCGCGTTGCAGGGTATAAAGTTGTCTGTAATGCTAATCGGGATGGAAATATAAGCCGAGGTGCATTACAGGGTATAAAGTTGGCTGTAACGTAAATCGGGATAGAAATATAAGCCGGGGCGCGTTACAGGGTATAAAGTTATGTGGTGTGACCGGACATTATGACATGCATTGCACTGATTTGAAAAGAAATGGCTCATGCATTGTGATTGTGTAGTGTAGTGCATATTTTGACAGGCATCACGAGAGTCGTTGTGATATGGAAGTGCGTGATATGGATGGTTGTTGATTTGTTACTTGCGTTCAACTTGCTGTACTTGCTGTTACGTGATTCATTTCTATATTTGGAAGTTTTACAAGACATGTGCCCCACCATTCCCCTGAATTATTTATTACTCATGTTTTGCCATGTGTTGATCCCGTATGTCTTATAAGCGGGTTACTTGCTAGCGTTTTGCGCTAAGGGTACTACCTTTGTGATTGCAGATGAGCATAGCTACGACATGATATTCATAGAAGACGATGGCGAGTGGGCTGAATGGGATACATAGAGACGTGTTGGGAGCTAGATGAGACCGTTGTTATTTATTTCAGTTCTTTCCTATATTCGAGGATTAGTTCGTTATTACTATGACTACCCTTAGAGATGTTATTATCACTGGATGTATTGAATTGATGGTGGAGATTTATTAGATGTCTGTGTTTCTGCACTGATTTCTCTTACGTCATTGATGATGTGTATTCGAGAGATGAGACGTCTTGTAGTCTTCTCAGTAAGCTACGACGGGTGAACCGGTTCGGATTCCGCTGTCCGGGTCGGGGCGCTACAGGTGGTATCAGAGACTAGGCTTCAGATCTACCTCGGAGACCTAGGTTATGACATGTAGAGTCTTAAGCTATGATTTTCACCTTAAGTTGATCTTTAGGTCTAAGTATCTGATCGTATATGTAAGTTTGATTGGGATGGGTGTGTGCGAGCGCGATAAAAGTTAATCAATAAATGTTACTCTACTTAGGGTACAAATTCTACCTTTTACAACGCATAGGGGCTTTCAGTACTTATTTTTTTTTGAATTGCTGAATGCTAATAAGCGTTGATTTTGCAGAAAAAAAATGCCTTCCAGAAGTGGCAACCAAGGAAACGGTGGCAATGGGGACGAGAACCCTCCACCACCACCAGTGTCAGTACCCCAGGCACTGATAGACGCTATCACTGTGATAGCGCAAGATGTTGCTCAGCAGCAGCAGCAACCCCCTCCTCTACCACCGCCTCGGCGTAGCATAGGGTACTACACTGAGGAAATGCGAAGCGTGCACGTCCCAACCTTTGAGGGAACCACTCTGAGGATACGGCCCCATCGCAAGCCGTACTTCTCCAGGCCCTGATATTAGAAAATAACTGACGATTTTGCCCCTAAGACGCAATCTTAGACCTAAGTGATGATTTGAACTTAAGGCGATGATCATGAACATAGGCACTGACCTCAGTTATAAGCGATGATTCTGCACATAAGTCACGATCTTAGACGTAAGTAATGATATTGATTACGAGTTGACTTTAGACATAAGTATGGAATTAGTAATAGGTGTTGATTATGTACTAATTATGATTGGGAGATAGAACGCGATCTTAGAGGTAAGAATGAGGATGCTAAGAACGATCCTAGAGATAAGTTATGATCCTAAACTGAAGAGGGCCAACGGTTTTGGACGCACGTACATCTAAGATACCCCATACAATTCTCCCTTATCTAAGGATGATCACAACTCTCTAAGCCTTGATCTTAGTAACCCTAGTTGAACAGTATATAATTGATTCGAATGAATTATGATGTCAATCAGAACATCCTAGTACAAACCTTAGATCCATATTACCGGGTCAGGCAGTAACTCGGGCTACCTTACCATAATTGCAATATAGTACTTGACACCACTAGGGTAAACTAGAGAAGGTCCATATTCTTACCTGGACGGTAATACCATAGTAGGCTTAGGACTAAGTTGGGACCATAGCTACTAAGAAATGAATAGTAATAGTGGAGTAAATACTAAGGGAGGATTTATAGTAGCATGACAGAAATTAAGCAACGATTTATAAGCATTATGATCAGTAGAGTTAGTGAAAGATACTATCAACGGAGTTTATAGTTTACAACTAAGATGTCAATTTTAGAATTACCAAAATAGGCCGATCCTATTAGACTCATTATCAATATTGATCGGTTGCGACATATGAGAATCGATGATATTTTACACTGTGGAACAATAGAGTGTCACAAAATCTTTTGCTAAGTGATGAACCCCTAGAAACATAGAGTTACTTGGCTTGAGTCGAGTAGGCTTGAAATTGCAAGGAAGCAAGCATGAACAGGTAATAATTGCTGTTCAGGTGAGATTAACTGAATTAGAATTAGCGATTAAAATAACCCAGTAAAAAGTGCGATGGCTTAGTGTGGCGCACAGAAGTACGGTAAATGAGAATACCTTAAGACGAATAATATTGAATTGCCATGCTAGGATTAGAGTGTCTCAGCTAAAGATGTTATCATGAGTAGACGAACATTAGACCTATAAGTTACGGTACATAGAAAGATTTATCCCTGACCGTAAGAGGGGATTATAGAAATTATACGAAGTATGGATAAATATGTTTCAAGCGGTTAAATATTTATACATGAGCACGTACACCAAGATATACCCTATATTTCAGAGATTTTTTTCAATTTTTCCAAGTATTTTAACTAGTTTGCTTATTTATAGTCTGCTACCTTAACAATGTTGTATCTTCTTCTGTATTCGTATTCCAACCTGATGGAATTTCAACTACTACTGACAAACTCTGAAAAAAAATAGATACATTTTAAAATGTTGATGATTTGAAGAGCAATATGTCTATTTATTTCTTATATTATTTCACAAATTTTCGTTTAGCTAAGTTTATTTTGTTAAAATAATTTGAGTCGTCGACTATTGATATTGCAAGCATTTTATTTTTGGAATTATCAACCGCTTGCCATGAAGTTACCTAATTTTGCGAAACAAAAAGTAGTTTCAAAACATACATTTTTTTTAGAAAAAGAGATATACCATTTCCAAATTGTTTTATAAAACGTTACGTCATTGAGTTTCAAATGGTTTTAAGACGGTCTTACCTGTAACACTTTTGTGAGTAGATTATACCCATATTTTGTTTTCGTGTTTGAGACATTCTTGCGAACAAGTTATTCATTCCTTTTATAAGAGATCACGAGAAACGCCACTTGCGAAAACGATTTTATAATATTTTAGCTAAAAAAAAAAATTTTGGGTACTGTGTAAATAATTAAAGCTATGTTTTGAATTATAGCCACATGAGCTATATTTTATTTAGAAGCATGTCCATGCATACATTTCGTATACTAGGCTTATGACGGTATATCTAAGAAATTAAGAGCATGATCATAGAGCTAGTTGGTAAGTATATATAAGAATTGCTTTTGAAGACTTAGTTGCGTTAAGGAGGGGTAACGGTTAACGTATTGACATACACAAAGGAGGTTAGTATGGTGGAGTATTTAAGTGATAAATCATATGGGATAAGTTTATGAATCGGGGATCGTAGATTGCGATAAGCTGGGTGATACACGTCAAGTGGGTAAGTGAAAGATTGTAAGCACTCATTAGCGAGGACTAAGGATTGAATCGCATAAAGGCTAGAGCACCTTGAGATAGGGGTGAGCAAAAAAACTGGGAACCGTAAAACCGGACCGAAACCGAACCGAAAATGTGGGTTTTAAACCGAACTGGAACTGTATAACTTTAACGGTTTGGTTCCTGAACCGGATTTCTGGTTCACGGTTCCAATTCGGTTCCTGATTTCCATAAACCGTTAGAACCGGAACCGAACCGTATAAATATGTATACTATATGATGTCATGTATAAATTGTGTCTACACTGTGCTTTTGACACAATTTTAGACATAGAGACTTGTGATAATGGTTAAACCGTGATGATGAGACTATGTAAATGGCCAAATTGTTAAGGCAAAAGATACGCCTTAAGGAAAAAGAAAAATAACCATGTATATGGTTGTTGTTTTCGGACCATCAACTAATTATTAGCAATATTTTTGTACTAATCATACATACCGTGCTATCACATGACAAAGGAGTCTAAGAAAACCTGTTAGATACCTCGCATATTGTTACGAAGTTGTAGGTTCGGTTAATAATTACATAAAGTGAGGTATACACACATATATATTCGCATATACACATGAATACACATATATATCCACAAAACCATAATAAAAATATTAGCAAAATTAAAGGTGCATTCTTATCAGTTAAGTGACAAATTAAAGTACATCAACTTTAGATTGAAAAAAGAAAGGAAAAAATGTATGTTGGTTTCTTTTTTTTTAAAAAAAAAAACTCTTTTTTGCTTTTGCGGTTCCACGGTTCTGAACTGGAACCGAACCGTATTAAACAGTTCCACAGGTTTACGGTTCTACAGGTTTACGGTTCCAGTTCGGTTCCAAAAAATTATGATAAACGGTTTCCGGTTCTAACGGTTCTGGAACCGTTAGAACCGGAACCGGACCGTTGATCACCCCTACCTTGAGAGACGTAGTATCGACTAAATTAAATCGTACTAGAGTACATCGTATTTTGGGAATATATATATATATATATATATATATATATATATATATATATATATATATATACACATATGGCTTCAGGGATGAATCTTGTGAGCAGAGCGTAAGTTAAAGATTGTGCTACCCCTAAGGACTGATTTTAGACGATTGGTCAGGATGGCAAGTATAAGTACGACATAGACTGACGATTAAGGCATGAAGCGAGTATATTGGCGGTACCCTTAAGGCCGATTCGAGAATTATAGAAGGGATATGATGCGATCTATTAGGCGGAGAACAATGGATTTACAAATTACATTATATGCACACACACGGAATGATTGAGGACTTAGTCGTGTATCACGGAAGTAAAAATGGGAAATAGCTCAGAATAAGAAGGGATACTAAGTTCGGTCATTATCTAGATAAATGAATTATATAGGGCTATACTAAGTTATTCAATGCGTAGCACACAAGTTTCGAGGACGAAACTTTTTGTAAGGGGGGTGGAATGTTACGCCCCGCATCCTCCGTAGGATAATTAAAAGGTGAAGAAGGAATTAAACGGAATTTAATGATAGTCAACAGAAATAAATGAGGCGTTAAGTAAGAGGATTAAGTAGAAATTAATGAGAGGATTGAATATTAGAATTAAATTGTATGTAATTTTATGATTAAATAATTAAGGTTTATCCTTTAAGATAAATAATATAAAAGATATAATTTAGAAACACCAAATTTTACCCTAAATCCTTATTTAACTGACAACGTCAGTTTTTCTCCCCTCACTCACAAGCGACGCAACGCTTCTCTTTCCCTTAGGCGACTTGGAGGCACCCTGCAGCCCTAGGAGTAGAAACTTTCCAAGAATCAATCAAATCCTCATCCGTTCTTCGTTTCTCTATCGAGTAATCAAAGGCAAGTAATCTACTTATAAGTTCCTACGTTTTGTGAAAGAAAACTGGCCTATTTTGATATCAAAATTGGATCACCATGCAGTAGTTTCTTTCCGTGAATTCTATTTGTGATTCATGTGTTTTGGTGTTGATGATTTGGCCGTTATATGTTGAAAAACATTTCGTGGTTGTTGATTACTTGAGATCCTGCAAATCCCTACCCCTTGAATCCCTTCTTGTTGTGATCTCATTGTTGTGTGGAGTTTGAGGGCGAAAGGTGAGATCTTTTGATTGATAAGGTTGGAATATATGAGTTCTAGGCTTGAATCTTTGTTTGGTATGTGTATAGTGTTCAATCTGCAATTTAAGCATGAGATTATAGCAGGGATTAGGCTTGGATTGATTGAGATGAAGTTTGGGACCAATTGGAGTTATGGTTCTGCAGTTTCTGCAGAAATCGCAGAATTTCTTTTCTGGAATAGTAGACATAGATCGATCGATGTGAGGGGATGAAGTACTTCGATCGATCAATGTGAGGGTATGATGTCCTCTGATGGACATCGATCGATCGATGTGAGGGGATGAAGTACTTCGATCGATCGATGTGAGGGTATGATGTCCTCTGATGGACATCGATCGATCGATGTGAGGAGATGAAGTACTTCGATCGATCGATGTGAGGGTATGATGTCCATCAGTTTTGTGGAAAAATAAGGGAAGAAAGAGGGAAGCTAGGGGACCTTTTGGGTGACCTTAGAGACTTCTTAAGACCTGAGTAAAGGTAGTCTAAGTCTTGGGAACATGACTTAGGATGGTGAATCGAATTGGTAATTTCAAAGGGTATTCGAATCGGGTTTCAACGAGGGTGACCTAGGAGGGTTAGGAAATGAACGTACGAGGCGTTATAGAGTTCCATGAGGGAAAGATAGGGGTACTCGCATTGGTTTGTGACTTTTGGAATCAAGATTAAGTGTTGACGATCTAATCGAAGCCTAAGCTTTGATGTGTAAGTTAGGGAAAACTTGTGTGTGCTTATACTTGCGCATGTGTACATGAACTACTTATGTGAATTGCATACGAGAACGAGGAATGAGAATGAAACGAGGAGTCTTGCATCATGGCACTTGCATTTGCATATTGATTTGAAAAGAAAGGTGCTTCGGCACAGATTTGCGAAGGTGACCTGCAATGTTAACCGGGATGGAAATTTAAGCCAGGGTGCATTGCAGGGCACAAAAGACTGTAACGCAAACCGGAATGGAAATATAAGCCGGGGCGCGTTGCAGGGTATAAAGTTGTCTGTAATGCTAATCGGGATGGAAATATAAGCCGAGGTGCATTACAGGGTATAAAGTTGGCTGTAACGTAAACCGGGATAGAAATATAAGCCGGGGCGCGTTACAGGGTATAAAGTTATGTGGTGTGACCGGACATTATGACATGCATTGCACTGATTTGAAAAGAAATGGCTCATGCATTGTGATTGTGTAGTGTAGTGCATATTTTGACAGGCATCACGAGAGTCGTTGTGATATGGAGGTGCGTGATATGGATGGTTGTTGATTTGTTACTTGCGTTCAACTTGCTGTACTTGCTGTTACGTGATTCATTTCTATATTTGGAAGTTTTACAAGACATGTGCCCCACCATTCCCCTAAATTATTTATTACTCATGTCTTGCCATGTGTTGATCCCGTATGTCTTATAAGCGGGTTACTTGCTAGCGTTTTGCGCTAAGGATACTACCTTTGTGATTGCAGATGAGCATAGCTACGACATGATATTCATAGAAGACGATGGCGAGTGGGCTGAATGGGATACATAGAGACGTGTTGGGAGCTAGATGAGACCGTTGTTATTTATTTCAGTTCTTTCCTATATTCGAGGATTAGTTCGTTATTACTATGACTACCCTTAGAGATGTTATTATCACTGGATGTATTGAATTGATGGTGGAGATTTATTAGATGTCTGTGTTTCCGCACTTATTTCTCTTACGTCATTGATGATGTGTATTCGAGAGATGAGACGTCTTGTAGTCTTCTCAGTAAGCTACGACGGGTGCACCGGTTCGAATTCCGCTGTCCGGATCGGGGCGCTACAACATGTGCCGGAAAAGTTTTAAGTATAAGGTGAGACTGCGTACATCAGATCGCAAAATGATCCGGCTTCCCCATGGACCATGCATAAACACAAGAGACTAATGAACCAGTAATAACCTTGAATAACTAATTCATAGAGTTTTCGGATCATAAAAAGATATAGTTGACCCCTATAAAAGTTGAAACTTGTAGTATAAAATAAAGTGACCTCGCCATGACATAATTCAGTTGATATTCGGATTGAGATTTTCTCTAAGAGGTCAATAGTTCGATTTGAGGGACACACACAGTGTGACCGTTCCTCTGCTACTAGGCCAAAGGACTGGTTTGCTAGAAGAAACCTTGTGTGGATCATTGCGTAAGATCTTACTCAATATAAAAAGTCACTGGACTCATGATTTTTATAGATAGGACGGTAGAAGCTTCGGGAACGAAATATTTCGCATTTTGTACCAAATAAATTACCTCATGTTTGGTAGGTAACTTTACCCAATCAACTTGTCACATTTGACAAAAGGGAAAAAAGAAAAAAATCAACTATCCTCGCCTCAATCTGACACAGTCCATGAAATTTTCAGAAAACCTTTTCTCTGGGCCCGACATCAAGTCAATGGTCAAATCCAAGCCCCCAATCCAATGTTCTTGTTCCTGTTCCAATCTCCCACGAAACATATATTCTGTTCAAGTTTCAGGACAAACCCGACCTAAATAATCCTCCAAAGTCTTATCATCGTCAAGATCATCTCCACCAGTAAATACAACTACCATATAATCAGATATCTTGGGTCCAAAGAACTTTTGCAAGCTCATAACAGCAGCTACTTCTTCTCTTGTGAAGCGGGATCTAACAGACAAAACCACCAGGACCGCATGGATGCCATCTCTAGCCATGTCAATGCATCTCACAATCTCTTTTCCAACGAATTCAGCTTCATCAGAAAAATCAAACAAGCCTGAATTTTTCAATAAAAGTTTTAAACACAACTCAGAAAAATTATTTTTACTCCAATCTCCTAGTCAACATCTACATAGAAACTAACATAAGAAGAATGAGGATAGTCATACCAGGAGTGTCTATGACATTGAGAATCAAGCCATCATCCATAACAGTCCTACGGAGCTCACAAATACTAGTAACTCCATTGGAGCTAGACATGGACTTGAATGCATTTTGCCCAAGGATGCTATTGCCAGTTGCACTTTTACCGTTACCTGTACGCCCCACTAAAACAAGTGTCCGCACTCCAGGACTTGACAGTACTCAATGTTTTTGGATTTCCTCATTCTTAAGATTAGTCCTGGATACAGAATTGCATAAAATTTCTTTGTGACATCTATAACTAACTTTATTTTGTCATATGGAAAGGTACTTCCCAGAGGGAATCGATATTTACTACGAAAACGTTGGGGGTAAAATGTTAGATGCAGTACTTGTGAACATGGCATATGGTTGTCGGATTGCTGTGTGTGGGATGATTTCACAATACAACAAGGGCAAGCCTGAAGGAGTGGCCAATCTCATGAACCTTGTACACAAGGAGGCTCGTATGGAAGGATTTGGTGTTACGAAATACTACGCCGAGTACAAAGAGTTTCTAGATCTTGTAATCCCAAACATCCACGCAAAGAAGATCAAGTACGTGGAAGACATTGTTGAAGGCCTTGAGAGTGGCCCTGCTGCTCTCATTGGGCTCTTAAATGGTCGCAATGTTAGGAAGCAACTGGTTTTAGTGGCTCGTGAGTAGACCAGTTTACCTTTTCTTTTACCTCTTTGTTGGGATATGGTGGATATGTGTTGTTGCTAGACTATGTTTATGTTTCACTAATCAGCTGTTGTCTTGTGATGTCATTGTGTTTTTGCTTTCTTTAAAAAGTGGAAAAGGTAAAGCAGCGAAAGAAGGTTTGTGTAAATACGTTTGCTGTGAATTTAACTTTATGCAGAAATTTAAATAAAGGGAGAGAATGCAAGTATTACTTTTTGGTATTCTTTTCTCTTTTTATTAATCCATGTTGATAATATTTTGATTTCATATTATATTTTGCAATACAGCTTGATGACATGTTCCGGAAAAGTTTTAAGTACTGCTTTGTTAAGGTCATGAACCCCCACCTCTTGCTCCCATCAATCATTTGGATTTGAATTTTGAGTCTGTTTGATTTCATAAGCACGCACTTTGTTTCAGAAATATTGTCAGAGTTTCTGTTTTGATTTGATTTTATGAGCATTCACTTCAGTGTTAAAAATATTATTAGAGTTTCTATTTTGGTTTCTGTTCACTTTCTAAAAACTAGAAAATAGTAATAGTTAGTAGTAAAAGTTTCCATACTACTTTTCAATTAACATTGACATGATTTTTCTATTTTATCTCAATTAGCTAATTGAAGGTAAAATAGCAATAATGACCATTTACTTTCTTAAATTATTCAAATTTAGAGTAAGACTGTCAGGACTCGTGTTCTATGACAAAGGTATGACCAATAATAATTTTAAAATTATGGAGCTTAAAGTCTTGAATCCTTCATATCATGCAATAAATGCGGAAACTAACATCAAAGATCATTAAGTCATCCTTACAAACATCCCTCCCAAACATAAAACCATCACAACCACAATATTATTATTTTTTTTACATCCTTAAATAAATTTCAATAGAATGAAAATAACTTGTCATAACAAGTTTCATTAATAATCCTCATTATTCCAACAAAGGCATAAAACAGTAGTTTCCCTTTTCCACTAAGTCGTCACATGTTCATTCATCTGAAAAGATATTAGAGATGGTGAGCTTCCAACTAGCTCAGAAAGAGTATTTAACATACAACAATCATATCCAGTATATCCCAACGACAGCAAAAGCTATCGCTAAGGTTTGGGGAGGGTGATAGACAGGCAAACAATACATCTATACCAAGGAATATAGAGTTTGCTTCTAGTGAGACCCGCGACTTTATATATACCTGTATAGATAGCACAATTGTAGGAATACTTTTGGTCTGCTTCATAATGTAGCCAAAAGAGCACTGCTTCAGTTAATAATACCTACCAGGAGAGTGATTTGAGAAGTGTCCCAAGTTGTTATTAGGCCATCCAAGACCTATGTGTTCAGATTCAGACTGTACATTGTTCTTGCAGAAGTCATTCCCTCCCCCTTGAAAGAATTTGTCTTTGAATAAATATATGCACAAAGGAAGAAAAGTTTATTGTAAAAACTCCCACAACCAAGGTAGAATTAACAAAGAGACGCTGCAGCACCTACTCTTTTCCTGCTCGGCTACTAGACAGGTTTGTCTATCCATCTCAACATTGCTAGCTCTACCAAGGGGAATTAGATTCGTCAACAGACTTCTAACCTGGAGTTCGCGCACTCAAAGGGAAAGCTTTGAGAACCAAGGCGGCAAAAATTGCGTTGGCTGCACGGTATATCATATCTGGCAAACTCGGAATAGATACATTTTTGAAGGAGAATCATTTATATCTAGGGATGTAGCACATAGAATATGCACTCACGTGTGTAGAGTGATGTATAAACTCTACCCACACATTTTAGGCACTGCTCCTACAGTTTAAAATCGCCTTTACATTACTGAACAATGCATGGTGACCTACAAGTAGGACTATTGTATGGTTGTATCACCTTAACGCTTGGATCTCACTGGTTAATATATTAGCAGTTTAACCCAAAAAAAAAAACAAAGTAAATAGAACTAGTATGCTCTCAAATCTTCCTAGATCAAATACTAGTCTAACATATCCTTTATTGTAGAGAACAGCTCTTCATACACGCCTCAAGAATAAGGATCCTCCATATGACATGCCTAAGTTGCCGCACAGCCAGCTTGAAAACATCAAGAGAGAGTGAAAGGGCAACTTCATACTTGGAGGTCATAAAAATAAGCACAACAAATTTTCATTCAAGCTCTTCGTTTCCAACATCTTTCAAGTAAGCTTGCACATAGATAGCATCCTCAATTCTTGCAAAACATGATGAAAATTTCAGTTGAAAGCCACAAAATATGCAGATCTATGCTCAATGACGTTTGCAACACAAAAGAAAACAACTCAAACTTACACAGTTTCAGATTTCAGCCGTAGAACCTTACTCTTAGATTTTGTAAAAATATGTATACAATCCACTACTTAAAGATCAAATACACAAGTATGTGCACAAGAATAAGAATTTGGCCGAAGAAACACTTTGTGTATTCAGCATTTTTTTCATACATACAACCGTACTACACTCTGAGATTTATACACCTGTGCCTATATTCTAATATGGAAACTAATCAATCAAGGATTTCTAATCAACAGACCTAATAAATTAAGAATAATCACACAGAAATACAAGGAAACAAATCTTTACAATTACACCCTCATTATTGTCTATCCCGAGTAATCCGGGATTCTAACACTTCCCCTCAAGTTGAACAATGTAGTCAACAACGTTCAACTTGCATAGTACAGTATCGAATTTTCTTCCATTGACAGTCTTGGTTAACACATCTGCCAACTTATCTTCTGATCTCACAAACGGCAACTCAATCACCCCTCCTTCCAACTTCTCCTTAATAAAATGTCGATCAATTTCGATGTACTTGGTTCGATCATGCTGTACCGGTTTTTAGAAATGCTGATGGACGCTTTGTTATCACAAAATAGAGGTGTAGGTAGGTTTATGGGTAAAGCCATGTCTTTAAACAGTTTTTGGATCCACAAGACCTCAGTTATTCCTTTGGCGATCCCCTGAAACTCTGTCTCAGCACTTGACAAGGCAATAACTTTCTGCTTCTTGCTCCTCCACGTCACCAAGTTTCCACCCACCAGTGTAAAATAATCGGATGTAGACTTCCGATCTACTAAATTCCTTGTCCAGTTAGTATCAGTGTATGCCTGAATCTCCATGTGCACATTATCTCGAAATACAATGCCTCTTCCTGGTGTATGCTTCAAATACCTCAAAATATGCATAACTGCTTCCATGTGATGCTCTTGTGGACTGTGCATAAACTGGCTAACCACACTCACTGCATAGGCAATGTCTGGCTGAGTATGTGACAAATAGATCAATTTCCCCACCAATCATTGATACTGACCTTTATCTGCAGCAGCTGCTCCTTCAATATCCTTTAGCTTATGATTTACTACCATAGGCGTGTCACTGGGCTTACAGTCGAGCATCCCCACTTCTGTAAGTAGATCCAAAATATACTTCTGTTGTGATATGTATATTCCTGTCTTGGACCTCAGGACTTCAATTCCCAGGAAATATTGAAGCTGTCCAAAGTCTTTCATTTCAAATTTGGTGAATAAGTGTTTCCAGAGCTATGAAATTTCTTCTCCATCGTTTCCTGTAATAACCATGTCATCTACATATATAATTAAACATGTGATCATACCTTGTCTTCGTTTTATGAACAATGTATGATCAGCATTACTCTGTCGATATCCATCTTGTCTCATGACTTCAGTGAATCGTCTGAACCATGTTCAAGGTGACTGCTTCATCCCGTACAACAATTGTTCCAATCGGCACACTTCTCTGTCTTTGAATCCCATAGCGAACCCTTGGGGTGGATCCATGTATACTTCTTCTGTCAGCTTACCATGTAGAAACACATTTTTAACATCAAACTGATGGAAGGGCCAATTCTGAGTCACAGCAATAGAGAATATTACTCTAATCATATCAATCCGAGCCACTGGTGAAAAAGTCTCCGAATAGTCAACACCATATGTCTGGGTATATCCTTTGGCTACTAGACGGGCCTTGTAGCGCTCAATACTTCCATCTGTCTTATACTTAATAATAAATATCCATCGACACCCAACTGGTCTCTTTTCTGAAGGAAGAACACACTTTTTCCATGTCCTGTTCTTCTCTAGTGCAGTCATCTCGATATACATGGTTTTTTTCCATAGTGGTTGACTCTGCGCTTCTTCTACTATCCATGGTATCTTTTCTGAGCACATGGAGACAAAGAAACTTCGATCTTGGTTTGATAATCCATTCAAAGATGTAATGATCGATACTTGGATGATTTGGAGTACCGCTCAGGTGGTACCCCTCGCTTTGCCCTGTGTGGTAAAAATCGTCCTTGTGGTTGTCCATCGGATACTCCTGAACGGTCAGGGGGAATACCTATATAGGGAACAATGGGAAGTTCTGTGGAAGTATATGAGTGGGTAAGATCAAGGTTAGTTGCAGGTTCATTTACTTCAGAAATGGATTGTTCATTACACATATCACTTACTGCCGGCAGTGCATTCATAGGCGACGAATCACTAGTAGGTACTGTAGCCGTTGACTGTATAGGGTCGATGTTGTCAGCACAGTCGGCACCATCTACTTATCATTTTGGGACATCCGTCAGTATTGTAGTTAATGGTACCAACCAATCAAGGGTTCCATAACTTCTACCATCTGAGGTGGAGGTCTCCCCCTGAACTCGAGATTGGGGGAGTAATAATACTCTGTCTCAAGAAAAATACAATTCATGGTAACATGTATTCGATGAGTACAAGGGATATAACATCGGTAGCCCTTTTGAGTAGTGGCGTACCCGACAAATATACATTTTTCTGCGCAAGGGTCAAGTTTGGTCCGTTCATGTTTGGGAGTATGGAAGAAGACAGTACACCCAAACACTTGTGGAGGGAGAGTAAAGATAGATGGGATAGTGTGTTGAGATGATAAGGTTTGAATGGGTGTTTGATAGTTCAGGGTTTTAGATGGTAGGCGATTTATGAGATATGTGGCTGTGGACACTGCCTCCGACCAAAAACTCATTGGAACCTGAGAGTCTAACATCATAGCTCGGGTCATTTCCAAAAGTGTTCGATTACGCCGTTCAGCTACACCATTTTGCTCGGGTGTATAAGGACATGTTGTTTGGTGAATAATGCCATTGGTTTGGAGGAATCGACTGAGATTTTTATCTAGGTATTCACCCCCATTATCTGATCGAAGAATTTGGATGCGAGCATCAAACTGAGTATGAATCATATGGTAAAATTGAACAAATTTGTGATAGACATCAGATTTTTGCTTAATAATATATATCAATGTCATACATGAAAAGTCATCAACAAATATCACATAGCATTGAAACCCAAGCGGAGTAGTATATGGAGAAGGACCCTACGCATTAGAGTGAACTAAGGCAAACATACAGTCAACCCGAGTATTATTAGATAAGTAAGATGCACGAGTTTGTTTTGCTCGGAGGCACGTGTCACAACGAAAATTATTTGGTTTGGAAGTAAATAAAATGGGAAACAAGTGTTTCAAATAGTAGAATGATGTATGCCCTAACCGGCGATGCCACAACCATACTTTCCATTTAGTTGTTCCGGTGGCAAGATTAGACTGTCCATGTTGCGCAACAATATCAACAAAATACAGTCCTTGGCGTTCAGTACTACGTCCAATGATTGTCCCCGTATGAATGTCCTGCAAGAGACAAAAAGTAGGATATAACATAACAACAATCTAATTCTTTAGTAACATGGCTAACATATAGCAGTTTAGAAGATAAGGTAGGTACATATAAGCAATTTGTTAGAGTCAGGGAAGGGGTGATGGATATGGATCCACCTCAAGAAACGGGGATGGATTCTCCATTGGCAACATGGGTTTTTGTGGGTGTGTTTTGTGTAATAATATCGGGAGGGTCGTAGGTTATGGTGTCGGTAGCACCACAATCAAGGATCTATGGGGACTTGGATTTGGTGTTGGTTAGATTGCATATGGTTGAATTGGTCAATTTGTGGTTGGACTGGGGCAAACGTGTATTTTGGGAAACATTGAGGGTAGTATTGGTATGGGAAGGAAACTCTGAGGGTCCAGGTGGATTATTTGACTCTTGGAGGACTGCAGTTGGTAAGTTTTTAAAATCAAGGACTTCGGGTGAAGAGTTTAGAAATTTAGGGGCTTCGGATGAAGACTTTGTAAGTCTAGGGGGCATTTGGGAGTATCCAAGACTGGCGGACTGTCGGTGGATTTACTTACAGATCTAGGGACTGTTTTAACAATATCAAATGCAACCGGGTATTTAAGGCTGATTTTAGGGTTAGAGTTTCCTCTAACCCTATTGCCTCCTGCCATTTTCTTCATTCTCCGCCGTTGTCTCTGGTTTGCTGCAATCCCCACTTGCAGTTGCTTGTGCCGCCATCCCTTTCTCCCCTTTCTTCTTCTGGAAATCCTCCCACCAGTCTGGATACCCATGCAATTTGAAACATTTTTCACGAGTGTGCCCTTTACGCTTGCAGTGGGTGCACTCTTGATTCCTTTCTTTACCACGCCGTGATGGCTAGTCTGAGCGTGGTGGTGGTGCCCCTCTCTATTTATTGGCCTCAGTTGGTCCTTTGACCGCCAACCCTTGTCCTACCCCTCTGAACATCTGAGTTCATTGTATGCAGTTTCAACTGAAGGTCTGGGGTCCTGCTTGAGTATCTCCTTCTTGGTATCTCCATAGCGTTCATCAACTGCTAAGAGCAGTTGATAGAGCCGTTGTTCCTGCACCTTTTTGGCGTAAGTGGCAATGTCTACTGAGGATTCCATAGGGCTTGGGTCCAGTGTATCAATGGACATCCAAAGCCTCTGGAATTGATCCCAGAGGGCTTCATGTGGTCTGTTTCCCTGTTTGATTGTATGACTATTTGTGCATATCAAAAATTTGTAACGGGTCACTACCTGCCCCGCATGTCACCGCTAGCCCGTCGCATAATGTTTTTCCTGTGGAGTACCTAGACACATTATTGACCAGACTGTTATCTATATTGTCTATTAACCATGTGAATACTAATTGATCATGTTGTTCCTATGTAGGATACGCTAGGTCTGATGGTAGGGGAGGTGGAGGAACCCCTGTGATATGGGAGCTCCTTCCCCTACTCCCAAGTGCTATTTTCAAAAGACGGCTCCATAAGCTGTAATTTGTGCTGGTTAATTTGACCTTCAGTGTAAGGTTCGAAGCACTGGTGGGAGGTTGCATGTTCAGGCTTTTCTGCAAAACACATGCAAATTGTTCGGATAAATCAAAATTTGCAGGGAGGTTTGGTTTATTTTCTGAGGATTCAGGTCTCTTTTCTGGTCTTTTTGGGATGTGTGACATTGTGATATCTATGCAGGTATTGAACAGAGATCTGGGCAGACAAACTCTTGATCTCAGTCAGATCAGAGCAATAAGAGTAAGGTAGGCAATGAAGAAGCACACAATTTCTGAGCCTCTTCAGGTAAGGTAGGCAATGAAGAAGCACACAATTTCTGAGCCTCTTCAGGTAAGACAGATACTGTATTTTGGTCACCGGTAAGGTCCCTTTTTGGCAGTGATGAAAAACTTCTTCTGAGCCAACTTAAAAACGGAATCACCACAGGTTCAATTGTTTGGGACCTACTTTGATACCATGTGTACAAGAATAAGAGTTCGGCCGAAGAAACACTTTGTGTATTTAGTATTTTTTTCATACACACAACCATACTACACTCTGAGATTTATACACCTGTGCCTATATTCCAATTTGGAAACTAATCAATCAAGGATTTCTAATCAATAGACCTAATCAATTAAGAATAATTACACAGAAATACAAGGAAACAAATCTTTACAATTACACCCTCATTATTGTCTATCCCAAGTAATACGGGATTTTAACAAAGTAATCCATGGAACTCGTAAACCACAACAACAACAACATTACCCTATTGCCTATGGTGGGGTATGGTAGGATCGGATGTACGCAATTATACCTATGTGTTGGAATCACGCTGATGTTGTTTCCCAATGACACATAATGAAAATTACGTTAAGCTGTGTCGATCAACTACTACTTCACAATATAAGAAGCGCAACCAATTTAGTGACTTGTTTTGTTTTATTTCATCATATTTCAAAGTTAAAGAAGAATGTGTCATTGACTCTATTGGAAATGGAAACGAAACTCGTAAACCACAATTTTGTCCAAATATACAACAACAACATTACCCATTGCCTTAGAGGCTTCCGCATATAGCGGGGTATGGAGGGTCAGATGTACGCAAACATACCCATGTGTTAGAAACACATAGAGGTTGTTTTCCGATGACCCATAATGATGCGTCAAGCTATGTTGATTAACTGCTACTTCACAATATAAGAAGTGCATCCAATTTAGTGAATCATTTTGCTTTATTGACACAAATATGTTAGCATCAAAAGAAAGAAGTTTTCAACACTCATACATGATGACACAACAACTTCGGAACTAGAACCTTCATGTTCAAAAATAGTCTCTCAAGAGGCAACGGAAATGCCAAATTTTGAAAAATGAAGGCCTTTGCTTACCTTCGGTTGAACCTACAAATTTACTACTCATAATCAATAGAATGAAACAAGTTAGGCATCAGAACAATATACAATTTGCTCGATACATCAAAAGCATGATTACGAAGATTGCTTGCTCTCTTTAAATCATTTGTAATCATCAGTGCTTTTGAATCATAATCACTATCCTCACACTTATTTTTCTCATTTTTCTTACACTTTCCTTAAGCCCAAGAGTCAAGTTTCTTTCTTTCATGCTTTGAAGACTCCATTAAACGTTTTCCAGCTTCTTTTTCTTATATAGATGCACAGTTTTAAGCCATGCGCCATTGATCTTCAAGAACCTGTTGTGGTGATAAAGCATGCCATTTTTTTATTGTTCAATATGATTGTGTACTTATTTAGGAAGCCATCATATGAAATGTTTCTGTCAATCTGCCATGATCTTCTTAATAAGACATGGTTAGCATGCATATACACAACAACATGTAGAACTGTGGGGTGCAGCAATTGTCCCGTGGCGTAGGCCGGGTGGGCGTAGGCCATGTGGGCCAAGTCACAGTCGAATGCCGTGGGCGCTTGTGTGCTGAATGCACTATAAGGCTAGGGTATGCGCATCTCCTGTCACCAATTGGTTTTGGGAGAGATGGTAGCGCCTGAGGTCCTACAAGTGGTATCAGAGCGAGGTCACGGGTTCGATTCCCAGCAGGAGCAATTGCTGAGGGGGAGATTGTTGGGTGCAGCAATTATCCCGTGGCGTAGGCCGGGTGGGCGTAGGCCATGTGGGCCAAGTCACAGTCGAATGCCGTGGGCGCTTGTGTGCTGAATGCACTATAAGGCTAGGGTATGCGCATCTCCTGTCACCAATTGGTTTTGAGAGAGATGGTAGCGCCTGAGGTCCTACAAGTGATGTTGAGAAATATGTTTGGATAATTTTCAAAGTCATGATTTTAAGTGATGAATACTTCAAAATGTCACATATGGTGTTATAAATGAAAGAGTTGAATAAGTGAAGAAAAATAACACGATGTCTAGGGTTGTTAGAAATATTTTTCTAAAATGTGATAAAATAGTAATTTTTATTTTTACATGATTTATATATGTTTATCATGTTGTGATTATGTGATTTTTATGATGATAATATCTTGTGACTAATATGCCCTCGAAGTTTATACAACTTACCAAAAAGGGCAAAAGTGGTATTTTGAGTTTTGTAGGTACTCGACATGGTGAATATGATTCAAGAAGATATTATCATCTTATTTATTATCAAGAAGGTGTTATTATATTTAATTCTGACCATCGGGGTCATTTCTGGAGTTTTATCTCACTAGGGGCATTTTGGTCATTTTACCCCCGAAGACAGTTTCGGTATTTTTACTCAAGGAATCTCTTGAGTATCTTATTATATTCATTCTGGAGTTCATTTAGTATATTCTTGAAGATTATTTGGTGGTTTTCTATGTTATTCTCTCATTTGATGATTTTATGGACGGTAGCGGGATATGTGACGGTATTCGATGTCACGTTCTATTTTCTCTTGAAGAGTTGTGTATATTTATTTGTGAATTTTTCAAAAACGGGTTCTGAATCTGAGGTGGTCTCAGATTCTGTTTTCAAAGGGGATTTTAACAAAGGGTTGTAGTGTAATTTCCGCTAACCACTATTCACCCCCCCTCTAGTGGTGTTTATTGCAGGTGCACGGTCCAACATTTGGTATCAGAGCCAGACCAACACCACTAAAAAGAAGCAAGATTCAACACCATACGAACAATACAAGGCCAAGAAACAACGATTCATTATATACTGCTTTTCTCAAATCCAAGGTACATACTATGGCTATTGTTTCTCACAAAGGTGAGTTGGAAGGTATG
Organism: Eustoma russellianum; assembly: GCA_036186865.1. NCBI lineage: Eukaryota > Viridiplantae > Streptophyta > Magnoliopsida > Gentianales > Gentianaceae > Eustoma > Eustoma russellianum. Next base: position 16,667,651 of record AP025046.1, on the reverse strand, counting down.
TCTACACAACGCCCTCCTCTTTTTGATGGCAATAATTTTGTTCATTGGAAACTAAGAATGAGGCTATTCTTAATGGCTATAGACATCGATTTATGGTCTATAGTTGAAGATGGGCCGTACATTCCAACGAAAGTTACACAAGTTAGTGAAGTAACTTAAGAGGTTGAAAAATGTAAAAGTGAATGGTCATCAGATGATAAAAAGAAAATGTCTATGAATGCCAAAGCAATGCAATTACTTTTGAATGGACTTAGTGTTTCTGAAGCAGGTTATGTATCAAATTGTACTAGTGCTCATGATATGTGGAAGTCTTTAGTGTTAAAACATGAAGGAACAAGTGGTGTAAAAGAGTCGAAGATAAACATGCTTATGACTGAACTTGAATCTTTCAAAATGTTGCCAAACGAATCCATAACATCTATGGATTTGAGAATTACTAACATCTTCAATGCACTTGAAGCTTTAGGTAAATCTTTTACAAACAATGAGAAGGTTCAAAAGGTGTTGCGAAGTCTTCCTGCTGAATGGGATCCAAAGGTGACGGCAATCGAAGAAACAAAGTCAATTACTAAGATGGATGAATTAATAGGATCACTCAAAGTATACGAGGTAAAATTGAATCAACGAAAATCTGAATTATCAAAGATGTCAAGTAAGTCTGTTGCTTTCAAACCATCTGAGTCATCTCATAGAAACAATGATGGAAGTAATAGTGATAGTGAATTAGATGATGATTTAATATTAATAGCTAGAAAACTTAGAAAGTTTTTCAAACGGCCTAATCGAAATAGACAACAGCCTTCTTCATCCTCTTCTCAACCAAAGAAAAATAAATTTAATAATAACAAGTGGAATAATAGAGAATTAAAATGCTATGAATGTGGTCAAAAAGGACACATTTCTTACGATTGTCCGGAAAAGAAAAATAATAATAACAATAATAAGCAAGTCAAAGACAAGGAGCCTCAATGGTCCAAAACAAAGGAGCCAAATGTAAGAAAAGGCAAACGAGCAATGAAGGCGAGCACATGGAGCGACTCATCTGACTCAAAATCAGAAAATGAAGAAGCTCAAGTCTGCTTCGTATCCAGTGAGGTAATATCTTCTTCTGATATAGATTCTGATAACGAAATGTCATTTGATGAAATGTATGAAGAATTCTTAAAGATGCATGCTCACTGTAAAAGGCTATCTAAAGAGAAAAAGAAACTAACTGAAGAAAATGATAAGTTGAAGACGTCCAACTTGGAATTTTCTGATCAGTTAGAATCTTTTAAACAAGAGTCTACTAATACTCTTGATTCTCTTAAAATTAAAATTGAGTCACATAGGAAAAATGAAAATACATTGAAAACTGAAAATAATATATTAAAAACTAAGTTCGTTAATTGTGAAAAAGAAATAGCACAACTTACTACATCTAAAATAGATTTAGAAAAAATGTTGGAACAGTTTAAGTCTGGAACCAATATGTTAGATACTTTAATTTCGTCACAAAAATATGAAAATGATAAAAAGGGGTTAGGCTATATAGAAGAAAATGACAAGTTAGACAAAAAGACTAATTTTATATCATCTAAGTCTAAATTGCCATATAGTACAACTAAGTCAAATGTACATATTTTGCCTACTCCTTCCTCTACTCATTCTAAGGTAAAAATACAACATGCACCTCCAAAAGCATCAAGGCAAAACTTTTCATCTAGATCACATAAAAATTATGCATATATGTATAAAAATGTATCTAAGCAAAATCAAATGCATCCAACTTATTATAATACATATAAACCTAAATATAGGCAACATACATATCCTCCTTATAAGACTTATAGGAATTCACATACATCATATGATTATACATACATGGCGCCATTCAAGAAATAAAATCATATGCCTCATACTCATTATCACAGTTGGCCAAAATACGATGCATATAAACCAAGATATAACATGTATGACAATGTAACGTCTTTTAAATGGAATCGTCAAATACATGTTAATCCTCTTTATTCAACTTATGAAAAATCCGAATATGTACCCAAAAGGTACATCCAAGTTTGGATACCCAAAGGGTATATAAACAAGGATGGAACCTCTAACATTCAAGGACCCAAGTAAAGGGTACCTAAAACTTTGTCTCCATTGTAGGAAAATTGTAAAGAGTACAAGAAGGAGGCAAAGTCAAAGAATCTAAAAACCAAGTGGTTTTTAGATAGCGGGTGTTCAAGGCACATGACGGGCAACCCCAAACTATTCACCGAACTGGAACAAATCGATAATGGAGAAAAGGTGACATTCGGTGACAACAACCAAGGCAAGGTTATTGGAAAAGGAACAATTGGGGACCCTAACACATTTCAAATACGAAATGTGTTGTTAGTAAGCAATCTTTCTTACAATTTATTAAGTATTTCGCAACTTATAGATTCTGGTTATCATGTCTCTTTTCTTCCTAATTGTTGTGATATAATAAATAAAAAAGAAGAAATTGTACTAAAAGGAAATAAGGATGGTAACATTTACACACTATCATTAAATAACATATTAAATGATAGGATTAAGTGTTTAGTATCACATGACTTAGATGTGAACTTATGGCATAGACGACTAGGCCATATAGGAGTTTCAACCATAGAAAGATTATCTAAGAAGAATCTAATTAGAGGAATGCCTAAGTTAGACTTACATAATTTTCAATTATGTGAAACATGTATTAAAGGAAAACATATAAAAGAGACAATGAAATCAAAACATGAAGTGAGTACTAGTCATGTACTAGAACTGCTTCACTTAGACTTATTTGGCCCAAGTAGGACAAGAAGTCTAGGTGGACACTACTATGTGTGTGTCATAGTAGATGATTACTCACGATACACATGGACATTGTTCTTAACACACAAAGACGATGCTCTATTGGTAACCGAAAATCTTATTAAGCAACTTGAAAATCTTTATGAAGAAAATGTTAAAAGAATTAGAAGTGATAGAGGTGAAGAATTTAAAAACAAAGATATAATTAAGTTTTGTGAATTACATGGAATAAAACATGAATTCTCACCACCAAGAACACCACAACTCAATGGAGTTGTTGAACGTAAAAATAGAACACTACAAGAAATAGCTAGAACCATGTTGTGTGAAAACAAAGTACCTAGATATTTGTGGGCTGAAGCTGTTAGTTGTGCATGTTATATAATAAATAGGCTTTCTATTAGAAAGAAATTAAATAAAACACCATATGAGTTATTGAATAATAGACAACCTAAGGTAGATTATCTTAGAGTATTTGGGTGTAAATGTTTTGTACTTAATACCAAAGATAATCTAGATAAATTTGAAAAAAAGTCTATTGAATGCATATTTGTTGGATATTCAACTAACTCAAAGGCATATAGGTGTTATAATCATGCATCTAGAAAAATAATTGAATCTATACATGTGAAATTCAATGAGAATGCATATTTTGATGTAAGTGATAAAAAGAAACAAGAGAATAATGTTGAAAATATGTTTGATGATGATGATATATTACTTGAGCCTGTTCATGATCATCTAGAACCAACTTCCCCTGAACAAGATGTGCATGAACCTTTAGGTGAAATAAATCAAGAAATTTTACAATTGGAAGATAATCTATCTAACTTACAGGATGTTCCAATTGTATATGAAAATGTTCACACGAATGAAACATTTGAACTAGGAGAAGGTGAACCTAGTCAACTTAGGAATTGGTGGCTTATAGAAGATAAACATAAACACCCTAAAGAGCTAATCATTGGTGATCCAAGTATTGGGGTTAGAACACGTAGAAACATAAGTCAAGCTGAAGGGCATATCTTAATATCACACTTAGAACCTAAAAATATTAAGGAAGCCTTAGGCGATTTATCATGGATAGATGCCATGCATGAGAAGTTAAACCAATTTATTCGAAATAATGTATGGGACTTAGTGCCTAAACCTGAAAATAAATCTATAATAGGAACAAAATGGATATTTAGAAACAAAATGGATGAACAAGGAAACATCACAAGAAATAAAGCTAGACTAGTCGCACAAGGTTATAATCAACAAGAAGGTATAGATTATGAAGAAACCTTTGCACCCGTTGCACGACTAGAAGCAATTAGATTGTTACTTGCGATTGCAAGTCTAAGCAATATTAAGCTCTTCCAAATGGATGTCAAGAGTGCATTCTTGAATGGATACATTCAAGAAGAGGTGTTTGTCAAACAACCCCCTGGATTCGAAGATCCAAAGAATCCTAACCATGTTTACAAGCTTAAGAAAGCTCTATATGGTATGAAACAAGCTCCAAGAGCTTGATATGATAGATTTGCGAACTTTCTTATTGCAAATAATTATCAAAGGGGAACAATAGACAACACATTATTTCTAAGACGAAAAGATAATGATTTGTTAATAGTTCAAATCTATGTAGATGATATAATCGTTGGTTCAACAAACCCTACCTTAGTAAAAGACTTCGAAGAATGTATGAAGTCAGAATTTGAAATGTCAATGGTAGGAGAGTTGAATTATTTCTTAGGACTTCAAATCAAACAAACCCTTCAAGGAATTCACATTAGCCAACTTAAGTATGTCAATGATATGATTAAGAAGTTTGGCTTTGAAGAATTGAAACCAACACCTACCCCCATGAGTGTTAGCACCAAACTAGACAAGGATGAAAATGGTAAAACTTTTGATGACACACTCTATAGGTCTATGATTGGATCACTATTATACTTAACTGCATCAAGACCTGATATCATGTTTAGTGTGTGTATGTGTGCTAGGTTTCAATCTTGTCCTAAGGTATCACATTACAATGCAGCTAAAAAGATCTTTAGATATCTTAAGCATACACCTCACTTAGGACTGTGGTATGATAGAAACGCTAAGTTGGAATTACACGCATATAGTGATGCTGATTATGGTGGTTGCAAATTAGATAGAAAATCCACTAGCGGTACTTTTCAATTCATAGGAACCAACTTGATTTCTTGGTTTTCTAAAAAGCAAGCTAGTGTAGCTCTTTCTACCACTGAAGCCGAGTATATCGCTTTGAGTTTATGTACTACCCAAATACTTTGGCTTAAATAGCAACTTAGTGATTTTGGCATTAAAATGAATAAGATTCCAATTTTCTGCGATAGCACAAGTGCAATCAATCTTTCACGGAATCCGGTGCTTCATTCTAAGGCTAAACACATTGAGGTGAGATATCACTTTCTTCGTGATCATGTTCAAAATGAGGATATAGTGATAAACCACATAAGAACTGATCATCAAATCGCTGACATCTTCACCAAACCCCTTAATCAAGCCACTTTTGAAAACTTACGAGCCAAATTAGGAATGATGACTTACGATACCATTGTATAGTTCTATCTTTTGCATGATTTTCAAAATAAAGGGGGAGATAGAATAAGAACATGAACATGATTTTAGTTGGTAAGTCATGTTTTAGTTGGTAAGTCATGATGAATCATATGCTAAGTTTTTATTGGTATAAATTTTGGAGCATAGGTTAAGGGGGAGAGTATGAGTTGCGGGGGAGCGGCATACTATTTAAAAGTTGATAACATAGTTGAAAACATTTGGTTAAACTTTTGGTTATAAGTTGTGACATTAAAATCATGTTAGGTTATTTTGAAAATCATCCAAAAGGGGGAGAATGTTGAGAAATATGTTTGGATAATTTTCAAAGTCAAGATTTTAAGTGATGAATGTTGAGAAATATGTTTGGATAATTTTCAAAGTCATGATTTTAAGTCATGAATACTTAAAAATGTCACATATGGTGTTATAAATGAAAGAGTTAAATAAGTGAAGAAAAATGACACGATGTCTAGGGTTGTTAGAAATATTTTTCTAAAATGTGATAAAATAGTTGTTTTTATTTTTACATGATTTATATATGTTTATCATGTTGTGATTATGTGATTTTTATGATGATAATATCTTGTGACTAATATGCCCTCGAAGTTTCTACAACTTACCAAAAAGGGCAAAAGTGGTATTTTGAGTTTTGTAGGTACTCGACATGGTGAATATGATTCAAGAAGATATTATCATCTTATTTATTATTAAGAAGGTGTTATTATATTTAATTCTGACCATCGGGGTCATTTCTGGAGTTTTATCTCACTAGGGGCATTTTGGTCATTTTACCCCCGAAGACAGTTTCGGTATTTTTACTCAAGGAATCTCTTGAGTATCTTATTATATTCATTCTGGAGTTCATTTAATATATTCTTGAAGATTATTTGGTGGTTTTCTATTTTATTCTCTCATTTGATGATTTTATCGACGGTGGCGGGATATGTGACGGTATTCGATGTCACGTTTTATTTTCTCTTGAAGAATCTTATATATATGTTATTGGAGGTTCTTAATCATCATCTTTCAGAGATTACAAGGTGTCCTTGGTGCAAGATTCATCACAATATGTCAAGGAGAAATGGGAATTTTGATATTATATGTTGACATAACCTTGTCAACTATTATTTGTTGATTTGTCCTCAAAAATCTGAGTTGGTATACATATACACAGCCTCCAAAACGTGATTATACAGGTGGAGATGATGTTTTTCTCATTTTATGAGTTGGAGACAAGAAGACAAACCAAAAGCAAGCTAATTGGCAAAAGTTGTCAACTTGAAATTTCAAATTTGAAGTTAATGGAGACAAGGTTGTTGGAGATGATTATGGAGGTGCTTTATTTCAAAATTCTCAGCCATCACATGGTCTAAAAGTTGGAGAGAATATGCCATCCATTCACACTATAAATAGGAGGCAAGGTGAAGAAGAGAAGACACACACTTGAAAGCAAAAATTGAAGATTGCTGTCTTGCTATTCTCTTCTCATATTTTCGTTCATACTTTGTGTAGCTAAGGTGTTCCATTTCTAGTTGTTGTCCAGCTACACTATACACACCTTCTTGTGTCTTATTTGTAAGATTGATTAGCCAAATCTATAAGGCTACATCAATAGGTGATAGAGGTGTTGCAACCAAGAGTTGCATAAAGGTGTTCATCCAAGTCTTGAATAGGGTTGGTGTTTAACCCAAGGATCAAGCTTGGTTCTTGCTGTAATTTGGTTCATACCATAGTGAAATCCAAGGAAAGGTGTTCCTTGGGACTGGAGTAGGTCACATTGACCGAACCAGGATAAATTCTCGGTGTTCTTCTCTTGTTTCTTTATTTCTGTTTTCTGCCCGTTTTTGACTGCAGTTTTCACACAACTTCTCACAATTTGAAAAAATATCTAAACACTTTCAAAATTTGTGATTTTTGGTGAAGTTATACTTCAGACTGTTAGCTTTCATTTGCAACAAGAATCACTTGATTTGAGCAAGGGAAAGTTAGTCTTTCAGTCTTTGCAAGATAACTGCTCCAATCTGGATGCAATCTGACCAGTTTTGAGCAAACTTACATTCTGTATTTTTCAAGAGTTGGTTAAGGTCAGGGCCTTTTGAAAACTTCATCTACACATCCTAAGGAGTGTTTTGATATAAAGATCAACCTTTTTGGTTGAGTATTCAAAGAGAAACACGTTTTGCAATATCAGCAACATTCTGTCCAATTCTGTCCAGATTGACCAACTGAATTTTTTTATTTATTTGAAGGGTCAAACGATCTTATTTTTGTCTGAGTTTTGGATAGAGTCTATTTAACTCATTGAAGTTAAATTCTGGAAATTTTTATAATTTTTGGAGTTGTGTACAATTATTTGTGAATTTTTGAAAAACGGGTTCTGAATCTGAGGTGGTTTCAGATTCTGTTTTCAAAGGGGATTTTAACAAAGGGTTGTAGCGTAATTTCCGCTAACCACTATTCACCCCCCCCCCTCTAGTGGTGCTTATTGCAGGTGCACGGTCCAACAATGAATACTTAAAAATGTCACATATGGTGTTATAAATGAAAGAGTTGAATAAGTGAAGAAAAATAACACGATGTCTAGGATTGTTAGAAATATTTTTCTAAAATGTGATAAAATAGTTGTTTTTATTTTTACATGATTTATATATGTTTATCATGTTGTGATTATGTGATTTTTATGATGATAATATCTTGTGACTAATATGCCCTCGAAGTTTATACAACTTACCAAAAAGGACAAAAGTGGTATTTTGAGTTTTGTAGGTACTCGACATGGTGAATATGATTCAAGAAGATATTATCATCTTATTTATTATCAAGAAGGTGTTATTATATTTAATTCTGACCATCGGGGTCATTTCCGGAGTTTTATCTCACTAGGGGCATTTTGGTCATTTTACCCCCGAAGGCAGTTTCGGTATTTTTACTCAAGGAATCTCTTGAGTATCTTATTATATTCATTCTGGAGTTCATTTAGTATATTGTTGAAGATTATTTGGTGGTTTTCTATGTTATTCTCTCATTTGATGATTTTATGGACGGTAGCGGGATATGTGACGGTATTCGATGTCACGTTCATCACAATATGTCAAGGAGAAATGGGAATTTTGATATTATATGTTGACATAACCTTGTCAATTATTATTTGTTGATTTCTCCTCAAAAATCTGAGTTGGTATACATATACACAGCCTCCAAAACGTGATTATACAGGTGGAGATGATGTTTTTCTCATTTTATGAGTTGGAGACAAGAAGACAAACCAAAAGCAAGCTAGTTGGCAAAAGTTGCCAACTTGAAATTTCAAATTTGAATGTAATGGAGACAAGATTATTGGAGATGATTATGGAGGTGTTTTAATTCAAAATTCTCACCCATCACATGGTCTAAAAGTTGGAGGGAATATGCCATCAATTCTCACTATAAATAGGAGGCAAGGTGAAGAAGAGAAGACACACACTTGAAAGCAAAAATTGAAGATTGTTGTCTTGCTATTCTCTTCTCATATTTTCGTTCATACTTTGTGTAGCTAAGATGTTCCATTTCTAGTTGTTGTCCAGCTACACTATACACACCTTCTTGTGTCTTATTTGTAAGATTGATTAGCCAAATCTATAAGGCTACATCAATAGGTGATAGAGGTGTTGCAACCAAGAGTTGCATAAAGGTGTTCATCCAAGTCTTGAATAGGGTTGGTGTTTAACCCAAGGATCAAGCTTGGTTCTTGCTGTAATTTGGTTCATACCATAGTGAAATCCAAGGAAAGGTGTTCCTTGGGATTGGAGTAGGTCAAATTGACCGAACCAGGATAAATTCTTGGTGTTCTTGTCTTCTTTACATTTTTATGTTTTCTGCCCGTTTTCACTACAGATTTCACACAACTTTTCACGTTTTAAAAAAATAGGTAAACACTTTCAAAATTCGTGATTTTTGGTGAAGTTATACTTCGGACTGTTAGATTTCATTTGCAATAAGAATCACTTGATTTGAGCAAGGGAAAGTTAGTCTCTCAGTCATTGCAAGATAACTGCTCAAATCTGGTTGCAATCTGACCAGTTTTGAGAAAACTTGAATTCTGTATTTATCCATAATTGTTTGAGGTCAGGGCCTTTTGGAAACATTAACTAGACTTTCTAAGGAGTGTTTTGATATAAAGATTAATCTTTTTGGTCAAGTATTCAAAGAGAAATACGTTTTGCAAAATCAGCAACATTCTGTCCAATTCTGTCATGTTTGACCATCTGAATCTTTTTATTTGTTTGAAGGGTCAAACGATCTTATTTGTATCTGATTTTTGGACAGAGTCTTGCTAACACATTGAAGTTCAATTCTGGAAAGTTTCACGATTTTTGGAGTTGTGTATATTTATTTGTGAATTTTTCAAAAACGGGTTCTGAATCTGAGGTGGTCTCAGATTCTGTAAGGGTTGTAGTGTAATTTCTGCTAACCACTATTCACCCCCCTCTAGTGGTGTTTATTGCAGGTGCACGGTCCAACAAGAACTTCATCTTAATAATTTTTAATACGAAAATGAACCAGAACCTACTCGGAAACATGCATTTCATCATAATTATTTATCCATGACGACTAATAAGTGTTCGGGTGATCTGGGTAATGAAAGTTTTCTGACTAAATCGGTGCTAGCAACATGAACACAGCTTCCAACATCATTATTCATGGTACAAACCTCGGCTTTAATCATTCATTGAATAGGAGAGATATTCTCTCTTTGAAAAAAAGATTTATCATCTTTAAACATTAAGGTTTTGTTTAACCAATAAGATATCTCTAGATGATGTTTCTTCATTAATTTTGCAATCAACTACATCACCTTTTTCATCACTTTCATGCAATTTCTCTTTTTGCTTCTCATTGATTAGATTCATTAAAGTAATTTCCATAGTCATCAATAAGCAATGCACGACTTTTAGAAAATTGAGATGCCATATGATCTAATCCTTGAAAATGAAAACATTTTATGTATCTAGTGCTAGAGGGAGGGTTAGAAGGTGTATCTTTTTGAGGAGTTCCCTTCTCGAGCTTACCTTTTCCACGATCTTGTTGAGGAGTAATGTTGGACAGGCTAGGTGCTGAATTTTGGATTGCTTGCATATCATCTTTAGGACGCTGTGTGAAATTTCTAACAACTTCATCCATAGTTGATTGATAACAAAAAAAACTAAGCAAGTAATCAAGAAATTCAAATAAAGAGAGAGATGCTCGAAGAGAGATCTTGGAGAGGGAAAGGCAGTTGAATCAAACTTGAGGAAAATGGCAAAACTCCAACTAACTTCAAAATCAGTTACATCGTCTGCTTAAGAAGGAGAAGAAATATCAGCCTTAAAATGACAGAATTACCCTCGACATACTCCGCCTACTTCAAATTACATGAGGGTAAAATAGTCATTTCACACATTTAAAATCAATACGCACGCACAATTCTTCTTCTTCCTCAGCTCCTCTTCGCGTCACTGGCGCACTCCTTGCAGATTGCATTCGTTCCCATGATAACCTCCAGCCTCCTTCAACAACAACTCACCCACGTGACATCTAAAGGTGTTAATCACTGATTGGTTCCTTGATTTCAACAGTTGCTCGCTACTCTGCCATTGATATCCCTTCTTCAACCGCTTCACATACTTTGACACCCCCCCTCAAGATCAGCTGACTGATCTTGGTTTGGTATACAGATTTTGAATTCCCATTGCATTGATCAACTGCACAGATCTTCTGTAATCTAATGCTTTAGTAAATAAGTCTGCAAGTTGCACTTCAGTTCTTACAGGCATCAACTTCAGTGTACCATCTTGTACCTTGTCCCTTATCACTTGGCAATCAATCTCTATGTGTTTCGTTCTTTCATGAAACACAGGATTTTCTGCAATATGTATTGCACTCCTACAGTCACAAAAGACCTCCACAGGCTTTTGCTCTCCCACACCCAAATCCTTCATCAAGTACAAGAGCCATTGGACTTCACAAGTAACCATCGCCATCGCCCTGTATTCCGCCTCTGCTGATGACCTAGACACATTTGTCTGTTTCTTAGCCTTCCATGAGACTAGTGCATCCCCTAGAAAGACACAGTATCCCGTAATTGACCTCCTTGTTTCATTACAGCCCCCCAGTCAGCATCCACAAACGCCTTTAGTTTTAACAGTTCTTGGAAACAACAGTCCCCGTCCCATTGTGCCTTTGATGTATCTGAGAACTCCGTGTGCCGCCTTCATATGGTTTTCAATAGGACAATCCATAAACTGACTAACCTGTTGAACTGCAAACTGCAACGTCTGGTAAAATTTTTAGCCTGCCCAAGTCTTTAATCTTGAACTCATCATTTAATGCTTGCTTAATCTCTGTAATGGCCCCCTCATTGTCACAAGTGATAATGATATCATCAACATACACTAGAAGGATCAAGAGAGACTGGTCAACACGCTTAGTGAACATAGTGTAGTCACAATTAGATTGTTGGAAGCCCTTTCCAACCAGGAACCTAGTCAATGTGGCATTCCGTTCTCTACTAGCTTGTTTGAGTCCATACAATGATTTATGCAGCTTGCACACCTTACTGGAATCAGATACACTCAGGCTTGGGGGAGGTAACATGTAAATCTCTTCATGTAAGTCACCATGTAAAAAGGCATTGTTTACATCTAATTAATGAATGGGGCATTGAAACTTAGCTACCATGGCCAGGATCACCCTTACTGTGGTCATCTTGCCTACTGGTGAAAAAGTATCATGGTAGTCCAGGCCATATTGCTGAGTATAACCTTTGGCCACCAGTCGTGCTTTGTGTCTCTCCACCGTGCCATCAGCCTTCATCTTGAATTTATACATCCACCTACATCCAATGGGATGTTTGCCCTCAGGCAATGACACCAAGCTCCACGTTTGGTTGGCTTCTAGTGCTGCCAACTCTGTTGCCATAGCTGCCTGGCATACAGCTGAACCAGCAGCCTCTGCATAATTATTAGGTTCTGTGTGTGCATTCAAACTATAAATGTATGCTTCGTATTAGGGAGCTAATGATGCATAAGACATGTAATTATGAATAGGGTGAGGAGAAGTATGCCTGGGTATAGTACCAGCATGTGATGCAATTAATGAATTACAGTGGTAGTCTTGAAGATATAGAGGGGGATGTCTAGAACATTGAGGCTTGGATGAAGGGAGGCTTTGATTCTGAATTATTGGAAGATCAATTATAATGGAACCATGTTGCGAGGTGCACATGCGGGTGATTGCACAGAAGCAGGCTGATTCAGATCATTGGAGGGAAGACTGTCTGATGGTGGCTGAGGAGGTGGAGAATTGAGAGATTGTGAAGAGGTATCAGCTGGACTGTGGCTGACTTGGGACATTTCAGGTGCTTCTGTGTGATTGAGAGGTTGTGATACAACTTGGATATCATTGTTGGGCACAATAGGGTAATCTGAATCAGTAGAGTAGGAGGGTATAAAGGAAGAGATGGCCTAATAAGAATCAGTATGGGTGTCAGAATGAAAGGGAAAAATTGATTCAAAGAATGAAACATCTCTTGAAATATATACATCTTTGGTGTTCAGGTCCTGCAAAATATAACCTTTTGTAGTATGGGATAGCCCAAGAAACACACTTCTCTGAGCTCTAGCTTCAAACTTTTTTTTATGTCTCTGAGTATTGGTAGCCCAAGCATCCAAAGGTCCTGAGGTTACTGTATTTAGGAGGTGATTTGTAAAGAAGTTCATATGGGGTTTTCTGTTGGAGAATGGGGGTAGGAGTGATGTTAATGAGGTATACTGAGTGTTGAATACAGAAGCCCCAGTAGGAAGAGGGTAGATGGGACTGAAATCTAAGTGCTCTTGCAACATTGAGGATATGTTGATGTTTTCTCTCAACAATCCCATTCTGCTGTGGTGTATTGATGCAGGTTGTTTGATGTAGTATACCATGAGAAGCATAAAATGCATTCATCTTAAATTCCTGTCCATTGTCAGTTCTTACTGTCTTGACCTTGGCATCAAAATGAACAGACACAGAATGGTAGAAACTTTCTATAATGGACCTGGTTTCACCTTTATTCTTCATCAAATACACCCAACAATATCTACTATAGTCATCAACTACTGTAAGAAAGTAATGTTGTTTATATAATGTGGGGTATTTATATGGTCCCCAAATGTCCATGTGTACAAGGGAGAAAGGACTAACAGAGGATGAAATAGAGACTGGAAAAGGATTTCTTTTCTGTTTTGCTAGGGGACATATTGTACATGGATGCTCAGAATCAGGTATATTCACCATTGGTTCAATCTTCTGGATTTCCTTTAGCCTCTTTGCAGACATATGCCCTAGTCTTGAATGCCACAACATACCATCTGACAGGCTGGCTGTACATGTCAAGTGGGATGAATGAGAGGCAGCTGGTTTTGGATTGCCATGAAGGTGATATAGGCCTTGATCTATCTCAGTTGAACCAATCATCTTCTTGGTTCTGAGGTCCTGAATCAGGCAAACATTGGAACAAAAGGCAGCAGCAAACATGTTTGATTGAGTAAGTTTACTGAGTGATAACAGATTGAAGGCAAATGCTGGTACATAGAAGACATTGGTAAGAACTAGATTGGATTTTACACTGACTGTGCCAACATGTGTAACTTTGGCCATAGATTTATCTAATAGTGTTACAGAAATGGCTTCAACAGGATGATAGGAGTCAAACAAATAAATACAAGAACATATATGATCACTAGCTCCAGAATCCAAAATCCATACATTCAAGTTTGTAAGCAACACATTACCTAAGACATTACTAGAGGTTGTGGATTGCTGGGCTGACATAACAGCATGACAAACATTGTCAACAGCATTAGAATCAACCACATTCTTGTCTGCTCCTTCCTGCAACAAATTCATCAGTTGAGCATATTGCTCTTGTGTCAACATAGGAGTCATCTGAGTCATAACATTATGTGATCCATACACTCCTGGATTCACATCATCACATACACCATATTCCTCATACTCTGCAGTATTGACACTGTCTCCCACCATTGCACCATTCCCTTCGTTACTGACCATGTTAATGTGACTCTTATGCTTATAACCTGGAGGGTATCCATGTTTTTTATAGCATCTATCAACTATATGACCAGTCATGTTACAGTGACTGCATATAGGGGTCCTATTATTGTTCTGATGGGATCTTGGCATGTCACGTCTAAAGCCTCTACCACGCAACCTCTGCCAAGCATTACTCATGAAACCATCACTATATCCCTTAGACTCATACGTATTGCCTCTTCCTGCACCATTAACATTCATTACCACTGAAGGATTATTACTAAATCCACATTGACTCACTGAGTAATTCATCTTCCTTTCCAACTTCACCACCATAGCAAACGCAGATTTCAAGTCAGGCAGGGGGGTAGACAACAACACTTGGGACTTTACTGCTTCAAATTGGTCATTCAGACGCTTCAAAAATTTAATCACACAATCATTCTCCACGAACTTGTTGATCTCAACTGTGAGATTACAAGTGCACCTACGACATGTACAGGTAGGCACTGACCTTAGTACCATCAATTCCTCCCACACACTTTTCAGTTTTGTATAATATTCAGTCACACTACTACTTTCTTGCTTAATAGAATAGAATTCTTCCTGCAAATCCGAAAGCCTAAAAGCGTCAGCATTACCATACCTGAATTTCAAATCATTCCAAATATCCGTTGCAGAATCTAGCCAAATTACACTTTGGCTAATGATGGGGGTTAAAGAATTAACCAACCAAGATACCACCATATTGTTAGCTTTCATCCAAGAATGTACCTTCTTGCTCCCTCCGCTGGCTTCTCAATTATACCATTCACCAAACCTATTTTGTTCTTGGACTCCAGCGCTCTTCTTACGGACCTACTCCAACCATGGTAATTATTTCCATCAAGCAGCGGCTGCACTAACACAGTAGATGGATTATCACTTGGATGAATGTAAAATGGATCATCAGATGGATCCATTGGAATCGAAGGTGATGCAGAAGAAGAGGACGACATCAAGTTATTGTTTGATATAGCAAAGGTGCCATTCATCAAAATACTCTGATACTATGTGAAATTTCTAACAACTTCATCAATAGTTGATTGATAACAAGAAAACTAAGCAAGTAATCAAGAAATTCAAATGAAGAGAGAGATGCTCGAAGAGAGAGCTTGGAGAGGGAAAGACAGTTGAATCAAACTTGAGAAAATTTGGCAAAACTCCAACTAACTTCAAAATTAGTTACATCGTCTGCTTAAGAAAGAAAAGAAATATCAGCCTTAAAATGACAGAATTACCCCTCAACATACTCCGCCCACTTCTAATTACATAAGGGTAAAATAGTCATTTCACACATTTAAAATCAAACGCGCGCACAATTCTTCTTCTTCCTCAGCTCCTCTTCGCGTCACTGGCGCACTCCTTGCAGATTGCATTCATTCCCATGATAACCGCCAGCCTCCTTCAACAACAACTCACGCACGTGATATCTAAAGGTGTTAATTACTGATTGGTCCCTTGATTTCAACAGTTGCTCGCTACTCTGCCATTGATATCCCTTCTTCAACCGCTTCACATACTTTGACACGCTAAAATGGCCCATAAAAATTTACTTTTGAAACGCCTTAGACCCTTGATATTGGGCGGTTTGGGGCATTTATTTCGCAGACTTTCTTATATTGTGAAGTACAGTTGATCGACACACAATTTTTATTATGGGTCATCAGAAAACAACTTATATGTGTTTCTAACACATATGTATAGTTATGTACATCCGACTCCCATACTCCGTCATAGACGGGTGCCCCTAAGGCAATGTGATAATGTTGTTGTTGTTGGTGTTGCTATATGAACCATGTCTTCCGACTCAAAATCATGTAGCAAATCCACCAAAGCAGCAATATCCTTGTTTAGTCCGTGCAAGAAATGCACAATGGTTTACTCCACATCTTCCTATAAATTAGATATAATCATCAAAATTTCTATGTGTTTGAATCTAATTCATGCAAGAACACAAAAGACTCAAGCTTTATGCAAGGACTCAAAAAAGACTCAATCTTGATGGACAAATCAAGAAAGGAACCCAAGAATGCAACAAGAACACATAAAACGTATGGCTTCATAAACACAAATTATAGAGACGGGTCGATTTGACCTCAAAGGGATATGCTTCTTGATGAAATTTGGTATGCAAAGAAAAGATTATAGCATGAATCAAATACCAAAATTCAGCACAATCAAACATCTACAGGGTTAATTTTGCTTTTTTCCACCTTAATTTCCACTTTTTCCTTTTTGATTTTCCGACAGAATAGTTGCAAGCCAAAAGATGAGATTCACAAACTCATGAATGATGCAAAAAGACTCGAGACCGCTGAAAGAAAATAAGAACAATATGAACGAACAAAGAAACGTGATGCGCCACTTTAAAACTGATGCGATCTAACACTGTTTTGACAGAGATCCGCTTTGGATTGATCTTCCCTTTATTCGATATTGTCCTTCAAAGATCACTTTGTGCATTTCTAAAAACTAGAAACTAACCCCTGAAACCGTTACAAACAAAATTTGTTCGTTAATCAAGAACGAATTTATGATCCATATTTAGATTTGACCAATCTAGAATGTAATTATTCAAAATCTAACGTGCGTTCTTATGTTGATATAGAATCCAGAAGTTTCACACAAGTTAGTGCCAGGTTTTGGCAATTTTCTGAAAATTTATTTCACAATAGTCGAAGTTTAAAACAACACACCTATCTTTAGGTGTAGAGGGATTGCCATAAGACCCTAAGAAAATATACTTGTTCTCTAAGACGCAAATGTAAAGAAATATTTGGCAATCGAGAACTGCTTTTCTTCTATTCCATCACATCAATTTATAGGGTTGCAAAATGGACATGTGCAGCTAAGATAATGCCTAAATTATGGCTAATCTATCCATTATACTAATGTATATCTTCTATGATATACATATGTATAATTTATGAACATAAATTCAATCACATATACAAGGATATCCTTAACACCCCGCTCAAGTTGGTGCTTGTAAATCCAAAACGCCCAACTTGGACAAGGGAAACCAAAAATCATAGGTGCCAAGTGATTTAGTGAGAATGTCTGCAAGCTGATGAGAAGTGGAAACATAAAAGGGGCGTATCTGTCCATCAGTGATGGCATCACGCAACAAGTGGCAATCAACTTCTATATGCTTTGTACGTTCATGGAAAATAAGATTATGAACTGTAACGCAGACTGACTGTTAGTGAAAAGGGTGACCAATGCATCATGTGGTGATCCCAAGAACCAAAGGAGACCAAGGAGCCATTTGATCTTACATGCAGTGTAGGCCATGGCTCGATATTCAGCTTTAGCAGAGGAGCGTGACAAAGCGTTTTGTGTCTTTGTTTTTCAGGAAATGGCAGCCGCTACTAGCTTATTAAAGTAGGCAGTAAATGACCGACGGGTAATGGGACAGTTGGCCCGATCAGAGTCACAATAAGCGGTTAGTTGAAATTTATTAGTTGAGGGAAAAAATGCCTTGACCCGGGCTGTCCTTGAGATATCGGACAATTTTTGACGTAACATGCCAATGATCAAGTCGTGGTGACTGTATAAACTACGCAAGAGTGTGTACCGTGTATGAAAGTTCTGGACGTGCGACAGAAAGATAAACTAACCGCCCGAGAAGCCGGCGATAAGGTTGCAGATCATCTAAGAGTGAGCTATCGGCCTGGGGCAAGCGATAAAGTTGTTCTAGGGGCGTGGCAGCTGTCTTGGAAGCAAGCAATCCGCAGTCATAAATGATATCAAGGGTATATTTATGTTGTGATTCAAAGAGGACAGTCTTGTTACGAGCAACTTCCTAGACGTGAAAATATTTTAGGGGTACGAGATCTTTCATATGGAAATGATGGCTGAGATAATCCTTCAGAACTTCCATAACACATGGATCATTACCCACTAGAAGAAGGTCATCAACATAAACCAAGATGTAGAGTTGAACATGATCACGGATGTAGCAAAATTTGTGAGTATTAAGATAATTGTGGATAGAGTATGGATTACCTGAGGAAGGGGATAGTATGGTAGAGAGAACCAAGGGGCTACACTATGCACCGTTCATGTCAAAATCTATAAAACGATGATCCCGGACAAGAGTTGGTGAGGATGGAGGAGGCTGTGGTGTTGGTAAGGTAGTGTCCACAGGGGGAGAAATGTCAGGGGTTTAATTAAGTGTGGAGGAGGATGAAACTTGTGGGTCAATAAAAGAGGTGTCTGCTTCACCATCGGGTTTAGGAACGGTGGGGGAGATAGCATACAAACGAGAGTCAAGGACGGTCGTGGAATAAGAGGGAGTGGGTGATGCAAACGCGAATGTAGTTTCGGGAAAGGTAATATTTCTAGAGGTGAAAAAACTCGAGATTCAAGGTTATAAACATTCCATCCTTTGATGCCAGTAGGATATCCCACAAAGATATACTTTCAAACAACTTTGGAATTTGTCATCATGCCGTTGATCATTATGTATATGGAAAATATCCCAAATACACGGAGATGAGAATAGTTGGGAGGTTCTCCAAAGAGTATTTCATAAGATGTTTTACCACCAAATAGGACGGTTGGGGTGCGATTAATCAAGTAGACCGCATTTAAGCCACACTCTCCCCAGAAGAAGATAGGTAAGCTGGTTCTAAAAACGCAATGCTCATGGAACATTAAGGATATGACTATGTTTAAGCTCCACTCGGCCGTTTTGTTGGAGGGGGTATGGCGAATAGATGTTTGATGGAGAACGTCCTGCTCTTCAAAATATTGTCGTAAAGGATAAAACTCCAAGCCATTTTCACTGCAGAAGGTTTTGATAATCTGATTGAATACTCAGCATAACATAGCAAAAAGTTGGTGCACCACCGAGGGCACACAGTCTTTTGTTTTTAACAAATATATCATACAGCCCGTGAATGGTCATCCACAAATTATAAGAAATAAGAAGCACCACAAGACGTTTTCTCCCGATATGCCCCATAAATCACAATGGATCAAATCAAAACTGTGGTCGACCATTGTATTGTTCAAATCAAAGGGCCGTTTGGTTTGTTTGGCCCGAAAACGCACATCACAAGTAGCATAAGAATCTTTAATCAAAGGAGAAATCATATTACATATCATGCTCAACACACTACTAGAAGTATTCCAATACGATTATGCCATAAAATTGCATCTGTCGCAATCTCGAGTGCATATGTTCAAATGGTGGGAGATGTCTACAGTATGTATAGCCCGCCAGTCTTCTCACCCACTCCAATCAGCATCTTGGTGCTCCGGTCCTGTATCACACAATAATGCGATCACCACTGTACAGCTATGGAGAAACTGACAATATGTTCCAAGTCACATGAGGACAAAGAGCACTTTATCAAGAATAAGTTTGTCATTGAGGCACACCACCCCTTGTCAGAATGCATGCGTTTAGTCCCATTAGGCAGCCGAACAATACATGGCACGTAGATACACAATTATGCAAAAGACTTAAATTATCCATCATGTGATGCAAGGCTCCAGAGTTAACAATCGAAGAAGAGTCAGGACATTTACCACTCAAACGCTCACTCGGTGTATGTTTGCCAGCATTGAGCGCCTGAAGCACCACACTTGAGTCGTCCTCAAACAAGTCGGCTAGAGCTTCAATAACGACGTCGGCGGATGCACTTGGAAGCTTGGCATGAGCTGTCGCTATGCGGGCTGCGACACTAGCAGTCTTAGACCGAGAGACAGTCACGAGTGTCGTTCCTTTAGGATGAGGAGGTCCCTTAGGACGATCATCCCATCAATCCGGATAACCAATAATTTGAAAACATGCACTTACCTCATGCCCTTTGCGGTGACAATGCAAGCACAACACTCCGGATTTGACTGGCCGCCTCTCTCCTACTTGGTCAAGTCGGTCTGTGGTTTGCTTTGCCGTCAACGCCATGGTAAAAGCTGTGGGTTCACGTTATTCATCCAATAATGACACATTGCTGAGACTTTCCTCTTTAACCACCATGTGATAGACACGGTTCAATGTCCACAGAGGCTCCTGATTGAGGATAGAGGACTGTACCACGCGATATGTAGAGTCGTCCAATCCCATGCGAAACTGATAGACCTTATCCAACTCCTTGCGTCGTGCAAGAATTTTCCACAGGTCACACGTGCAGCCGGTACACGAGCACATTGGGAATTTGTCATAATCCTTCAACTCGTCCCAGATTTTCTTCAGTTTGCCATTGTAAACCATAACGAAGTCACCTTTTTGTTTACAATTTACGAATGCTTTCTTCAACAGTTGAATCGATGTGCATTCATCACAGCAAACCACTGCTTGATCTCATCCCACAATTCTTTAGCTTCCTCCTCATAAGAAATAGTAGAACGCAAGCTAGGTTCAATAGTGTTCAAAATCCAAGCCACGACCATCAATTAATTGGCTCCTAATCCACCAAGTCTGGGGAGCTAGCATTCGGCCGTTCAATGGTGCCGTCCAGAAAGCCAAATTTCCGACGGGCAAGAAGGGAGCCTTAGACAGCCCGAGCCCATTCTTCATAATTAGATCTCGTCAACTGTATGGGATGATCAACAATCCAGGTTGATCTCGAGAGTGAAGATCATGGGGTGATATAATTTTCTTTATTTGTGAAGAGAGGGATAGAAAAGATTGGGAGGTTTCGGCCGCCATAGGTGAGTCTTGGTCGAGGGGTAGGCTACGACAGTGATGAAGTAATGGTAGAGCACAATGGCTCTCATACCATGTAAAGAAAAATTTGGCAATCAAAATCTGCTTTTCTTCTATTCCATCACAGCAATTTATAGGGTTACAAAATAGACATGTGCAAATAAGATAATGCCTAAATTATGGCTAATCTATCCATTATGCTAATGTATATCTTCTATGATATATATATCTACAATTTATGGACATAAATCAAAACACATGTACCAGAAAATATTCGATGATAATTAGTTATATCTTCTAGAGGATATCCAATATAGCGTATATCCTTAACAGCAAACCTTGTGAGATGCTTCTAAAAAAAAGGACTAATTTTGGCTCCAAATAAAAATAATGTATTGAGAGTGACGTTTTGGCGGTTTTTGACCGCACTCTTCTTTGAAAACAAAAGGCAGAAAAGGAATCGAAAAATACTTTCTCCTTGTCATTTTTCCACTAAACCTTTGTTAATTCGTATGAAAATTCTTTGCTTCGCTTGTGTTCAACCTCCCTTTCCACACTTACGGAGGCAAAAAGATAAAGTTTGTTTAGACAAGCTTTTCTTTGGGACACGAGGCGAACATTAACAACAGATAAGGTTGTTGCTGTGTGACTTTGAGGTTACGGGTTTGAGCTGTGAAAACAACCTGTTACATAAAGTGTAGCATAAAGCTGCGTACATCAGATTACGAAACGATCGCTTCTTTTCTTAGACCTGACACAAACGCGGAAGTGTAATGGTAACAGGAACGCCTTTCTTTTAAGCAGCCATAATGACTTTAGGCATAACCAAAGAAGTCATTCCTCCATTTCCTTGACCCGAAGCCAATTGGGTCGTTTTCTGATTATGAAAGTTGAGACATTTCCCGGTAGAAACATATAAAATCTACATTAATTATATAATAATCATCAAAAGTGAATGAAAGTTTATAATATTAAGAAGCTTTGATTTGTCGTCGCATGGTCGATGGATAAAGCTGCACGTTTTACTTCCCCTACTCCATTTCTCTTTTTCTTTCTTTATTTAGTTTTTTTTTTTTGTTTTTGGTTACCATTTCACGACTGACTTGCCATATCAATTCGATATTTTAATTTCAGATATAATCAAAACCAATTACCAATGTACAGATTATAGTCATTGTAATAAAAGGGTTTTTGTTATCCTTTCCTTGTATACCAGCTCTTATCTAATAGATGACATTCCAATCGAAATTTGAATAATCTTATTATTCCTACTCCTCTGTGTGGCGAATAATTCTTTGTCTCGTCCACAACATACATAAACTTGAAATGGAAGGGCTATCTCACCTAAATAGGATGTTTGTTTACGGATATTGAGGTTTTATATAGTGATCACTGAATAACTACTAAACAAGTTAATTATTATTATTAATTGATTAAATACATACAAGTAATCAGCTCAATTTAAGAAGACAAAACAGACAAAAAGAGGGGAAAGGAAAGATGCTAATCACATACAAGTCTTCAAGAGAAGAGGAGACGGGAGGAAGCCATGACCAAACAAGGTGTCTTCTTATTTTTTTTTTCCTTTTCTCTCTCTTTTTTAATGCGCTAACTTGAGCTTAATTAATTGAAGAAAAGAAAAATAATTGACATGTAACGACGACGAATGTCTAAAATGGAGGGTCCGCATACAATTATTATGTTTTTTATTGATGGCTGAGTAACTAGTAGTATTTACTCAATAATCATCATAAAAATTGCCATAGAAGAAAGTCTTCAACACTAAAGTTCAGCATACTCTCTGTTTTTTGAATTGATAGTCCGGTTTGAGAAATATAAGTTATTAAGGGAACATCATTTAATACACTGTCTTGTGATTAAGATTATCTCCATTTTCAACTTTTAACCTTTGATGTAATGTGTTTATGTGATTAATGCATTGAGTTGATTGATTATCTAAAAAGATAACATTAGAACCACAAATAAGCTGATGAGTTTATTATAGAAGGCGAACAACATTTTAAGAGATCCTAAAAAAATAATGGACTATTATTTTAGAGAGAAAAAGGAGTATTATTCAAAGTTCATCTTAATAAACCCTCCAAAAGGAAACGTGGGGGTTATTGAGCTGGAGAATGAAAAGAGCTGACGTGTTAGTAGCAAGAGAGATCAACCTCTCCTGAGACCGGATCTCCTCACACCCTTTCTCTTCACTCCACTGTTCACCGCGCGACACGTGGCAGCAGGAGAGATGGTGTGGCTAGATGAGAGACTCTCATCTAACCTCATGTCCCTCATCTAGCCTTATCATCTGTCCCTCATCTAGTCTCATGTCCCTCATCTAGGCTCATCATCTCTAATATTGTCACGTGTTGAGCGGTGCACGGTGGAAGGTAAGAAAAAGGGTCAAGAAATCCCATCCGCCTTAAACTATGCTACTAAAATATTCAGCATAAAAGTATATTTGACTAATTCAGTAAACGAATAGTCCTTGGCATTAAATGTATCAGAGTTCAATTCAACAAAACAACAAGTTGACTTTTCCGTTGGTCTAGAAAAAGCTTCTGTTCAACATGACTTTCCATGTTGTAAGCACTAACGTTTGCAGGGGCTTTACATATATTTTCTTACAAACTGACTTCTTAGCATTCTGGGAACATGTTTTTCTGCAGATAGTTTTAGCTGATTTAAGATTAGATTTTGATGAAGAAAAAGGTTAGTTCACGTCAAGACTCTGATTAGAGTAATCAAATACAACACCGTTTGGAAGTTGCAGTTTCTGAAGACACTCAACCTGGTTTCGTGAAGACAGAACTCATCGGAAGCTCTCAAGTAAATCAACAACGTTATTTTATTTCATATTAGAGGACGAACCTTGGATCAACTGGTAAGGCTGCTGCTTTGTGACTTTCAGACCACGAATTCGAGCCGTCTAAAAAGCCTACGAAGAGTAAGATAAGATTGCGTGTATCGAATCGCGAAACATCCAACCCTTCTTCGAATCTTACACAGACATGGGAGCCTAGTGCATTTGGAACGCTCTTTTATATGGTTTCATATTCCTTATAAGAGTGATTCTGCTGAAGGTTTCAAAGCACTCAAAATACAGTCTCAACGTTCACGGGGTTTTCCTCTATTGAATTTTGAGGTGAGTTCTCATGACCCTTTTCCTTCATTAATTCTTCTCCATTCTATTCTTTTTTGTGCCTGTTATAAGTTATTTCTGGATTCAGAGTGCGTTAGGTTTTCTTTTTCCCTTTTGGTCACGGTTTTGGAGTTCGAAAAATTCTTTGAAAAACAACCTACACATAGAGCAGAAAAAACTCTCGCCTAAGTTTGTAGGGCTTGATGGAGGGACCAAACAAAGCCTAGGAAAACTTTTTTTTTCTTCTTTTATGATAAAAACAAGAAAAACCTCGGCCTCGAGAAAGTTAGTAACTTATAAAAATACAACAACATCTATACCCAGAAAAGCTATCATCAGAGTCTTAGGAGGATGCGGAGACAAACAATACCTCCATATTAGGAGATAGAGAATTTGCTTCCAGTGAAACTAATAACTTATAAAAATAGATATAAAAAGTACTAACCATTTTTTGAGTTTATTTACTTTCTGTAAACATGATATTTGCACTTATACATATCACGAGGACTCCATGACAGGTAATAATTCCTCCCACCATTGTATATATCACAAGTGTGCAAATATATTTAAAGATTTGAAGGAATACAACTTAATGGAAGTAACAAGTCATTTTTATCTGATATTCAAATTTCACATCCGTTTGAAGAAATTTGTTGGTTTTAAACTACATGTTTCTTTTATATTTGCATAAGTAATGTATAATAAAAAGAACAATAAAGCTTAATGGTAAGAAAACGTGGATTACAAAAGAATAATACAAAGACTCCAAACCTTTTATTTTTATTTTTTATTTATATATTTATCATTTTCACACTCAAATGCACATTTATCTTCTTTATATAAACGGGGATTAGATTAACCAATGACATATTAAGCAATAAAATAATAGAGAAGTTTATAGTTGAATTAAAAAATTACTATCTAAAACGTGTAGGCATATCACTTTTTGTAATTTACAAATGAAAATCACTAGCTTTCGATGAGTGGATGCTTATTTAATTGAACGCACTCCTTACCTGAACTTCCGGGGTTAATTCTAACATCATTCAAATGAATATCATCAACTAAAAATTGCCTTTTAAGAAAGATGTTAATTTCTGCTTTTCCTTTTCATCTAAGAAGTTTACCTTTTCCCGTTCACATATGACTTTCTTTTTCTCTCTATATATTTGGTGCCTATCATTATAGCTCTATAAATACATATGTTAAACAGACCTTTTTTTTCCTTTTCTTTTTAAGAAAAAAATTGGAAACAGGAAATCGAAATCCTATGCAAAGAAATTAATGTTCAATCGTTAGAGATAAAGGTTTTTCGCTGTTTATAGACCACCTTGAAATCACAGATTATGTTACCAATCCAAGTCCAAATTTTGTTTGCTATACATGAATTACTACAAATTTTCAGACATTTTCTGCTTCCTCGTGGGTGTTCTTTCTGTTGCTTGCTTACCATAAGTTTTAGAGTTTTCGACTACGCATTCCCCCTTTTTTTTTCTTTTTTTTTTTTCCCGTTTTGAACTTTTGTGCAAGTCTTCTATTATTATGCATGCCAATAGCCAAAACTTTGTCATGTATATCTTCCAAAGAAACATTTTTTATTTGAAGATACGAATACATGATAACATGCGCCTACTATGTGTAATCTTAGCTTAAAATGCGTCACAGAAAATGGCGTATCATTATTATGTGTATGTCTGTATACATATATATATAATGTGTGTATGTGTGTGTATATATATATCTAAACACACGCATGTACGTATAAGTTCGAAAGTGATGAAGTAACAAACTAACAATGTTGTATGGCACAGGAACAAAAATGGGGCCCACCGGGTGGTGCAGAAGAATAGCTATATACGCGTCTCTTTTGACAATTATCATGGCTGCTAGTATGGGAGAAATTGCTGGATTAGCAGTCTCGTCACGAGGTTTCGGGATCGGTAAGCCATCTTTTTATATATTTTATTTGTCTAAGTGACACAAATTACTTTTTACAGCTTTATGTATTATGCTTGATAATTTAGTTCATTTATCACTTTTTTTTTTCCTCTCGGGAGTAATTCACTTGCGTCTAACTTATTATTTACCATGTGTATATAAATATATATAAACACATGTAGTCAAAGGGATTTTTCTTTTTCCCCTTTTTTTTGGCATTTGTATTCAAACTACACCATAGAACTGATTTTCTGAAATTCAAAAAAGTTTGACAAATGAAAACGAAAAGAAAAACCGTGCCGTTTTCATAATTCAATTCAATAACTAACTTGAAACCCTGCACTGTCCTCCAGGTTTTAGTAATGCTAGAAACGATCCAAACTGAATGAATTAGTGAGTTTTCAAGTTTAGATTTGTTTAAATAAACGAATAGTTTAGTTCGGCTTGTCTGGTTTAACGAGCTTAAAATTTTATTTGCCAAATACGAACTGAACTCAAACTGTTTGAGAATAGTTTGGTTTGTTTAACCAAACTAGGTTTTAGCTCTCACAAAAAAAGTCCCAAGTTACAAATATGATTTAAAAGTTAAAGAGAGAATTGCAGATATCCCACATAACATTAAAACTGTAACTTATGCACCTCATGGAATTTCTTATGTACAGGAAGGCAATTAATGCAATCAGATAATGGCACAGAAGCTAGAAAACAAGTAGATGATCATACAGTGCGGGCTGATCCTCTACACCATCTGAAGAAATATAGAGAAGGCTATGACATACGAAACAAACACTACTGGAGTGTGAGTTCATAACTCTTTCCAACTTCCACACGCGCACGCGCACACACGCGCATTATAACCAAAAAAAAAGCTAAATTAAAATCAAAAGCAAATCTATATATAACTTTTCCTTGTATATTTGTCTGCAGTCCACCATTTTCACAGGAATATACGGGTACTCCATTGCAGTGTTTTGGCTTCTCTGTGGAATTGGGTATGGAGGGTATTTGGTTGCAGACTCATTTAGGAACACAAGTAAAAGCACAGACCTCAAGAGGAAACGGTGGCCTTGTCGCTTGCAATGTCATCTATGGTCTAAACTATTTGCCATTGTTCTAACAATCTTAGCCATGTAAGCTTTGTGCACCATTTCCCGCGTCCTATAATTTCAAAATACAACATTACCCCATTGCCTTAGAGGCTCCCGCTTATCATGTAATAATTAAATATCCCAAGTGTTTCTCATGGTAACAGCTCCAGAACAAATAAAGCAATGTCTCAAACTTTTCCTTCCCTGTTAATGTAGAACCGGAACAGGTGTTGTTCTAGGAGGGAATGCAAAATTCCACTCCAGAGCAAAGACAGTGGTGGACATTCTCATTGATACCGCGGATGATGCAGTAGGTACAGTATACAGAACCACTTCAGCAATGAAAGACATGAGCACAACCTTGGCAGCAAATGGTGGAAGCAGATCCACCTCGATTTTTCTTTCCTCTACATATCAGAGTCTTGATTCTGAAGCTGATGATATTGAAAGAGAAGCAACGAAGAATAGGAGGGCAATCCACAAGGGTCTCAATATAGTGTAATTTTCTCACTTTACAGCCATTGTGGTCCTTTCTTCAAGTATAGTCCTTCACCCATTCCTCTCCTCTTCAGGTACATAATAACGACTGTTACTATATCGGTAAATTTGGTTGCAATGATTGCTTTATCAGGTACTCTTAACTATTACGTTCTTGCTTCAACTAGTTTAAGGCTGAAAACTTGTAAGTGCTCTTTCATCATCTTGAGCTTGCTGAGGATGTACTTTCTTGTGTTGCAGTGTTTGGTGTCCTAAGACTACGGAAGTTTTTATACATGTAAGTATGTTCTCTTCATCTAAGCTACATAACTGGTAAAACATTATCAGTGAATACTTTCTTAAGATCATAAACGGCAGTAGTGAAGATCTTAACACAGATTCCCATTGACAGGTTTATTCTACTTTGCTGGATCCTAACAGGCCTCTGTTGGTTATTCTTTGGGATTTACTTCTTTATATCAAAGTATGTATTTCTTTCTTCCATGGGATCTCCTCCTAGCGATGTTAAACATTTAAGCATATACTCTATTAATCAACTGTTAACTTGATGAACAATATTTCTGAGCTTTTCCCTTTTCCTACCTAAGTTTTGCAGGAGATACATGTACAGCATTTGAAGGGTTCCAAAAAGATCCCTACAACAATAGCCTAAGTTCCTTACTTCCCTGTGATAAGCTTCATTCAGCAAAATCAGTTGTAAAAGATGCCAGTAAAGGGGTACACAATCTGGTCAATGAGATAAACCATGATATAGCATCGAAGTATGGGAAGTTGGTCAAGATCTGTAATCCTTTCTCGTCTGCACCAGAGTATCAATACCAGCCAGATAAATGCCCATCCGACAGCATCCAGATCGGTGACATACCACAGGTAAACAGTTAAGCATTGGATCTCTCTCAAACTAGAATGAGCAAAATTCACACTGTATACGAGCTATGTTAAAAGAAATGTAAGTCAAATACTTATTTTCAAGACGGAATATTTACACTCTGCTTTTGGTAATTGAAGCTATTGAAGCTCATAGGTTGCCCCGACTTTGGGGGGGATACATGCACCGGAGGAATACTAATCCCAGCTAAAGAATACTATATGATAGAGGCTTATGCAACATCTATTCAGAGGCTACTGGATGTATATCCTGACATGAATAGTCTAGTGGAGTGCCAAACAGTGACGAACGCATTCACAGAAATCCTTAATGATCATTGCAAACCATTAAAAAGATATGCAAGAATGATTTGGGCATCAACAGTCTTTCTTTCAGTGGTGATGGTGGCTTTGGTTCTAATATGGTCGAGCGCAGCACACCATGAGAAACACCAACATCATTTGGACGTTTCAGTAAAACCATATTCTACAGATATAGACATGCTAGATCCGGGATCAGAAAAGATATCCAAACTTGACTTGTTACCTACTTCAGTTTTGTAAACAGTAGTAGCTACTTAAACGACAACGCAAGCACTAGGATACAAAACCAAGTCTAGAGCCCACAATCTCTCTCCATAAAGCTCTACAAAGGAAAGAAGCTTAGTCTAGGAAATTAGGTTAAAATTCATAATACATTCTTTACTATTACAGGTCAATACAATAGAATATTCTTGTATAGAAATGCACAAATGGGGAAAATCCAAGCTGGCATCAGATGAGAGTTGACACCACATTTAGAAGAATAAATTTTTTACCCAGACGTTGCATGGCAAAAAGGTAAGCATAATGCATTGCTGGGTCAATTTTTTTGGTTGACATATTGAACTTGAAATTGCTACAGTCAAATGAAAACTGAACCAACTTACGTTCATCCAAGGAAACATAGAGCTCACACATGCTTAATGTAAGTGTTTCTAATTAGTAGGCACTATCTGGGGCCTTTGCCAAAATCCCTTGCTCTGGTCAGTTGCCACAGCAACTGAACAAGTCAAGCTTGATTTCATTGGATTGCTGCAACCTAAGCATACAGAAAGTGTGCCCAAGTAAATAAGAAATGCAATTGGCATGCTGGAACTGATACAACAAGAAAACAAGTATAAAAAACTAAATGGAAAGAAAAAAGAACAAAATTAAGCCAAGAAGCCAAACCACACTAGAATCCTGAGGACCACAGCTGACAGGAAGCAATAACATATAAAAATCAGAATAAGCTTCATTACCAAAGATTGTACCGATTTTATTGATAAACAAAACTAGCTAGATTGAAATTCCTAACGGTTTGTATCACAAGCAGCTCTAAATCAAAATCACAAAACTAGGAACCAAAATACTCATCCATGGCTCGAACACTATGTAGCATTCAAATGACGTCAATCTAGCAAGACCTCATGGAACACATGAGGAGATTCTCCTTGTATACACTTGGTCCCCTGATGATAGCGAATCTACCAAGAGTTGGAGTCGTATATTCATTTCAAGTTGCTTCCATCCTACAAAAACATTCAAAAGCTATCATCAGTGACATGACAACCCACATCCAGAAAAGCTACCAAAATTATATTGATAGCAACGTATAAGCATTCAAATTATCAGCTATCACCATCATTAGTCATTGCATAAACATAATCTGAAGCCATATACAACAGCTGGAAACACGTGTAGCAGGCCACAAGTTGGAGGTAATACATAATGACAAAGAAGCAAGTCAAACTAGATAAAGATAATATATGAAAGTAGTCTTTTTGCAAGAGGCTTAGAGTGGGATTAAGATCAAGGATAAAATAGAATTCTCCTTGAGATAATAGCATATATGCAACAAAATGTCACTAAAAAGGCAACAAAGACAACAGTTCGATTGGAATTCTTCCAATGAAACTACAGTGAGACAAACATATATGCGCAATAATGCTACAAGGATTTCTGGCAGAATAGACAATAGAAATAGGTCCATTACCATCAAACTATAAGTACAATATGAATGAAAAAGTGTCGAGTTCAGAAAGCCTCAAATATAAAATGCAAAAGGCCACAAATCCTAAATATAAGAAAGTAATAAAAAAAAAACAAGTAGCAACTAGAAAAGAAGCATGCGTAACATCGGAATCCTTTTGCAAAATACAGGACTGGTCAAAAGATTAAAACTCTATACCATAACATAGGGACATTGATTCTTACTGATATCCCAAATTTTCAGCATACTAATGTTAGTGAAAACCATGCACCAAAACTTCAAACTAGGATACAGTTCATCATCATGCATAGGAAAGGGGGAAAAAAATTAAAAATTAACATATTTCCCATTAGAAAAACATACCCATCCTCTGTTCATAGAATCGTAATCACTTCCATACGTTGTAATAATAGGAATTAGCTTTGACTGATTACTTTACTTTGAATACTCTCACAGTCACTAATTTCATCAGCTTGATTTCATCATTTAATGTAAGATAAAGGGGGGGAAAACAGTTTGAGTGTAAAAGAAATAAAATTATAGAGAAAAAATTACACAATGAACACACACACTAAAAAAATAATAAAAACAAGAAGGAGAAGCACACGCACCACCGACTGGAGTTTGATGTTCGCATTACACTGATTAAACTGTTCCAAATTCTTGATTCTGGCCTCTAGGGCACCAAAATTTTCCTCCACCTAAAATACATCAAATTAAATCAAACAAAAAAAATACAGAAGCTAAAGATCAGGGTGAAAGGAAGAAACGCCAAAAACAAAATAACAAAAATGGAAAAGAATACTTCGGCGGAGCTCTTTTTCCGGTCGAGCCAGAAGTCCCTGAGGATGAATTGACCAATAGTTGCGGAGGCGGCGGTGAATCCCACGGTGAACCACAACAATCTTGTTCGGATCATCCTTCTCTGCTTGCTACTTGGGTTATTAAAGAATACAAAGTTCAGTATTCAAAGATCAAAAATATTGCGCCGAATCTTTTAAATGTTGGGGGGGGGGGGAGCTAGACGGGTGAGTGGACTGGGAGTGGGGAAGAAGAAAGGAGCATTCACTGGCTACGGATAAACGTCAAGCGACAAAATATATCTAAAGGACTTTTTCTTTTCTTTGAAGGGAGAAGGCAAAGGCCTTACGATATTTTATTATAAAATAGTGGAAATCCTACTCGTGACGTAGAAAAACCATGACCAGTAAAAAAGACCCGCATTATTGAGAAAACAGTCATACGCCTACTATACATGTCGTAACCCAACAGAGCGATCGGTTCGAACTATAGATGGTGAAGTACAAGCTGCTGTAAAAACACAGCACACATCATCACCCAGGCCATGCTGTGGTAAATAATATGCAGCGCTGTTAGTCTCGTGCAGTGTATATAATAGCTCAATATTACCTGCCTGAATAATACTCCACAACCGAGAAACACAGGCATGCGTGGCGGCTGTGAAATCATAGCCAACATCTATACCAACTCATAACAGTTTGTCCCTAGAAGCAACGCAGGATGTCGTCGAAGGAAGTATATCAAACCTAGAAGAGCCGTTTGAGCCTTTGCGTCCAATGAAGATACATGTGGCGGACGAAAATATAATGCCCCACAGCATAGGCCATCTGAATCCTTGAGAATCACTCCCTTTGATGTTGCAGCATGTCCAACGGCCACATTCGTGTTGAGCTTCATACGGTAAAAGGGATGCAACAACCATCGCACAACCCACACTCTTAAGCATAGGCCAGCCTGAATCAACACCGGATAATTGCGCGCCAACTTAGTCCCATTCATACTCTGGCACCAAATATAGACATGCGTTCGTCTCGCCGCCAATATTGCCATAGCACTCCAGGAACGATCATCATATGTCGCATCCTGTACAGTGCTGCGCACATATCTGATGATAGCGGCAAATAGCTCACCACGTGACTGAATCCATAATGTGTGGCCGATAGTCCCCCCCTACCGCCACAGTTGACAATATAAGCATCCTGCAACTTAGGCAAATCCTGCACCCCTAAACCGCCTTCATCCTGCGAAAAAGTTATATGCCTCCAGCAAACCTAGTGACGTTTATGACCACTTCCCCCAAAAGAAGTTCGCCATTTTCTGCTATAATTCATGTATGACCGGGTTGGGGAGTCCAGCCGCCGCCATCACATGTAAAGGCAAAAAGCTTAAAACATAGCGTATCAGTACCAACCGGCTTGCCTATGTAAGAAATTTATTATGCCAACCATTTAGCCGCCTGTCAAAATGCTGAATCGAAGGCACACAGTACTGCACGCGATTGATACCTTTATGCAAATATGACCCCAAGTAACGTAGAGGCAACATGGTGGAGGTCATCTTAAGCGCTGTCTCCATTCCGTGAAGACGTGACAATGAAATACCCGAGGATACCATAAATTGACTTTTGGCAAAGTTGACTTTTTGCCCCGAGGCTTTTTCATACGGTGCCAGAAAAACCTTTAAAAGCAAACAGGTTTCTAACATCTCTCTGCAAGAAGACCAATAAATCATTTGCATAAGCCAAATGAGATAAAAAGGGCATCCTCCCCAACCAAAAAGTACGGTTTCCGCCAGCCTACTTAATACAAAAAGGGGCATCTTAAGCGCTGTCTCCATATGCACGGAGGCCTCGGCTAAAGTCTTCAGAAGCCAACATGAATAATAGAGGAGACAAAAGATCACCCTACTTAACATCTCAGTCCAGACTGAAAATACCACAAGAATCTCCATTGATCAACATCGACAATCAAGTTAGTTGCAGCTGATTGATAACCAATCGAATGAAGAATCCCAAAAAACCAAGGCGATGCATCATTTGGCTCAAACACTCCCACCTTACCTGATCAAAAGCTTTCATCATATCCAGATTCAAACACACCTGTGAACCCGACCCACTCCTTATCGAGCATATGTATCATCTCATTAAACATGAGCAACTGGGAGGAGATATGATAACCCTTCATGAATCCAATTTGCTCTGGAGAAATAAGGCGAGGGAGCAAATGACTTAGCCGAGTAGCAAGGATACAAGTATTAATCTTACTCATAAATATAGATAAACTGATAGGACGGTAATCTCCAAATGAGAAAGGCGCATCACACTCGGGAAGAAGCGTAATGAGCGTACTCAACAATCAATCGACAGCGGAACTCCCAAGAAAAACTCCTGCACAGACTGATAGACATCAGAATGAATGATAGACCAACAAGAGTGATAAAACTCACGATGATACCCATTCGGGTCAGCCGCAACCTGAGAGTCTAGCTGCCACACCGTCTGTCAGACCTCCTCCTCCATATGAAGACATATCAACTGCGCATTATCTTCCTTAGTCAGAAAAGAAGGTATATGATCAAGGATATAAGAATTAGCTCCCATATCCTCCTCCTTCGCAAACTATGCCAAATAGAAAGCCACAGCCTCAGCCTGGATAATGGGCTGTGTGTCGCATATGATACCATCTGCTATCCTCATCTGATGAATTCGGGTCGACTACGTCTCTTTTTCACAACTGCATGATAATATTGCGTATTGGCATCCCCATCAAACATCCAACGAACACGCTCCTTTTCCTTCCAAAAGAGTAATTCACTATTAGCTGCAGCCACATATTCAGCCTTGGCTCAATGTTATGCCGCTCGATGCTCCGGCATCAAAGTGCATCTCCACCACCTTTCCCGCCCGCTCAAAAACCTCTAGTCTTTGGAAAATATTACAAAAAATATTCTTATTCCACTGCTTCAAATTCTGTTTAAACTTCTGCAGCTTATTACAGAGTCCATACATGCCACCTACAGTAGGGTAGGAAGACCCGACATCCTGCATAAAAGTGAAAAAGACCGAATGATGTAGCCATGCATCGAGAAAATGAAAGGATTTTGGGCCAGCTGGATGATGTGTATTTCTTCACCTACTAGCAAGTATACTAGGTCCGAATGTAGAAACGGTAGGCAAGAAGGTTGTCGATCCCTCGAGGACTAGTTTTTAAGTACCAAAATTATATTTTTGCCTCAATTTAAACCTTTCAAAAGTTGGAATAAAATAAAAATGAAAATTAAATAGAAATAGCTCTATTGTATCGCACACGACACAATTAACCCGAGACTTACTTTTCCTTTAAGAATTCTTGACTAGTTATGCTCTGGTTGAATTTTTCTTTTCTAAAGGTTTAGCATTTTTCTATCTAATCAACATGTACATTAAACTTGATCCAAACTGCTAAGGATAAAATTCTCAATTTTAGCTGCTACCCAATCCCTTGGCGTAGAAACCTAACTCGGTGTGACAAACTCCGTATTCCTACGCAAATTTTAATCCATCGAGTCGCTTTTAATTTCCTTAGAATTTTCTAGTTATCCACCTGTAGAAACCGAATCTATCCCTAGTCAATTTTACTACAGGTTCGTTGCTGGCACGGTCATAACTAAATTCTTCACCTCCCGGTTCTTCAAATTTAATTATTGGTTCTATCAGTAGGTAGCTAATTTACTGACGCAATAAACACACCAACAACAATTAACAGTTGGAAACATAATGAACAGTTAAATTAGATAATAAGAATGCAAGTGTTATAGCACAAAAATTTCAACCATTGCAATAACCAGTCAAGAAAATAGAAGAACTAGCCACTTATTAAATATATAAGGCCCATTGAACAATATATAAATACACACAGAGACAGGAGAAGGAAAACCGTGTACAAAAATTGGACTGTTGGTCGCAAAATCTGCCTGCAAGTTGACCGCTGGCTGCTGGAATGACGCCTGTGAGAACTTGCTGCCTCGAACAACGTTCAAAACCAATTCCTCCTTTTTCCTCAAGGCTCCACGTGAGTGCAATGTTGCTTTTATTATATTCTCTTTCCTCACCTCGGAAAACGTGCACCTTTAAGGATGAAATTGCTCCTCTGCACTTTTCGTCGGCTGAAAAAGGAGAGAAGGGAAAACTTGTCTCGGGAAACGTGCGATTGCAATTGTTCTGCCTTTTTAGCTCTCCTTCATGCGATATTTATACACTAAACTGAACAGAAATAGCTCTTCACATGCCTTATTTTTCTCAACAGCACTGGCATCTCAACAAAGAATTGGATATGCTTTGATTCAAGAAGTTTATCTTTTCTGTTTTGATCCTCACGCCTCGCCTGGTGCACACCAGAAAGTTCCATTTTTTTTTCATTTCCTGCAATATTAAAGAAATGTGTAGTGTCCACTATAAAGAAATAAATATCTCATTTAGCGAAATAACATAGTCTTTAACATTACTAAAATGGTAACTCAGTTAAGCTCAGAAAATAAAGTAAATTTAGCTAACAAAATTAATATTTTTCATTTAATCACATGAACACTTACATTATTCAATATGATTGTTATTGTTACTTTTTAGCATCGATTTAGCCAAATATTGCTCGATATAAATGGTAGAGTGTACAAAAATATATATAAAAATTTATTATATCAACTACCCTCCACTTAGTCTTTGATCGTCCTCGAGCAAATAAAGTGACTTTAAAGAAAATATGCTTAATCTTTCTTCTATAGAACATGCATCAGTGATGATTTCACATAAATAGTCACAAAGTACAATCGAAATAACCAATTGAATAACTTTATAATTCAAATATCAACTATACTTATCCCATGTAATCGAGGTGTGTGTGTAAATAGCCAATCTCAAGCTTTCCGTAGACAATCAGTTGAAATTATGCAAATTATGACTCGTGACCATCCATAGGCTTACTTTTCTTACTCGCTCTCCACTAATGTAGATGATTCAAGTCAACAAAGATCAAGTAGGACTTTTAAGCTTGTAATGTTAGGCTAGGGACTTGGTTTCCCGAAGGAAAAAGGATTCAAAGAAAAATCTAAGAGAGCTTGCAGAAAATGGCATGCACATGAAACAAACTCTTTTTACAATTCAAAAAAAAATCATCTCCGTCTTTTGAGAACCAATAACCAAAATCAATTTCAAGCTTTTTATATCATTGGCCATATAATTGTTCTTTTTCTCCTTTTCTTTGGCCATTTTGTTTTCATCTTTTTTCTTTTCCCTTTTTTCATCTTTGACCTTTTTTTCTTTTTCGTCACCAATCTCTTGTAACGATATATTTGTGTACCCTTTCAACCTCATCTTATCATTGTAACCCATTATCTTCATCCCAAACTTAATGATAATGCCATATAAACTCTCTTAAATAGGGACATATAAGGATATAATTTTTTTATCAAGTAGGCTAAATGGGAAGTTAATGAGGTTTAACAACAAAGAAAATCGAATGGGGTCTCACCATTCTTAATAATTAGGCTCAAAAAGGGTACTAGGGATAAAATGATTATAGGGATGGCTAGAAAGGCTCAAACGGTCCAAAGAACGCCTATGACTTTCATCTCTAAGTCAAATTGAAATCATCTAATAATTTCGCCTCGAGAAGTAATGAAGTAAGTTCTAGAATGACACAAAATGCATGATAAGCATAATTCTTCACTACCATCTACAAATCACAAGATCATGGCTATACGTGCTCAAAATGTCTCAAATTACATGAAATAAAATATGGTCAACATTGAATCAAGCCATTATTCCAAAGGTATTTTTCATGTATTCTGTAACTACATATGCAAAATGATTCGCATCCACATATCCATAGAAGATCGAAAATAACGTATATTTAAGCATTTTTCTTTTCAGACACATCAAAAATCAGCTTTAAGAAAAACATGCATTAGTATATGCCCCATACCCTCCACTTAGACATCAACATTGTCCTAAATGTTAAGAAAATGAAAGAATAATAAGCATAGGGGCAAGAAACTTAGCTGTTTGATGCAACGTCATCTTCTAATATTGCAGTGAGCAAAATACACGCCAAATGCAAACCATCTTTGGCCACCTTCCTTGCCAACAGTCTCGCAATCTTTATTCCTACAAAACAGAACCAAAACAAAGACGCATAACACGGAAAAAATACGACTCTAACATGACTAAAGCTTGCAAGAAAAAATTGAAATCATTCATTGCTCAACAGCCTCTGAATGTATTTCAATGAAAAAAACTTGCAAACTTTTGACACTAACACAACAAAAGACAATAAAAATGACAAGGCAAAGAAGTAGTTCTGAATTTATAGTCTACAGCTAGACTTCCCAAAGTTCTTTTTCATGGTGGATCAAACAAGTGAATTATCTTCTTATTTCGAGAAGCTTCAGTATTCAGTCTTCTTAGACGACTACCATTCACTCTGATTTTCTTAACCTTCCCGAATTCCACCTCAATGTCTCCAGAGGGACATATTTTCTTTACAATGCAGGATATTGATTTGTCTAACAAAACTTTTTGACCCTCTTTTAAATTATTTTCAAAAATTATTTCATTTTCTCTGCCTCTAAATTTATCGTTACTAGAGTGCATTCTTCAAAAGGGACTTTAAAAATAGTATTAACAGAATAATAAGCATCATTATTCCTAGGGTATTTTAAACTTTTTAAGACATGTAACTTCACTTCCTCATTACCTACCCTTAGGATTATGCCCCCATTCGGAACATCGAATACACTCCTAGTTGTGGCTAAAAATAGTCTTCCAAAAAGAATCTTCGAATTAGAATCATTAACCATATCTAACACCACAAAATCAGCTGGAAAAGCAAATTTATCGATTCGAACCAAAACATCTTCAACCATTCCTCTTAGACATTTTGTTGATCCATCTGGAAAACGTACTGAGAAATTGGTTGGTTTTAAGTCTTTCAATTTTAATTTTTCAAATACCGAGTAAGGCATGACATTAACACTAGCACCAAGATCACATAAGGCATCATCAAAATTAAAATTACAAATTGAACAAGGAATGTAAAAACATCCAGGATCTTCTTGCTTTGGTGGTAATTTATCTTGATTACCTTTTTCAAGACATTGTTTCTCTGCTTGGTTTGCCAGTATTTCTTTACAAAAAATCTTATAACTCGGCATTTTCTCTAAAGCTTCTTCGAAAGGTGTATCAGCGTTTAATTTCTTGAACTTTTCAATGAATTTTCCAAATTCCTCATCAAGTTCCTTTTGCTTAAGTTTCGTTGATAAATTTTGTGGAATTCTTGTTTCATCCTTCTTAATTGGCCTTTTTAGATTGTTGCATTGACATGTATCATCGTCTTTTCTCAATTCTTCAGCTTCTACTTTTTCTTCATTCTCATCAGCTTTAGTACCAAGAACAATTGATCGCTTGCTGTTAGTTTCACTTATCTTCAAGTCATCATTTTTATTCAAAGAGTTTTTCTCGTTGATTGTTTCATTTTCATTTAGTAGAGTTATAACATTCACTTCTTTAGAATTTGTTTCAGTATTACTTGGCAGACTTCCTTAGATTCTATTTGATAACATGTTTGCTATTTGACCGACTTGGTTTTCCAAATTTTTGATTGATGATTCTTGACTCTTTATCAAGGCCTCTTGATTTTGAAATCTTGCTTCAGAGCTTGATATAAATTTTGCCAAGATATCTACAACATTTATCTTTTTCTCTTGAGTGGTTGGAAAACCAGGAGGATGCCCTAGATTTTGAGGTCTATTCCAAGAATTTGCGTTATTTCCCCATGCATTATTGTAGGTATTAGGATAAGGATTGTTAAATCTTTGATTTTGACCTACAAAATTTGCTTCATTCGGATAGAAATTTTCATTTATGTTGGCCATTTGATTTTGTGGGCATTGATTTAACACATGATTACCGCCGTAATTTTCACAGGTTATTTTACGGTCAATGCCTAGACTTTTTGAAATTAGAGAAAGTTGTGCTAAGATAGCGGAGTTTGTGTCAAGTTCTAACACTGAAGCTCTCTTAGGATTGTTTCGTTCATTTGGCCACTGACAACCCGTTGAGGCCATCTCTTCAAAGAGATTCCATGCCTCATCGGGTGGCTTTCTCATTATGCTACCCCCACTAGCAGCGTCTACCATTGATCTTGCGCCACTTTCCATACCGTTATAAAAGATTTGAACTTGCATCCATTTTGGTATTTCATGGTGTGGACACCTTCTTAAGTAGTCTTTAAATCTTTCCCAAGCTTCATATAATGGTTCTCCACTATCTTGAATAAAATTTGTTATATCATTTCTAAATTTCATGGTTTTAGATGGTGGGAAGTATTTAGTCAAGAAACTTGAAGCCAGTTGGTCCCAAGTAGTGATAGAACCTGAGGGTAGAGAATTAAGCCAATCTTTTGCTTTATCTTTTAGGGTGAAAGGGAAGAGTCTTAATCTTATA
Source organism: Eustoma russellianum (assembly GCA_036186865.1). Lineage (NCBI taxonomy): Eukaryota > Viridiplantae > Streptophyta > Magnoliopsida > Gentianales > Gentianaceae > Eustoma > Eustoma russellianum. The sequence goes on along the minus strand of AP025046.1, from coordinate 16,627,688 downwards.
GCATCATCAGTTACCCCATTTGTTTGAAGGTGTAAGATAGAAATATGGGCATTAGGATCTTCGCTCGATAAACCATAGAATTGTACAGATTGTTGGATCATTTGTATTACTGCTGGTTTAATCTCAAAGTTATTTGCAGCTATAGTGGGTCTACGTATGGCTGGGGCAGTTCCTTCTACCCTAGGTGTTGCGTAATCTCTAAGACATCTTTGGGCTTCTTGATTATTATCTGCCATTTCGATTGCTTCAATTTCTATTTGTTCTTGGATTTCTTGAATATTAACTCTCTGCGAGTTAATTTTTGCTTGCCTTACTATTTTTCTGTTATGCTTAGCAGTACCTTCGATATTAGGATCGTATAGTAAAGGCTCGTTGGAACTACAGGTCATAAACTATAAAAACAAAATAATTAAAAAAATAAAAGAAAAATAAATCCAAAAACAATAACCAGCAAAACAATTTACGAAGATAATACTGATTCTAAAACTATTCACAAAAATGACACAAACATAAGGCTAATTACGAAACTGGCACAGACGAAAAACTAATACTGAAACTAAATAAATAAACTAATTACAAAAATAACACAAAAGCTAACCTATCTACTGAAACTAAATAAAAGGTCAAATGAATTACGGAAATAAAGAAAAACAGAGAGATAAAAGAAACAATAATTAAAAAGCGAAACAAACAGAAGCAGAGAAAAACAACGGAAAAAATAAACTATATAATATTTATATAAAACAGTACACGTTTTTTTAAAAAGTAAAAACAAAACGTAAAAGCAAAGTTCTGTTCAAACTTTTTTTTATTTATATATATAAAATATTGTAGCTTAATCTCAAGGCTATAAATAATTATATGATTTTAAAATATAGTCCCCGGCAACGGCGCCAAAAACTTGATGTGTATTTCTTCACCTACTAGCAAGTATACTAGGTCCGAATGTAGAAACGGTAGGCAAGAAGGTTGTCGATCCCTCGAGGACTAGTTTTTAAGTACCAAAATTATATTTTTGCCTCAATTTAAACCTTTCAAAAGTTGGAATAAAATAAAAACGAAAATTAAATAAAAATAGCTCTATTGTACCGCACACGACACAATTAACCCAAGACTTACTTTTCCTTTAAGAATTCTTGACTAGTTATGCTCTGGTTGAATTTTTCTTTTCTAAAGGTTTAGCATTTTCTATCTAATCAACATGTACATTAAACTTGATCCAAACTGCTAAGGATAAAATTCTCAATTTTAGCTGCTACCCAATCCCTTGGCGTAGAAACCTAACTCGGTGTGACAAACTCTGTATCCCTACGCAAATTTTAATCCATCGAGTCGCTTTTAATTTCCTTAGAATTTTCTAGTTATCCACCTGTAGAAACCGAATCTATCCCTAGTCAATTTTACTACAGATTCGTTGCTGGCACGGTCATAACTAAATTCTTCACCTCCCGGTTCTTCAAATTTAATTATTGGTTCTATCAGTAGGTAGCTAATCTACTGACGCAATAAACACACCAACAACAATTAACAGTTGGAAACATAATGAACAGTTAAATTAGATAATAAAAATGCAAGTGTTATAGCACAAAAATTTCAACCATTGCAATAACCAGTCAAGAAAATCGAAGAACTAGCCACTTATTGAATATATAAGGCCCATTGAACCGATATATAAATACACACAAAGACAGGAGAAGGAAAACCGCGTACAAAAATTGGACTGTTGGTCGCAAAATCTGCCTGCAAGTTGACCGCTGGCTGCTGGAATGACGCCTGTGAGAACTTGCTGCCTCGAACAACGTTCAAAACCAATTCCTCCTTTTTCCTCAAGGCTCCACGTGAGTGCAATGTTGCTTTTATTATATTCTCTTTCCTCACCTCGGAAAACGTGCACCTTTAAGGATGAAATTGCTCCTCTGCACTTTTCGTCGGCTGAAAAAGGAGAGAAGGGAAAACTTGTCTCGGGAAACGTGCGACTGCAATTGTTCTGCCTTTTTAGCTCTCCTTCATGCGATATTTATACACTGAACTGAACAGAAATAGCTCTTCACATGCCTTATTTTTCTCAACAGCACTGGCATCTCAACAAAGAATTGTATATGCTTTGATTCAAGAAGTTTATCTTTTCTGTTTTGATCCTCACGCCTCGCCTGGTGCACACCAGAAAGTTCCATTTTTTTTCATTTCCTGCAATATTAAAGAACTGTGTAGTGTCCACTATAAAGAAATAAATATCTCATTTAGCTAAATAACATAGTCTTTAACATTACTAAAATGGTAACTCAGTTAAGCTCAGAAAATAAAGTAAATTTAGCTAACAAAATTAATATTTTTCATTTAATCACATGAACACTTACATTATTCAATTTGATTGTTATTGTTACTTTTTAGCATCGATTTAGCCAAATATTGCTCGATATAAATGGTAGAGTGTACAAAAATATATATAAAAATTGATTATATCACTGGACTAAGCTCAGAACACTTGAGTAGTAAGGGCAAATGATCCGAAGTTCCCGCAGCAAATGATTCAGTCGAATATACACAAAAACATTGTTGGAGAATTTAAGGTTGCGCTTTGGTCCATCGTTGGAGATTGAAGATTTGGGCTTTGGCCCGTTAATGCGTGTTGCTAAACTTGGTTGTGCAACGTACGTTGAGCTTAATGAGTTTCCGATAATGATAGTCGAAAACTAATGAATCCTTAATTATCTACGTAACGAGTAGTTAATTATAGGATGTGGAATCATTCAATTATAATATTGTGTGAATGTGAAATTAATGCTCAAAGTAGATGGAAATGTTATGGATGGGTGATGTGTCACCTGTGTGGAGGAATGCCACGTTGGAAGTGTCCATGTGGCGTAAAAAAGCATCTGACGGACATCGATCGATGACTTCGATCGATCGATGTCACTTCGATCGATCGATGTCATCGATCGAAGTGGATCAGAGGGCTTCGATCTCTTGGTAGATCGATCTAAGTGGATCAGAGGACATCGATCGATCACTTCGATCGATCGATGTCTCTTAGATCGATCAGAATGATCGAATGATGTACACAGTCAGACATCAGTCGATCACATCGATCGATCGATGTCACTTCGATCGATCGATGTGATCGATCGAAGTCTGACAGCGGGCAGATTTGTTCTGTTTGTGCAGGTTTGATTCAAACTTAAATCAAACACTATCCTCCTACAAAAGATAAGATCAATCGGTTGTGATCTAACGGTGGTGGAAAAAGCAGCTTTAATCTAACGGCCGAGATTTAAACTGTCTTAACCGCTTAACCGAATATGATTTCCATCCAACGCTCCAGGTTTAAACCTGTTAATCTATCTTCGATCTAAAGGCTGAGATTAAACCATCCTAATCTAGATAGGAGGTTTTAATCCAACGGCCTAAATCAAACTTCGGTTTTGATCCAACGGTCACGGTACCTTGTTCTCCAACCGACTCTCCTATATAAAGTGGGCAAAGGGTGCATTCATTTCACACCTTGCTCTAAGCATTTTCATAAGCATTCTGCATTCGTAGCACGTGAGTCTTGCATCTCGGAGAAGTCAGGACACTCTAGCGTTCGAAAGAGTTCAAGTTCAGCAGTGCCGCTCAACTGAACAGGTACCCGTTGTATCCTGGGAGACGATTGCTCACACCGGTTGGGCACAGTATACCGGAGAAATACGTCTTAAGGACAGAGTCCTCGACTCGCCGCGGATTTGATTTATTTTATCATTTCCATACCCACACACTAAACGACTGCGTCTTAGTGCAGGAGTGATTGTTTCCAACAATCTTAAGACGTAACTCCAATTACTTCCTGTACTGTTTTGTTTATTGTGCAAAGGCAGTTTTGTACCGATTTGCAGTCTTCTTCTACTCATTCTTGGACCTGGGTCTGTTCTGATCTTTACGTTTTGATCGAACTGAACAGGAATGGAACACGAGAGCTCTAACTCTGTTCAAGGCTTCAATGGTGCTCACTCCGTGTCTGCACCTGAAGGGGCAAACAATGTTGCTGCAGGACCGCAGTTCAATACGGTTCCGTTGGCACCAACTGGAGGGCCTCAGATGAACCCGGCTGCCACTGCTGCTCACGTTGAGAAGCCGGAAAAGTTTGCCGGCAGTTTTTTCAAGAGGTGGCAGCAGAAGATGCTGTTCTACCTCACGGCGCTGGGGTTGGCCAGGATGCTATCCGAGGATCCACCTGTGGCTGAGCCTGTGGAGGATCTACAACAGAATATGCAAAACGCCTTGGGTGCCGAGGCCTGGGCGTATACAAATTTTTGTTGTGTAAATTTGATTCTGAGTTGCCTAGATAATACTATCTATGGCGTGTTTTGTACATATAAAACTGCAAAAGCTTTGTGGTCGGCTTTAGATAAAAAGTATTGCACAGAGGATGCGGGTACGAAAAAGTTGATAGTTGGGAAGTTTCTCGACTATAAAATGTTAGATTCCAAAACTGTAATTTCGCAGGTGGAAGAAATACAGATGTTGGTTTCTGAAATGGAAGAGGAGGGCATGACGCTCAGTGAATCTTTCCTAGTTGCGGCTGTGATTGAGAAGCTGCCTCCTTCGTGGAGGGAATTCAAGAGCTATCTCAAACACAAGCGAAAGGAGACGAAGATGGAGGATTTGATAGTCCGTCTTCGTATTGAGGAGGACAATCGTCGCTCCGAAAGAAAGCCGTCCATATCTTCTAGTCAAGCCAAGGCTCATGTTGCTGAGGCAAAGAACAAGAAGAAACATAACACTTTGAGTGTGAACTCCAAGGGCAAGGAAATTGCAAAGAAGTTCACAGGTAAGTGTTATAATTGTGGTAAACCAGGGCATCGAAGCAGTGAATGCAGGAAGCCCAAAAAGAATCAGAATCAGAATAAAGCGAAAGCAAATCTGGTCGACACAATGGATGACTTGAACCTTTGCGCAGTGGTGACCGAGTGCAACGCAGTGGGAAACCCACGGGAATGGTGGGTGGACACAGGAGCCACTCGACATGTGTGTGCGAACAGGGCAATGTTCAGAGAGTACGTACCCACGACAAACAATGAGCAATTGTTTATGGGAAACTCCAACAGCTCGAAGATCGAAGGATCGGGCAAGGTAATCTTGAAACTGACCTCAGGAAGGGAGTTGACTCTGCAGAATGTGCTGCATGTTCCTGACATAAGGAAGAATCTGGTTTCTGGCGCGCTGCTAGTCACGCATGGGTTCAAGCTTGTTTTTGAGGCAAACAAATTTACACTTTCTAAGAATGGGGTGTATTTGGGGAAAGGGTATCTTTCAGATAATATGTTCAAATTGAATGTTATGACAATTGTACCCAAAAATGTTGCGCCCACTGAGGCTAATAAAATTGTTTCCTCTTCCGCTTACATGCTTGAGTCTTCCTGTTTATGGCATTTTCGTTTGGGACATGTAAATTATAAGTCAATACAACGAATGATTAATCTTGACTTGTTGCCCAAACTGGACTTTAGTAATAAAGAAAAATGCCGAATATGTGTTGAAGCGAAATTAACAAGAGCGCCATTTCCTTCAACAGAACGAAACACTGAATCGTTGGATTTAATTCACACAGATTTGTGTGATTTAAAGTTTGTGCAAACAAGAGGTGGTAAAAAGTATTTTGTAACTTTTATCGACGATTGCACACGATACTGTTATGTATATTTGCTAAGTAGCAAAGACGAGGCCCTTGATGCTTTCAAGGATTATAAAAATGAAGTTGAGAATCAACTTAGCAAACGAATTAAAGCAATTCGTAGTGATAGAGGTGACGAATATGATACACCGTTTAATGAATTTTGTTCAGAACATGGCATTATTCATCAAACGACTGCGCCATATTCACCTCAATCAAATGGTGTTGCTGAACGCAAAAACCGTACTCTAAAAGAGATGATGAATGCTATGTTGATAAGTTCGGGTTTACCTCAGAACTTGTGGGGGGAAGCAATTCTCTCGGCCAACGTCATTTTAAATAGGATTCCGTCAAAGAAGACGGATAAAACCCCATATGAACTTTGGAAGGGCTATAAGCCTAGCTACAAATACTTGAAAGTGTGGGGGTGTCTGGCGAAGGTTGCTGTACCTAGACCAAGACAAGTGAAAATTGGGCCTAAAACAATTGATTGCATATTCATCGGTTATGCAACGAACAGTAGTGCATATCGTTTCTTAGTGCACAGATCAGACATTCCTGAGATACATGAAAATGTTGTCATGGAATCGAGGAATGCAGTGTTCTTTGAAAATGTCTTTCCGAAGAAAGACAAAGACAGTGAAGAAGCTAACACAAGTAAGCGTGTGCGTGAGACGACTCCTCAAGATGAGGAACCTCGTCAAAGCAAACGAGCCAAAATGCCGACGTCTTTTGGACCAGATTTTCTAACCTATATGGTAGAAAATTAGCCAAGGAATTTTTCCGAGGCTATGTCAACTCCAGAAGCTCCATTCTGGAAAGAGGCAATTAACAGTGAAATAGACTCGATTCTTCAAAATCACACTTGGGAGTTGGTTGACATTCCATCTGGAAGTAAACCGCTCGGCTGCAAGTGGATTTTCAAGAAGAAACTTAAAGAGGATGGGTCTATTGGGAAGTATAAAGCCAGGTTAGTAGCCAAGGGCTATAGACAGAAAGAAGGCTTTGACTTCTTTGACACCTACTCACCAGTGACTAGGATCACTTCCATAAGGATGCTAGTAGCCATTGCTGCAGTCTATGATTTGGAAATCCATCAAATGGATGTAAAGACTGCCTTTCTTAATGGTGAGTTAGAGGAAGAAATTTATATGGAACAACCCGAGGGGTTTGTCGTTCCAGGACAAGAAAGAAAAGTATGTAGACTTGTTAAGTCTTTGTACGGACTTAAACAAGCACCCAAGCAATGGCATTTAAAGTTTGATCAGGTAATGATGTCAAATGACTTCAAGATCAATGAATGCGACAAGTGTGTACATTAAGAGCACACAGAATGCATTTGTGATAGTATGTCTCTATGTAGATGACATGCTTATCATGGGCAGTACTCGTGACATCATCTTAAGTACAAAGAAGATGTTAACACGAAACTTTGATATGAAGGACATGGGAGTTGCCAATGTCATTCTAGGAATTAAGATTTCTAGGGTGACTGAGGGACTCATACTGTCACAAACTCACTATATTGAATCAGTTCTGAAACGGTTCAATATGGATGATTTGAAACCGGTAAAGACCCCGCTCGACTTAAGTGTGCACTTAAGGAAAAATCGAGGCGAACCTGTAGCTCAGCTAAAATACTCTCAGGTGATCGGGAGTCTGATGTACATAACGAATTGTACAAGACCAGACTTAGCTTGTTCAGTAAACAAGTTGAGCAGGTTTACCAGTAATCCAAGTGATGATCATTGGAAAGATCTTAACAGAGTGATGAGGTATCTGAAATACACAATGAATCTTGGACTACATTACACTAGATATCCAGCAGTGTTGGAAGGATACTGCGATGCAAATTGGATATCAGACAGTAAGGACTCAAAGTCCACCAGTGGATATGTGTTCACTGTTGGCGGTGCTGCTGTGTCGTGGAAATCCACGAAACAAACATGCATAGCTAGGTCCACTATGGAAGCTGAATTCATAGCGTTGGACAAAGCTGGGGAAGAGGCTGAGTGGCTTCGGAATTTCCTGGAAGATATCCCGTGCTGGCCTAAGCCAATCGCTCCTATTAGCATACACTGTGATAGTCAGTCAGCTATAGGACGTGCTCAAAGCAGCATTTACAATGGTAAGTCACGACACATACGTCGGAGACATAACACCATCAAACAATTGATCTCTAATGGCGTGATTTCTATTGATTATGTAAAATCAATGGAGAATCTTGCGGATCCGCTTACAAAAGGTTTGCCTAGAGATCAGATGTCAAGATTGACAAGCGGAATGGGACTGAAGCCCGTAATGCATGAATCTTTGTAATGGTAACCCAACCTTGTTGACTGGAGATCCCAGAATCTTGGTTCAATGGGACAACTAAGTTATGAAGGTTCAGTTAGCACTTACTCATTCCGTCTAATAAAAGTGCTGTCTGCAGAGATTTCAGGGTAAGCTAAGGCTTTTAATGATGTCCTATATCTTGATACGTCAGGTGGAGTATGGCAGAATACTCTTGATAGGAATCACCTATGTAAGTGTGAAGTGGGGCCGCTTCTATGGGAAAGTCTAGGAGGCAAGATTTCTCTAAAACACTTTCTGAAACCAGGCTGTTCATGGCCAAAACGAACACAACCATGAGAACCAAAAGGGTGTTAAAGAAAATATTGTGTGAGTGTCATTGTCTTGGTTCACAACAAAGGCTGACTAGTTCAAGACATCAAGTCACTACTTAGCCGAGTGAATCCGATGGTACATCACTATGAAAGGTTCAAAGCCAGAAGCTACCTCTTCTGATGCAATATTTTCTTGTCTGACTTCTCCTCAGAGTCTGCATATGCATTTGCATTAATTTCCATTCATGTGGGGGATTGTTGGAGAATTTAAGGTTGGGCTTTGGTCCATCGTTGGAGATTGAAGATTTGGGCTTTGGCCTGTTAATGAGTGTTGCTAAACTTGGTTGTGCAACGTACGTTGAGCTTAATGAGTTTCCGATAATGATGATCGAAAACTAATGAATCCTTAATTATCTACGTAACGAGTAGTTAATTATAGGATATGGAATCATTCAATTATAATATTGTGTGAATGTGAAATTAATGCTCAAAGTAGATGGAAATGTTATGGATGGGTGATGTGTCACCTGTGTGGAGGAATGCCACGTTGGAAGTGTCCATGTGGCGTAAAAAAGCATCTGACAGACATCGATCGATGACTTCTTTCGATCGATGTCACTTCGATCGATCGATGTCATCGATCGAAGTGGATCAGAGGGCTTCGATCTCTTGGTAGATCGATCTAAGTGGATCAGAGGACATCGATCGATCACTTCGATCGATCGATGTCTCTTAGATCGATCAGAATGATCGAATGATGTACTCAGTCAGACATCAGTCGATCACATCGATCGATCGATGTCACTTCGATCGATCGATGTGATCGATCGAAGTCTGACAGCGGGCAGATTTGTTCTGTTTGTGCAGGTTTGATTCAAACTTAAATCAAACACTATCCTCCTACAAAAGATAAGATCAATCGGTTGTGATCTAACGGTGGTGGAAAAAGCAGCTTTAATCTAACGGCCGAGATTTAAACTGTCTTAACCGCTTAACCGAATATGATTTCCATCCAACGCTCCAGGTTTAAACCTGTTAATCTATCTTCGATCTAAAGGCTGAGATTAAACCATCCTAATCTAGATAGGAGGTTTTAATCCAACGGCCTAAATCAAACTTCGGTTTTGATCCAACGGTCACGGTACCTTGTTCTCCAACCGACTCTCCTATATAAAGTGGGCAAAGGGTGCATTCATTTCACACCTTGCTCTAAGCATTTTCATAAGCATTCTGCATTCGTAGCACGTGAGTCTTGCATCTCGGAGAAGTCAGGACACTCTAGCGTTCGAAAGAGTTCAAATTCAGCAGTGCCGCTCAACTGAACAGGTACCCGTTGTATCCTGGGAGACGATTGCTCACACCGGTTGGGCACAGTATACCGGAGAAATACGTCTTAAGGACAGAGTCCTCGACTCGCCCCGGGTTTGACTTATTTTATCATTTCCATACCCACACACTAAACGACTGCGTCTTAGTGCAGGAGTGATTGTTTCCAACAAACATCTCCAAAACGATCATTATAGAATGCGAGGCGTCGTTGCACCCAACCAAGGCTTCTTCCATCCGTCCAAGTAAATCTCGTGTCATGGTAGGGTATATCCATCAACCCGCAGCTCTCAATACAATCATTGAAATCTGCCAAACTAACCGAAGCAAGGGTGGAGTAGCCCCATGATCGTCAAGCTCACAAAATGTATTAAAATCCCTTGATAAAAACCACGGGTCTCCAACCACAGCAGCATATCCTAGGTAATTAATTTTGAAAAATAGTAAATGATTTTATAGTAACAATTAGGATGATATAGATATTCAATATAGGGTATATTTTAATCTTTGTAATATGTAAGGTAATTTTTTAGCTCTATTATAATGTCATTACTTCATATCAATGTTAGTTCTTTCGTATGATAAAAAAAGTATAAAGATAAAAAATAAAGTTTTTTTTTTTTGGAAATATGTTTGATTTAAGTAGTAATAATTTAGAGGAAATTTTGGTTTAATGCTGCTAAAATTCTGAAATTGTGAATGATCGTGCTAAATTTTAATAATTAGTATAGAGGGAATGTTGAGAAAAATGTAAACATGAGTCAAGGCCCTTAAATATGAGTATATATCGCCAAATCAACTAAACACTTCACAATCAACTATTTATTTTGCTTGAACTAAAACAATTTTAATGAAAAAATTTAGATACAGGTATACAGACTTTTTTTTTTATCTCAGAAACATTTGATTACACAATAGTGCTATAAAGTCAGATCATGGAAATTCTTAAAAGCAAGTAATTTATTTTAAAATTCTGAAGAAAAAGAAAAAGGGGGAAATATAGAAATTCTAAAAGCAAGTAATTTATTTTAAAATTCTGAAGAAAAAGAAAAAGGGGGAAATATATTCTTAAAGTAATGTGTACTTATATTAGGTTCCCATGAGATACTATGGGGGTAAACATAATATCTAAAATTTTCTTTTTCGAAATTGTTTTCGCCAGATGAAAATCAATAATAAGTTAACTGTAAAAATGTGTTTGATTTATTGACTAGAAGAGGAATAACGTTCTTAGAAGACAAATTGAGGAGTTCAAGTGCATTTATGAAGATAGAGAAGAAGATGTATGTGTTATATATATATTTGAATGATTTTAAAAACATGATTTTATCAAATGTTAAAACATTAATGAAGTACAAAAAGATGTCATTCTATATCATGAAAATATCAAAAAGTTGAAACAAATAAGATAGTCTCGTCGATTGCTCAGGTTAAGATACGTCGATTGATCGATGTGTGCATCAGTCTTTTAAACGAGACATAGACCGATCGATGTATGTGGAGATTAAAACTAAAACCTTACTAGAAGACATCGATTTTTCAACCTGAAATACATCGATCGATCGAAGTACACGTCACACTCTACATGGATCAATTGATGTATGATAGTTTAAAACTAAAACCACAATGTGTGACATATCTCTCAAACAGAGCAACACCGATCAAACGATGTATACATCAATCTCTAAATTTGAGACATAGATCGATCGATGTCACTGAAATTTGAAATAATTTCTTTAATATATGACAAGCAAGTAAGCATTATTGGTATATACACTATTTCTTTTACAAGCTATAAGTTTTAAACATCCCACATATGTTCATCATAATTCTATGAATTAGCTTGGTGTTAGCGCGCGTGTGTATATATATTGTTGTGTCATTAATTTACCAATAAAGTTTTGGCAACTTACCACAACGACAAAAGAGTATTTTTGAACTTTTGCAGGACCATATCTCATGAAGCATATACAAGGACAAAAAGACACAAAGATAGAGTATCAATTAAAAGCTTATTGACATAATTGTTTCGTAAGGGTATTTTGGGCATTTTGGAGACAAGGGTATTTTGGTCATTTGCATGACCTTATTTTTTATACAATGCTAAAATCTTTATTTTATGGATTTCTTATATATGTTATTCATGGTCTTCATATACATAAACATACATACATACATATACATACATACATACATACATACATACATACATATATATATATATATATATATATATATATATATATATATATTAACATCAATTTTATTAATAGAAATAAAAGAAAGCCTCACTTGTGGCGGAGGAAAACCTTATTACAAAACATCAGAGTATGCGAATAAATGAAATAACGAACTAACAAGAACATATCTCCAGTCGTATACGATATGCCGCATTAAAACCTTGCCAGGAAAAACCACCCTTGTGGACAAAACCCTAGCGAAGGAAAAAACGTATATATTTATACGACCATCATTGAGATGTATAAAATCTAAGTCTGAGTATAAATGTGTGTATGCGGCAGACAGAGGCGTGGTTCGAGTGTGGCAGTTGAAGCAGCGGAATTTGTGGCGCAAGATTGTCGCATCTGGGTGTACCTCCGAGAAAAGCCAAAGTGTAGTTATGTCAGTGATGTAGAACTTCCAATTTATGAATGTGCGATGTGTGTTGACCGTTGAGGCTGCCCGTGTAGAAAAAATATATCTCTCCACCCATAGATATAGTCCAAGACATGAAAGAGCAAGCATAAAAAGGCAGTTATGAAGCAGGAGGAAACAGCATAGAATACATGCCAAAAGATAACAAGACATACCGAGCCTGCCTGAATCCCGTAGGAGACAGGCAGGAAGATTCATGAAACGCCAATCCCTATGGAAGACAATCTGAGACGGCATAAGGATGAGACGCCAATGTGTCATAATAGTGTCCACCAAGGCACAAGCAGTTGAGCGAAAGGTAATCCAAGCCATACGGAAACTCAGGAGAATAGTGACCATCAAATGTTGAAGACACGAAAATGCCCATGAAGCAATAATATCAGAAAATACGTCACGTATGCACAGCAAGTACAGACTAAGAAAATATACCGACAAGATGTTGAGCTCACCAAAGCTGCCTGCACTGACAAGAGTACAGGCAGCAACAGCATATAGATGCCAATCCATGTGGAAGACCTTGATAGCGTTGACCTCGCCATTTACAATGAAAACATTTGCGCCCTCGCAAAGTGGAAACCATGTGCAAGGAAAAATAATATGTGTATAAGCGTTACGAAGGCCAATGATAAGAAAGTGGAAAAGTACGGACAACATACCATGTCTGCCTGCACTCAAATGAGTACATGCAGAGGATAAGAAAGTGCGCCAATCCATTCGGAAGACTTAATGATTACCGCATACGCAAGAACGCTGACGTGAGGTCCAAAGAGACTGCAGCACGAACCATCGGAGGCAGACTGGAGGAGGTAAAGTAGGAAGTGAGTGGCGACGTCATTGCATGATGAGCCAAGTAATGTGCCGGCATATTTGCCTCTCTGTATACATGATTAACGTCCAAGTTATGTTGAATAATCAACATCTGTAGGAACTTGAGGTGAAAGTTGCCAAATACAGGTTGCTGCTGACGTAAACGCTGCAGCAGCTGCACACAGTCGATCTCGATAATAAGCGTCCGATACAATGGAAGAAAATATAGCAATCCAAATAAAGATGCCTGAATTTTAGCCTGCAATGGGGTACATGGAGGTAGGCGGAATGCTATGGCTTGCACACAAGCGCCATAAGAGTCACGCAGAATGACTCCGCCCGCAGCATTGTAGCGTCCAACAGCTGCATCAACATTAAGTTTAAATCGACCGGACGGAGGAGTGAGCCATTTGATCACTTGGAGGCGCGGAGAGCGAACCGTTGGAATCCATGATATAGGCGGGGAAGGCCCCGCGGCTAGCTTGGAACCATGAAGCGTATGAACCCACATATCTATATCAAAATGGATTGTAGCCCGGAGTGCAGATACAGAAAAGGAAGCCTGGTCTCCATACACCAAACTAGCATAGCAACGCCATATGTTCTGTACTAAGATTCCAGGGACAACAATTTTCAGTACCCCATATATTGAAGAAGAAGAGGATCTATACCACCAAGACAATAAATATTGACGTAGAGATAGAGCAGTGGGAGAAACTCCTTGCAACTCTGCCGCAAAGAACATCCACAATAGTCGAATTGGCGAACAATACAAAAATACATGATCAACTGTGGCCGAGTGTTGCTTGCAAAAAGGGCACTGCGTAGGACGGGCTGCCAAATAACTGCCAATATAATCTTCAAATGGTAAGGCAGCATGGAACAAACGCCATAGCAATAACTTGATGGATGGGGAATGTTGCTTAAACCAAATGAACTTAGCTGAGAGCAATGTTGGTCTAGATGATCGACATATATCGTAAGCAGATTTTAAAGTGAATTCCCCCGAGGTCGAAGGTTTCCATGTGATATAGGTATTCGCGCCTGCGGTGTGCGAAACACAAATATTATTAATGCGACAAATAAGCTTCCAAACTGGCGAATCCGGTAGACGTGGTTGAAAATCTCCCCTTCGTCCATATTTTGCCTGCATATAACGACTCCATAAAGTGTCCTGCCTATGGTATAACCACCATATTCTGCATTGATATGCCTGCTGTAATGCATTAAGATCCCGTAGCCCCAAGCCGCCCTCTTCAATTGGCAAAGTAATACTGGACCATGCAACCCAGTGGTGTCGATTCCCCCAATAAAAAGTGGCCATTTTCCGATGAATCATTTTAATGACATACTTTGGCAAGCCGCCTGCCGCCATGACATGAAGGGGGAGCGCCGAAAGTACAGAACGCAATAAGACTAAACATCCCGCAGAAGAGGGAAGACGGGAATGCCAACCATGTAACCTGTCATCGAAATGCTGTAAAAGAGTAGCGCAAAACCGAGAGCGGTTGATACCTTTGTGAAGATAGGAACCCAAATAGCGGAATGGCAATGCCGAAAGTCTCATCCCGAGTATTTCCTGCAAGTTTCGAACACGCCGCATGGAAAGACGAGCCGATGGAATGATACTACTCTTTTGAAAATTGACCTTTTGTCCAGAAGCAGTTTCATATTCCGTTAAGAACCTTTTAAAATGGCGTATATAACGCTGTGTACCTTGCAGGAAAATAAGGAGATCATCTGCATAAGCTAAATGAGATATGGCGAATGGAATACGACCAAGTCTAAATGGCTGTATGTGGCCCGTAGCCACTAACGATGATAAGCCTCGACTGAAACCCTCTGATGCCAGAATGAAAAGCAGAGGGGATAAAGGGTCCCCTTGTTTCACACCCCTATGTGGGCGAAACGCTGGTGACGGCTCACCATTGATCAAAACTGATAATGTTGTGGCACGGAGATGATTGAGGATGAGCCGAGTGAAAAATCCTGAAAAACCAAATTGTAACAAAAGGCGTTCCAGATAATCCCAACTGACCCGATCAAAAGCTTTTATCATATCCAATTTCAGGCATAAATGTGAAGGGCCCTTATCCAACATGTGTACCATTTCTCGTGCCAATAAGACTTGTGTCGAGATATTATACCCTGGAAGGAAACCTGTTTGTTCTGGAGAAATCAGCTTGGGAAGAAGCAGGCCCAAGCGAGTCGCTATAATACGGGTACATACCTTACTCAGAAAATTTGTCAAACAGATTGGTCGGAAATCACTGAAAGACTGCGGAGATGATGTTTTTGGAATCAAAGTAATAACTGCACTAGCCATAACAGACGGTTGCGGGATACCCAGGAAAAATTCCTGCACAGCCTTTACCACATCAGAATGTATGAACGACCAACACGAGCGATAAAACATACCATGGAAACCATCCGGGCCAGCTGCACTGTGAGGATCCAGATGCCACACAGCATCTTTAACTTCGGCGGCAGTAGGAAGTCTGGTCAACATAATATTGTCCTCATCTGATATCAGCCGAGGGATGTACGAAAGTATAGCCGAATGATTCTGCGTAGATGCCGGTGCAAACAACTCGGTATAAAAAGAAACCACAGCTGCCATGATGTCAGACGGCTCCGTTAATAAATGGCCCTCAGTATTACGTATGTGCTGAATACGCAAGAGTGTCCTCTTCCCTTTAACGATAGAATGGAAGAACTTTGTATTTGCATCACCCTCATGAAGCCATTTAACTCGAGCTTTTTGCTTCCAGAAAAGTAATTCAGAGGTGGATGCTCGCAGATACTCGGCCTTGGATTTATTATATGCGGCCCTTGTTTCCTCAGTTGGCTGGGCTTCCAAGGCTGCCTCTGCATAATTTAATTGAGTCTCTGCATGTTTGAGGTTATTAAAAATATTGCCAAAGATATCAATATTCCACCTCTGAATATCCTTTCGGAATGAGAATAATTTTCTATAGAAACCATACATACCACCAGTTGTAGGATATGATAACCATGCCTGCTTCAAATAAGTATGAAAATCAGAGTGATGTAACCAGGCGTCTAAAAACCGGAATGTGCGATCGGCTATTAACCCCATTTCGGCGACACAAAAGCAGCAAAGGCATGTGATCAGAGGTAACCCTCGGCAGATGTGATAACCTCAGCTCCGCAAAGCTATCCTGAAATGCAGAATTAATAAACAACCAATCTAACCTGCGACTTATACGACCCAGACCTCTCCCATCTGCCCAAGTAAATCTTGAGCCTTGGTGCGAAGGAGCCATAAGAGAGCACCGTTCAATGCAGTCATTAAAATCTTGTAATGATGCTAATGCTGGAACAGACCGACCCCGATGATCCTCTAATGCTCGAAAAGTATTAAAATTACCACCAACCATCCAGGGCAAATGACACGAAACAGCAAAATCACACAATGACTACCAAAGAGGACGTCTATGTGTAGGCGTAGTTTTGGCATATACCACCGAAAATACAAACGTCCATTGTAGCGAAATGGATTGAAGAGTAAAATGCACCACCTGATCTTGATCCTGAGTAGCAAGTAATCGAAATTCAGCATCACGCCAAAAAAACCAAATACGATGTGACTGTGAAGCGTAAGAATGTGTAAAACCAAGCTGCAATATGAATCTACATATGCTTGAAGGAGTATGTTTGGGCTCTATTAAAGCTAGTAAATGCAAACGATGCTCCAAAATCAATTGTTTTAATCTAGGCAAGGAGACACGCATGCCCCGAATATTCCAAACTAGGCTATTCATTGAGTAAGAGAGGTACTTCCCTGGACGACGTGAGAAGCGCTACGAGTTAAGATCGTGGAAGGTGGAAGAGGCGGCAAATCTTTACGAGCTCGTCGCTTGCGTCTTAGAACTACTGGTATGAACTCCGTCGCAGTCTCGGTATCTGTCAAGCGTGATATCAAAACCTCCTCATCCGGCGAGGGTGGTATACACTGCATTCAACGGGCTACATCCTCTGGCACATTGGAAATCTCCTCAGCCGACCCCTCAATAGGTAAATCTGTGTCAGATGAGTGACCTGTTTCGACGTGGGCTGGCTCGATAGGTAGTTGTTGATCTGCAGCATCACAAAATTCCTCTTCAGAGAGGGCAGCAATAATGCGGAGATGTGGGGAAGCCGATGGTGGAACGTCAACATCTGGGTGCAGATTCTGTTGGGATTCCGTCCTAGGCGGGGAGTGATCAATCCCGGTAGCAGGTTCAGCAATGATCTCGAGCTGGGACAAGGTCGACTCCGTCACTCGCTTCTTGATTGGGGTCCATCGTTGACGCGGTGGGCGATTCGACTTTGGCGGAGGTGGCGGCGGGGGAGGCAGCGGCGGTGGTGGGGCCGTACCATTGGCCTTAGTTGGACATGCAGCTGCTGCATGACCTAATCTGCGGCATGATGTGCAAAATAATGGTAGATCCTCGTAAACTATGGATTGCAAGATCATTCGTCCCTTTGCTTGCAGATAAATTTTTTGTGGCAAATCCTGTGATACATCAACTTCAATACAGACTCGAGCCACTGATGGGCGCAAGCCATCTGAAGTGGCGACATCTAATTTCAACGGTGTACCAATCGGCCTAACGACTTCAAAGAGGGCGGCACGATGATGCAGATGAATCGGTAAAGATGGCAACGCAACCCAGACTGGAACAATAGGTACGTCAGTGGTTGGATCAAAATCTACAGTCTACTTTGTAATCCTCATATGGCATCCCGAAATCTGCCATGATCGACGATAGAAATAGCACAAATAATCCGCTTCATTGCGGAAATTCAAAAGGATATGCGATTGATCAATCAATGTAATGCGTAAATCTTGATGGAAACCAATTTTCTCAAAAACCTCACGTATAACCTTTAAAGGTGGCCTGCCATACCAAAAAGTGCCAACCAAAGAATACCTGTAGGGTTTTGCCAATGCATCAATTTCAGCATCTAGAAAGGAAACCAACGGGAGTCCTTTGTATCGGGAAACAGTTTTCGGCGCAATGTCTATATTACCGGAATGAGCCGCGCCGGCGACAATCGTAGCAAAACTCGGTGCAGATGCCATGTGAGTCACGATAATAATGAAGAAAATAACCGGCGAAATGAATTGCAGGGAGTAGAATAGGCGATTAGAATGCGGGATTGTCTGGGGTAGGGAATCGGAAGCGGGACTGTGTGAGAGAGATGGAGTGCCGGTAGCGGCGGCGGCGGCTAGCGCCGCCGGGGTTGATCGCCAGAGAGAAGCATCAGCGAAAATTTTCCCCTTTCAAATATATATACATATATATATATACATATATATATATATATATGTCTTGTGTGTATGTGTGTGTATATCAATCATACATTATGGACTTCGTTTTTCTCGGGATTCTTAAGGTGTGACATATTTTTTTCATACTATATGGTCTTTATGGTATTCTTATATGCATTATTATGGACTTCTCTGATTTTATTTTTAGAAGAATATTGGCCATATTGTTGAGGAACAATCGTCCAAACTTGAAGGAGAGAAAAGGAAAGTAGTTTGGATCAAATAGTGATGGTTACAAGGCAATCTACTCTCACCATTATTTAATCATGGTTATGGGATTTCCTACTTATTTCTAAATCCAAAAACATCCATATATGTATGTGTGAGGTGGACATATCAAATTTTGACATGTATGCAAGACTACACCATATGGACCAATCAAAACACTCCAAGAATACTTGTTGGCAGGGAGTTATGCACTTGGCTCACAAGGTGGCATGGAATCTGGTTTGAAGGTTAAATAGAGCTGAAAAGGTCAACCCATATCCTAACTAAGTTGTTATTATGGTTGAGCAAAAGGTGGAGAAGAAGATATCTATCTAAACTACATGATTTTACAGAAATTTTCTACTGAAATTTTCAGCCATAAATAAAGGAGATGAAGTGTTCTAATCAATTGTCTTGAAGGTGCCTTCTATGCAAGGTGGTGAAGAGTAAATCCAATCAAATGAAGACAAGTAATATTGATGACATTGGAGGTGACATGTGGGCATCCTAATTGTCACTAGCGGTTGCTCACACCTATAAATAGGAGTATAATTGAAGAAGGAAGATGCACCTTGAAGTCTTTTCTTCCTTACTTCTTCTTCTTCTTCATTATTGTTCTTCATTCTTGTAGTTGATTTGTATTGCTTTAAGTTGTCTTTTTGCTACAACTACTCCTCTTTTGTTCATAAAAGTTGCAATTGATTAGTCATTCTATAAGGCTACATCAATATGTCGTGAGGTGTGGGCTTGTGTTGTAAAGGTGCGTAATTAAGTCTTGATTAGGGATGGTGTATAACCCAAGAATCAAGTACTTTGTAAGGTGTAAGATTATTCTTTTGACAGTGAAAATCTAAGAAAAGGTGTTCATTGAGACTAGAGTAGGTCACATGACCGAATTAGGATAAATTCTTGTGTTCTCGTCTTCTTTACTTTTTAGCCTGTTTTTACAGTTTTAGCACTCAAATCTACACAACAATTTAAAATAGTAAAACATTTTCAAAATCTATGAGCTATGGTGACAGTAAACTTATAACTATTAGGTTTCATTTGCAACAAAAATCATTGAATTTGAGCAAAGAAAAGTTAGTCAATCAGTCGTGGAAAGATTATTTCCCCACTCTGTCAACAGATTGATTAGACTTCAAGAAACGTACACTTCTAGTCTTATTGAGCATAGTTTGTGGTCACGGCATTTTAAAAACACAAACTAAACATTTTAAGGATTAGTTTGACATAAAATCAATCTTTTTGACTGGGTATATCAAAAGTTATAGTCTTTCAAAGTTTGTTAACTTTCTATCAAATTCTGTTTAGGCTGACCATCCGAAGTTTTATATTTGTTTGAAGGGTAACAAGTTTTTAATTTTTGCTCATTTTTGGACATAGCGTGTTTAAAACTTTAAAGTTCATTTTTGAAAAATTCCACAATTTTTGGAGCTTTATGCTGTGCATAGTAATTTTTTCAGAAACGGGTGTTGATTCTGAAAATTTTCAAAATCAAATTAGAAGATTTTTTTAAAGGATTAAAAATAGTGTAATGTCCACTATGTTACACTCCGAATCCCGCTACGTGCGTGAATTTGCTTTTAACATGATACCACACAAAGTGTTACATGTGTGTTATATGTATACCGAGATCAATTTAAACTTTGCTTAAGTAATATATATTAAGTGTAGTAATGATTGTTATAGGATTATACACAAACTTTAATTGAAATTTAATTAAAGAAAAATGAATGTAGGACATAAAAATGAAGTGGACAAAAATTTTGTCCTAATCTACTCACCATACACTCCCTTAGGCCGCCCCCTACCTTGCACAAGTGGGAGCATATTTTTATTCTCCTTTCGCAATTAATTAATTTTCTTGCACAAAGTTGGAAAAATTACAAGTGGATAAATTCTACACACTTTTATCCCACAAATTCTCATATTTTTCTAAAATACCCCCACTTCACCCCCTCACCCGACTTGACTGCCCAACTCCACATGTAAGACCATCATAAATTTTCTCTTTTCTTCCATTTCCTTAGCCACTTTCATTCCTTCTCACATTTCATTTTCCCCACCACTCATCATCCATGCATGCCTATCTTTTCTTCCTCTTTCCAACTCTAAACATCATGATTAAATTCTACCCCACTGCCATTACAAAAATCTCAGCCAACAAGGGGATAAGGGAGGATGACACTCTCATTTCACCTCACAACTTCACTTAATTTCTTTCAAGCTTCTCTTCACTTCACTGTCTCACTCAAATAAATCTTCTCACCCTCATCTTCCTCTCATCCAACTAAGAACACCCTAAGCAAAGAAGAAGGAAGTTTTCTCAAAATTCAACTGAAGAACCAAGCTTCCGAAGTTTTAGGAAATCTAAGGTAAGAACAAAAACCAACCTTTTTTAAGCATCCTTCCAAAAAGGGCTCACTCTTTCCCTCATTTTCTCACATAGGCCGTGAGCCTCATAGAGGAGGAATAAGAAGTTTTCTAAGTTGGAAAAATAGAAATCTTCAAGGATTTCCAAGGTGAGTTTTCTTAAGAATTGATTTTAGAACCTTTTTTGTGTCTTCTCCTTTAAAATCACCAATCTTTCTCCTATTTTGGCCATCTAGGGCGTGTGTCATCAAGAGAAGGGAGAAAGAAGAAATCTTGTTCCAATTTAAGAAAAAGTTCAAGAAAAAAGCAAGTATTCTTCCTGGTTTCTTCATGCATGTTGAACATCATCTATGTTCGTTTATAAACTTGGATCATACATGCATATGTTCAAATGATTTTTCCACTATAATAGAAGATTAGGCATGTGTGGCTCATTTCATGAAAAGTGTTGGTTACATGTCACACTTTCTTGAAAAACTGTACTAAGAACCACACTGATACGTGCAAGAATGAACCTTTCTTTAACTCTAAAGCTTCTCCTCTAAATATGGTTTAGAGACAATGAAGATAGCTTCACCTTGCTTCTAAATAAGTTGAAGAAAACTTTTTGAGCATAAGTCCTCCAATGAGTTCTACACAACCCAAGCAAGATACCTCCCTCTTGGATGTTTCTCTCTCTAGAATTGGACAACTCTCACAAGGATGTTTAAGCATTGAAAGATTCTAGCCTTGATTTTGAATATAAACCAAGAAAATACACAAGAATTACTCGTGAAGAAGAAGAAATTTTCATTGAAGGTGTGAGATTTCAAGGCTTCTCTTATGTGCCTTTTATAGGTAAAAATAACACAAGACAAC
This sequence comes from Eustoma russellianum, assembly GCA_036186865.1. Classification (NCBI taxonomy): domain Eukaryota; kingdom Viridiplantae; phylum Streptophyta; class Magnoliopsida; order Gentianales; family Gentianaceae; genus Eustoma; species Eustoma russellianum. The sequence continues at coordinate 16,605,862 of AP025046.1, read as the reverse complement.
AAACTATCTTACAAATTGAAATGATAATTGAAAAGACTACATACTTCTAAAAACTATTCATGTACGCTCCATAATAACTACTCTTGCAAGTCTTGAATGATGATTGAAAAGATTACACACTTTCAAATACTATTCATGCAAGCTCCATAAAAACTAGTCTTGCAAGTTTTGAATAATGATTTTCAAAGTAGGTCCCTCAAGTACTATTCATGGAAGACTTTAAGGATTTGTCTTCAACTAGAAATCTATCCTGGATTGTGACTGGTTTTTGGAAACCTTCTAATTCGAACTAGGCCTTGAGTTTTTAGAGAATTGTAGCCCACTGAGTATAGAAAATAACCATATAAAGTTCTTTGTATTTGGCCCAATCATTGAGGAGATACATCAAAATTACTGAAGGTATGTCACAGAATTCAGTAGAAACAATACTTCAATTTGCATGCTATTTTTAGCTCTCAAGATGACCAATTTTGAAAAAAGTACAAGACATAAAAGTTGTAGATCTGTGTCTTATCTTTCCAACGCATCTTGAAACTCCCAATTTGGCTTTGTGGCTGGAGAGATACGTCAATTCAACAAAAACTGGTCCTGCAGAAACTCACAATCCGAGATGGGCCTAAACTAATACAACATAAACATTTAAAAATCAAAATAAAGAACACATTATAACTGAATAATATTTTACAATGGTTCTAAAAACTCTTATAAATCATGTCATAGGTTCAATAAGATGAATCTAATGTATAAATTCTTTTAGTTCATCTTGCACATGTTTAAATAGGAAGACCCTTACTTCATGCATTAGTTTCTTAGTTTTACTTCTTGTTAAGAGTCTTTGATCTTGTATTTTTGTAACATTATGTGCATTCTCATTATCTTGACATGGATGAGGGTTATGGACCTCATCCTTCCCCCCTTCTTCAAAATGATTCAACCTCAAATCTAAATCATCACCAAAAAGGGTAAGACTAGCATGTTAAAAGTATGAGAAATTGAACCATACTTACTCTCTGGAAGGTCAAGAATGTAAGCATTATCTCCAACCTTTTGAAGTACTTTGAAAGGGCCATCTCCTCTTGTCATGAGCTTTGATTTCCTTTCTCTAGTAACCTTTCTTTGTTTAAATGTAGCCAAACAAGATCACCTGGTTCAAACAAAACTTCCTTGCGTCCTTTGTTAGCTTGTTTTGCATACTGTTTGTTTTTCTTTTCAAGTTGTAGCTTAACCTTAGCATGCAATTTCTTAATCAGTTCAGTCTTATTCTTACCATCAATACTTGCACATTCATGAACGGGAATATGCACAAGATCAAGTGGAGACAAAGGATTGAAACCATATACAACTTCAAACGGTGAATGTGTGGTGCCACTGTGAACACTTCCATTATAAGCAAATTCAATATATGGCAAGCAATCTTTCCAATTCTTAAGGTTCTCCTAAATTATAGCACGCAATAATTGAGACAAAGTTCTATTCACAACTTCAGTTTGACCATCTGTTTGGGGGCGAGCAATAGTAGAAAATAATAGTTTTGTTCCAAGTTTACCCCACAACACACGCCAAAAGTGACTTAAGAACTTAGTATCTTTATCACTAACAATGGTTCTAGGCATTCCATGTAGACGTACAACTTCCTGAAAGAACAAGTTTGCAACGTGAGATGCATCATCAGCCTTTTTACAAGCTATGAAGTGTGCCATTTTAGAAAATGCATCAACAATAACAAACACACTATCACTTCCACTTTTTGATCTAGGTGATCCCAAAACAAAGTCCATAGATATATCAATCCAAGGTGACATAGGGACAGGTAATGGGGTGTACAAACCATGTTGATGTGAGCAGATTTAGCTTTCTTGCAAGTTATACAACTTCCACAAACCTTCTCTACATTAACTCTCATATGGGGCCAAAAGAAATGTTCCTTTAACATCTCTAATGTCTTAAAGATGCCAAAGTGGCCCATTAAACCTCCACCACGTGCTTCTTTGACAAGTATCTCTCTTACAGAACACTTTGGTATGCGCAATTTTCTTTCTTTAAACAAATATCCATCATGTAAATAATACTTACCAAATGGAGAATTGGCACATGCATCAAATATTTACTGATAGTTAGGATCAGATGTATACAAGAAAATGAGATGACAATTTAGTAATCAAAAAATATCTCCTAGATAATACATCAGCTACAATGTTATCTTTTCCTTGCTTATATTTTATCACATAAGGAAATTGTTCAATGAATTCAACCCATTTTGCATGTCTCTTGTTTAACTTTCCTTGGATTTTAAGGTACGCAAGTGTTTCTTGATCAGTATGAACCACAAACTCCTCATGTTGCAAATAATGTTGCCAAGTGTGCAATGATCTAACCAGTGCATACAACTCTTTGTCATACATTGAATAATTCAATTGCGGTCCCTTAAGCTTTTCACTAAAATAAGCAATCGGTTGTTTAGACTGAGATAGTATAGCTCCTATACCAACACCACTAGCATCACATTCAATTTCAAATGTTTCATCAAAGCTAGGTAGTCTTAGAATAGGTACAGAAGTTAATTCGAAGGCTTTCTGTTGTGACTCTCCCCACTGAAATTCTACGGCTTTTTTAACAATCTCTTTCAAAGGTGCAGCAATAGTGGAAAAATCCTTGACAAATCTTCTATAGAAACTAGCCAACCCATGAAAGCTTATTACCTCTCCAACACTTACGAGAATCAGCCATTCTAAAATTGAGTTCACTTTATCTTGGTTCATTTCAATTCCATTTGCACTAACTACAAATCTTAGAAACATAACTTTTTCCATGCAAAAAAGAACATTTCTTGAAATTTGCATATGATTCTTCTTGCTTTAATGCTTCAAAAACGCTTCTTAGGTGGTCTATGTGTTCATGCAAAGACTTAGAGTAAATCAAGATATCATCAAAGTACACAACAACAAATTTTCCAATGAATGCATGTAACACTTCATTCATTAATCTCATTAAAATACTATGTGCATTAGTTAAGCCAAATGGCATGACTAACCACTCATACAATCCAAACTTAGTCTTAAATACAGTTTCTATTGATCACCTTCTCTAATACGTACTTGAAAGTAACCACATTTAAGATCAATCTTGGTAAAATACTTAGCACCGTCCAATTCATCAAGCATATCATCAAGCCTAGGAATAGGGTACCTGTAGTTTACAGTTATCTTGTTGATGGCTCTACAATCAGTACACATTTTTCATGTACCATCTTTCTTTGGTATAACGATCACAGGAATAGCACAAGGACTCATGCTTTCCCTCACCTTTCCTTTTGGCCAAGAGTTCTTCTACTTGGCGTTGAATTTCCTTTATTTCAGTAGGGTTTGCTCTGTAGGCTGGCTTATTAGGCAGGATATCACCAGGTATGAAGTCGATTTGGTGCTCAATTCCTCTTAAAGGCGGTAAACCAGAAGGTTCTTCTTCAGGAAACAACTTGAAAACTCATTAAGCAAAGATACAACTCCTTAAACATCAAAACATAGACAGTTTTCTTTGATTTTATGGCATGTGACACTTCACTTGGTTTGGCAAAGAAAGAAAATTTCTTTTGAGATTGGCATTCATCAATGTTTACTATCTGTTTGCCTTTAGACTCGTTTTTCTTTATTTCACTCTTAATACACTCTAGAATTTTCTTTTCTGCTTCTTTATCCTTAGGATCATTCTTGTTCTTACACTTTCTCTTTTGATCTTCAAATACCTTGTGTGGGGGTAATGCATGTAGCTCAAACAACTTATTGTTAAACCTGAATGAATATTTATTTAAGTATCCATCATCAGTAACTTTCTTATCAAACTGCCATGGTCTGCCTAAAATGATATGGCTTGCATGCATAGGAGCTATATCACATAAGATATCATCTTTGTATCCACCAATAGACAATGAGATCAAAACTTGTTTGCTAACACTCACTTCTCCATAATCATTCAACCAAGATAGTTTATAAGGCTGTGGATGGTTCAGTAATGGACAATTAAGTTTTCTAACGAGTTCAACACTTGCCACATTAGTACAAAATCCAGAGTCAATAATCAAAGTACAAACTTTCCCTTTAACCATGCAATGGATATGTAAAATGTTGTCTCTGTGTTGACCTTGTTCATCAATCTTAACATGTGCATTAAGAGCTCTTCGAACAACTAGGAATTCTTTTGATGCAAGTTCTTTATCCTCACTCACACTTTCCTCATTTTCATCACGATTTTCCTCAACATTAGCATGTTCCTCTTCCTCTTCATCAGATTAGTATTCATTAGACTCTTCAATGAACGTGATACGTTTATGGTTGGGACATTGATTTGAAAGATGACCTTTACCTAAAAATTTAAAGCATTGGATGTCTTTAAATCTTGTAGTGGAATTAGAAATATTGCCTTCAAACTTGTTTTTCCCTTTGTCCAAGTTTTGTTGAGGTGGTCTTTGATTTGGATGAGTCTTGCCTTGGAACCTACGGCCTTGACGTGCAGTTGGCCTAAAACTTGTGCATTGATTTGTCCTGGGCGACATTCTTGGATAGGATGAAGAATTAGCTCGAAAAGATAAACTAGATGTAAAGGGTTTACCTTGAGCTGTCTCTCAATCTTTTCATCTTGATGAACTATGGAAGTCATATTAATATATGTGGTAAGTTCAACTCTGTTTGCAATTTCCTTGTTCAATTTAACTAGGAATCTAGCAATGGTAGCTTCCTCTGGTTCTTCAATGTTAGCTCTTATCAATAAGATCTCTAACTCTTTGAAATACTCATCTACACTACGGCTTCCTTGAGTGAGTTTTTGCAAGTTTTGGTAGATTGTTCTATCATAGTCTAAAGGAATGAATTTTCTCTAATCTCAATTTTTATTTCTTCCCAAGTAGAGATTTGTGCTTGTCTAGCTCTTCTCTTTACGTTGTGTAGTTGATCCCACCAACTTAAGGCATCATCTGCAAACTCTATAGCTGCATAGTGCACTTTAGTCAAATCAGTATAATTTTTATAAGAGTATATATGATCTACATTTTTCTCCCATTCAAAATATGCCTTAACATCACTCTTTCCATGGAATGTGAGGATGTTCACTTTTGTTTCGAGGAATTCATCTTCTTGTGGATTATTCTTTTGATTCCCACGGTTTCAGAACTGGGTGTACTCTTCCTCAATGTTATAGTCATCAAACCTTTGGTTTGGTTCTTCTTCTCTTTCATCAAAGGTCCTCATAGGTATGAAATCCCTTTTAAGTCCTCTTCCTCTGCCTCTTCCTCTTTCCAAAGCAAGCCCATGGATTTCAAGCCTATGTTCCGGTACATCTGATGTTTGTCCTTCATGTAAAGGATTTTCTGGATGAGATTGTGACTGTTTTTCTAGGCCCTCTACACGGCTACTCATCAATTTCCTTTCCCACAACATCTTTTACATTAGTTGTGCTACACGTTTGTGGGCAATCTTTCTCCTTCTTTGCTAAGGCCCATAGTACTCTCAGGTGTCTTATGCATGGTACAATTACCTGAAATTGAACAGCAAAAACAAAGAAAAAGGAAAAGTAACACAAAGACAAAAGAAACTTAATTATGTTAGTGGAAAACAAAAACAAATGTTTGTTCCTCTCTCTCTCTCTTTGTAGTTCACACAATCGTGTATGTCCTTGAAGAATCTGAGGCTAGAACAATTTAAAGCAAACTTGCCAAGTGAGTATCAATTCCGATAACTTCAATCATGTAAAGTAAACTTTCTTCACAAGTCTCCCACCAATTCACTCACAATTCCAATGTTATAAACAACAAATTTGGATTGTATTAAGATTTAAAGAGTATCGAAACAAAATTTGATGTAATAAGCTGAGCCAAAGAAATGCTAAGGGGTTGCCCTGCGTAATTGTTAGCTTAATCTTAGGCTTTATGCAAGCTAGATGCAAGTATGAATGAACTAGAAGCACTCAAGTGTTCAAAAGTGAAAACAAATGGGTACTTCAGGTTTATGAAGGAAACAAGACCAGTTCTTTTGCTATTTGCACTTTCAATTGTTTTGTGCAAATTTTTCCTTGAAATAAGCTTCTCTTTCTTTCTTTTTCTTTTTCACTTGTTTAAAGCTAAAAAAGGTGTATATATCTTGGTAAAATTGATTGGTAAGCCTTTGTGTGTATGTTTTCAATGGATATGTTGACGTTTTTGTGTAGTAGGTTGTTAAGTTGTTCAAGATGAACACATTGATTTTCTTTCTTGTCAAGGCTGCCAAATCAAATATTAAACACAAGAAAATGCTACTAAACTCACCACATAATACAACTAAACAAACACAAAGTCTAAAACAAGTTAAGAGCTTCGATAACAACAAGAATATAGGAAAGACCAAGGTAGATATATAAGCAATGGACTGAATATGAGTAATGCGGAAAAGCTTCTAAACAAAGAACTTAAAGTCCATGAAAATGTCTAAACACAAAGAAATTAAAATCCAACCGAATGAAATAAACAAACCATAAATCATCACAAAGAAATAATCTTTTAGTTTTTTATGAGATGTTTGTCCTTAATCTTTTCCAATTTCATATAGGTACAGCGTTATGGTAATTTTCCAGAGTCCAATCCCACCTTATATCACTAAATGATACGGCAAGCATTTATATAGATTTGTTTGAGCTTTTTTGCTTGTTAAACAGGAAGAAACAAAGAAAGTTGATAACAACAAGATGTCACTTTTTTTCAATGATGGACAACAAAGAAAACAAAATGTAGTAGAAAAAGAAGTGAATATCAAACCTTTTTTTTGTTTTTGAATAGACAAAAAATGAACTAGAAAACACACGGATAAACTGTTTTGGTTTTGGCTTCTTTTTGTTCCTGAACTATACAATTCAAACAAAAAGAAGACATTAAACCAAATAGAATTCAACCTTTTAAGAAGATGGTTGAATGGTAGATGAAGAGAAAAAACGAAAGAAATGGTAAGTTTAGTTAAAAAAACCTTCGCTCTGATACCACTTTGATACGTTCAATATTGGACCTTTCTTTAACTCTAAAGCTTCTCCTCCAAATATGGTTTAGACACAATGAAGATAGCTTCACTTTGCTTCCAAATAAGTCGAAGAAAATCTTTAGAACACAAGTTCTCCAATGAGTTCTTCATAACCCAAGCAAGATACCTCCCTCTTGGATGTTTCCCTCTCCGGAATTAGACAACTCTCATAAGGATGTTTAAGCCTTGAAAGATTCTAGACTTGATTTTGAATATGAACCAAGAAAACACACAAGAATTACCCTTGAAGAAGAAGACATTTTCATTGAAGGCGTGAGATTACAAGGCTTCTCTTATGTGCCTTTTATAGGAAAAAATAACACAAGACAACAAACTATCTTACAAATTTAAATGATGATTGAAAAGACTGCACACTTTTAAAAACTATTCATGTAGGCTTCATAAAAACTAGTATTGCAAGTCTTGAATGATGATTGAAAAGACTACACACTTTCAAATACTATTCATGTAGGATCCATAAAAACTAGTCTTGCAAGTTTTGAATGATGATTTTCCAAGTAGGTCCCTCACGTACTATTCATAGAAGACATTAAGGATTTGTCTTCAACTTGAAATCTTTCTTGGTATGTGACTAGTTTTTGGACACCTTTCAATTCGAACTAGGCCTTAGATTTTTACAAAATTGTAGCTGATTGAGTGTAGAAAATAACCATATAAAGTTCTTTGCATTTGGCCCAACCATTGAGGAGATACATCCAAATTACTGAAAGTATGTCACATAATTCAATAGAAATAGTACTTCAACTTGCATGCTGTTGTTGGCTATCAAGACGACCGATTTTTGAAACAGTACAAGAAATGAAAGTTGTAGACCTGTTTCTTAGCTTTCCAACACATCTTGAAACTCCTAATTTGGCCTTGTGGTTGGAGATATACGTCAATTCTACAAAAACTGGTCCTGCAGAAACTCACAATATGAGATGGAACTAAATTAATACAACATAAACATTTAAAAAGCAAAATAAAGAACACACTATAACTTAATGATAGTTTACAATGGTTCTAGAAACTCTTATAAATCATGTTATAGTTTCAATAAGGTGAACCCAACGTATAAATTCCTTTGGTTCATCTTGCACATGTTTAAACAGGAGGGCCCCTATTTCATGCATTAGTTTGTTAGTTTTACTTCTTGTGAAGGGCACTTGATCTTGCATTTTTGTAACATTATGTGCATTCTCATTATCTTGACATGGATGATGATTATGGACCTCATCACAAAATTCTTCATTTTCTTGTATGTTTCTATGATGATCATCACATATGTGTTTCTCTATGATTTTTAGTGTTTATGCATGTTGATGATCTTGATTTAACATGACTGTGGTGCATCATAATTTATGCTATAATGCATGGCCACAAAAGGTTGTTTATTTGATGAACATCAAGCCATTTTCATACATTTTCATCCATATATGGGGATGCTTTAGCCACCATTATTAGGCATGCTTCATCACCATCATTTTGATGTGTATTCTTGATGATCATGGTCTAAGGATGTATGTTTTCATGATTTCCATCATCATATGTATTTGCATGTAAATTTCATCATTATCATCATTATGACCATGGCTTCTATGTTCATATCCTTGGTGGAAACTACCATGCATGATTTCATATATGTTGAAACCAAAGGTATAATGCATCATCATGAAGGAAATTGAATAAGTCAAGTATGCATGTATATGTTCATGATAAGTTAAAGGGCTAAAGAGGTATGATTACTTTGCATGTATAAATGATGAACAAGATGGAGAATCATGTGTGTATATGCATGTGTGCATTCGACCAAGTGGCCATGTAAGTGTGCCAAAAATGTTGTTTGGATATTTACTTGAGTATATGTATGTAAAGATATGTATATTATATATTATATGTATGGCTAAATAAATGATGTGTTAAACAAGTAAATTAAAGAAATGGTAACATATGACAAGTCCAAAAATAGGGCTGTTTTGGTCATTGGAAGAGGGCCACTAAAAGGGTAAAATAGTGTTTTCTTAAGTTGAAAATATGTAGAATATGGACAGATTTGGTTAGCCATGATATAATATAAAAATTGGACAAATTAAAATAATTACGTTAGTGGCTAAGCCCAAAAAGTGGGCTGATTTTGGGGTCCTAAAACCGAGAGCTTTGAGAGGACCAAAATTGGTATTCACTTAAGTTATGACATGAAACCTTAGCTAAATATTGGACATTAAGTGATGAAAATTTTTAGATAGTCAAATGAGCCCAAAACCGAGCCTACATGCATGCATAAACGAAACAAAGTTTTGAAACGAAAAGTTTTATCACATGACGCGTTTTCACGAAATGTTTTACGACATAAACGTTTTAAAAAGGATTTTACACGTAACCAACCGTACCACGAGATGAATGATTCTAATGACTTATACATGATATGTTTCCTATGATGTTACGATATGTTATATTTATGGTGCGCCGGCCTCACATCTGGTCCTGGGGGAGGATGACAGGGCATACATTATACGTTATGGCTGAGTATAACACTTTGTCTGGGTCGGATCTCCGCCATAATGTGTCACCGTTTGATCCATGTACATATGATGTAACACTGCAGTTGGACCACTGGGATGTATATTTTGCACATGAGACTATATAAGGAATCATTCGGTATGTCGTGTTTTACCGTTCCTACGATATAAAAAGTGCTATAGCCAACCTATGAAGTGCCATGTTTATGAAAGTTGCGAAACGATACGAACATGCATTGTTTTGAAACGTTTTATGACATATAAACCATGTTACAAAATTTCATGAGCATTTACATGAATCCCGAGCTATCATCACTTACACATCCTGTATCCATTGGAATAATAGGAAGTTAGGCAGGATATAAGCATATGGTTTGAGACTTAGCATGAGATATGATTTGAGAAACTAAAGTTACATAAGTGATTTGTAGTTCCCTTGAATCTTGATAAATATAAGTTAAGACTTTATTTTTACGCACTTTATTTTCTTATGTGTTGCTTACATTACTTGCTTTACTAGTCACTTTATTTGTGAAAGGAGATGTGTTATGTTCATTATTTTACTGTATTTATTTTACCACACCATCTCCCATGCATGATCCACATGACAAATAGGGGCGGACATAGTTGCTGGGTGATTCATTATCGCTCACTCTATATTTTTACCATCTTGTAGAGTCCCAGACCCTAAGTTGGACTTCGTAGATGACGAGCCAAGGGTAGGATACCTGTGAGCAGTTAGAGGGTCCAGCTGGTCTATTTCGTACCTATGTATTTTGGACATGTATTTATCTACATTATGTACTAACGATATTTCGAATGTATTCGGATTTAGTTATTCCGTATGATTCATGTCGATTACGCTTTGTATATTTTATGATGCTTCTGCTATTCGATATATGTTTATGTCGACATACATATATATGTTATCGATGCCTTGTACTTCTTATAGCAAAGTACAGCGAGTGCATCGTTCTGAGACCCTAGTCTCTGGCGGGCCACTACATGCTAACCACTATTTACCCTCCCTTTAGTAGTGTTTGTGCAGGTTTTAAGGTCCAAACTTCTACACTTTAGCATGGAACACAATAGATGAGCTGAAACATTGGCTCTCAACGTGACCGATCTTATTCGCTCTTCTGCTAATGCCTTTGATGTTCTCAAACTTGTAAAACTACAAAAACTTATTTCTTACTGTTAATGATTTAGTTTTTGTATTATGATTGGTTTATAAAGTTTCATAAGAGAATTTTAGTCTTTATTACTTAACTTGTGATAGAATTTACTTAGGAGTTATGTTGAGAAACCGGGGTCTGAGTGATTTGAAAATACATGTTTTAATTGTTACGTGTTTTCAAAATGCATGATTTAAGTGTTACATGACATGCGTACACGATAGATTTAAGTATTACATAACACACGTACGTGATATATATGCTTTATATTCTTATATATATTATATATATTATTGTCGTACTAACATGCCAAGAAGCGTTAATGCTTACATCATATGACAAATATTTGTCGTAT
>AP025046.1:16524719-16594772 GCA_036186865.1 Eustoma russellianum | reverse complement strand
TAAACTAGTTCATTAAATAAAGTACTCAAGGAGATATATTTGAAGATACTTATTTGACAATAAATATGGAATGAAAAGTTCCTCTCCACACTCACACACACGGCTATATACAAACACACATATTTTTATATATATATATATATACACATATTTTTATAACAGCGAAGTATATATTTCTATCCCGACGTTTTACCAACACATCATAAACGTATGCCAATATCAAGCTACCATATACACATCATATTTGTTAGTACATACAGGTTCCGTGTCATACTTTACATGTCATCACGTTACCAAAATTATATCGACATGTCACAAAACCGAAAATTGTCACATCGGACGACTACCAAACCATCATCGACATGTCACATACTTACAATACAAAGATTGTCAGACTATATACACTCCAAAGGCTCAAAAATTTCGTGCACCACAGGTCCATTTCAGCTCCAAAGTCATACCATCTTTACACATATCAATTACCTACAATTTGCCTTGATTTGTTGGAAGTTCAAATTCAAATTTCATCACCACATGGCCGAGTTTGTCTCAGCAGTTGGAGCTGAAATTGCACATTATATTATGTATATTATATGGTACATAACACATTTCACATGTCTAAGAAGTTCGAAACTAATTGGAGAAAAATCGTGTAATCGACGGAAGTCGAAAATTCGGTTTTCTACACTTCTATAGAATACGCTTGTTTCTATCTTGTTGTGACATGTATCTAGACAAATTTTACACATCTAAAACATTGGAGTATTCTTGAAAATAATTTAAGTGATGACTGACATTTACCATATGTGTGAAGATACTACACCATTATGTGTCAAAATTTCAAATATAATTTCAGCACATGGAGCTGAGCTTATGGATGCCTATGTGACCTTATGTGAAGCCAAGGTGGACTTGTGTGGCATTTTGATTAGTGGAGTATGATCCACAAATGATTGGTGATATTGAAGAAGACCAAGGCACACAAAGAAAGGATTTAAATTCAAACACATGCTGAAGTTTTCAGCACACGCTTATAGTGGCTGAATTTTTGCTTGATTTGTCTTCAAAATCATTCCCAAAATGAGGGGCAATCACATTATGATTGATTGAAAATTAACACATGTAAATTTTCACATGTTTTTATATTTCTATGAATAAATTCCAGGACATATTATGTGTGCCAAGGTGGAAAAATGAAGGCCCTATCATAGAGTGACAATCAGACAAAGACACATCGTTTGTCCAATCACATTTTGCCAAGTAAGCAAAGGTGTGTCACAAATCTATACAAGGCATCTTCCAAGAGTATTCAAGACAATATTCAAGGGAGAAATCACCATAGGGGGCACGCTCTACACCTATAAAAAGGGAGCAAGATGATCGAACAACGTAAGACACATTTCATATCCAAGCAAGTGCAAAGCAAGACTTCTCTTCTTCTCCTATCTTCTTCTCTTGCACACAGCCTCAACCCTATTATACTTACATTCCATAATCTGTATAGGCTTTGTTTTTTACCACCCATATACATCCCATTACTGTACAAGGTTAATCAAGGTGTGATCAAACCTTCATTAGTGCGGTGGGTGGCATTTGTGTTGGTTGTTTGTGTTGTTCATTGTAAGAAGGATGAATATTCAAGGAGTTGGTGTATAACTCCAGCATCCTTATCTTAAAGTGTTTTTGGTGATTAGTGAATGCCCAATAAAGGTGTCCTCGAAGACTGGAGTAGGTCATTTTGACCGAACCAGTATAAAAATCTCGGTGTTCTTACTTTTCAGCACTTTTACTTTCAGTTCTTGTTTTTGTATCATTTTCATAGCCATAGTAAAAATAGCAACATTTCTGAAAAATCATCAAACATTGCATAAACATAGAAAAAGGTCTTAGGTTTCATTTGAGACAATTTTCATTTAATTTGGATAAGTATAAGTCATCAAAACGTTCATAGTTCTAAGACTAGTGCAATCTGATTTTCAGATCTGCAAAGGTTGAGAACATCAAAGTGGTTACTTGCCAAAGGAATTTCAAAAAACTGTTTCAACCTTTTAAATTATACATCTTAAGAGTCATTTGATAAAATTTTTAGATCATTTAGAGTTGTCATTAAATAGGAATTAATTTTTCATTTAAGGAACAATTTCTGGCAGATTGACAGAGTCCAGGTAAAAACGTTTTTCCAAGGCCTTACACTTTGAATTTTAATTTGAAATTTTATGGTACAGAGACAACATCTGAGAGTACACCGTCACCAAATTTCATGATTTTGGGAGGTCTATAACCTGATCAGTCAGTTAATCAAAAACAGGATCTGGAAACAGAATCTGTTTTTAGAAGTGAATAAATGGTAACAAAAAAGTCTTAAAAACCAAATTTTCCACACTCACTATTCAACCCCCACTTCTAGTGGAGCTATACAGGTCCAACAAGTGGTATCAGAGTAAGTTTCACTCACTACAAGAAGGTATAACAATCTTTGTGTGATGGTATCCACTAGTCACAAAACCGAGCAAGAGGGAATGTCAAGCCAAATGCCTCCCGTTTTTGATGGTGAGTCTTTTATTTAATAGAAACTTCACACAAAACTTTTTCTTATGGCTATTGATATAGATTTATAGTCCATCATAGAAGATTGTCCGTTTGTTCCGTCTATGATATCTATGATTGATGGTTTCACTTTAGAAGTTGTAAAACCTAAGCAAGAATATACTATAGAAGATAAAAGGAGATTGAGCATGAATACTAAGGCCATGCAACTTCTCTTATATGGTTTAAGTAAAAGTGAATCGAGTTATGTGTCAAATTGTTCTAGTGCTCAAGAAATTTGGAGGTGTCTAGAAATGAAACATGAAGGTACTAGTCAAGTTAAAGAGTCCAAGATAAATATGCTTGTGCCTGCTCTTGAATCCTTCAAATTATTACCGAATCAATCTGTTGTCGATATTGATTTAAGATTGACTAACATCTACAATTCTCTTGAGCCTCTTGGCAAGGCATTTTCTTCACAGGAAAAGGTACAAAAAGTATTGAGAAGCCTTCCATCCGAATGGGATCCTAAAATCACCGCAATTGAAGAAAGTAAGGAAACCAAGTCAATAAAATGGAGGAATTGAGCGGATCACTAAAAGTATATGAAAAACTCACTTTAAGAAAATCAGAATCAACTTCAAAACAAGGTAAGACTATAGCATTTAAATCAAATGAATACGTCTCTATTTCTTCTGATCACGTAGATGATAGTGCCTCAGATTCGGATAGATATAATATTATTGGCTAAAGGCTAAGAAAGTTTATGAGAAAGTCATTTAAAAACAAGCCTAAGGCTACTTATAAAAATAAAACGATAAAGATATCAAATGCTATGACTGTGGAATACTTGGACATATATCCTATGACTGCCCGAACAAGGACAAACCAATGAACAAAAACCGTGACAAGGATTGGACAAAAACTAGACCCATCTCAGAACCTAAGCAAAGGAATACAAAAAAAGCTCTCAAAGCCTCCACATGGAGTGACTCATTTGATTCTGAGAATGAAGAAACCGAAGAGGAAACGACTCAAGTATGCTTTCTATCCAAAGCATTTAGTGAGGTACATTCTGAATCCGATTCTGATTCTGAACCTTCTTATGATGATTTGTTTATTCAATATCTTGAGCACATAAGTTACTAAGACTCTTGCAAAAGAAAAGGAACGTTTAATTGAAGACAAGAAATTGTTAGAATCTTCTAACACAAATCTTGTATCTCAATTACATGATTCAAAAGAGGAGTCGTCTAGCATGATTAATTCACTAAAATCTAAAATTGCATCCTTGACATCCGAGAACAATGTAATGAAAGCCGAGAGATCTTAGATTTGAGATCAAGAAATGTAGGCCTAGAAAAGACGGTAAAACAATTCGATACAGGTACTTGCATGTTAGATCGTCTTATTTCTTCTTAAAAGCACGAAATGACAAAACCAGATTAGGGTATATTGAAGATAATAAGGTACACAACAAGTGTACAAATTTTGTTCTATCTTGATCTAATCAACCACATGTATTTAAGATAATTGTAAAGTCTAAGAAGACGTCTAGCACACCGCCTATTATATCTCATCACACTCATCTTTTTCGTCACATGCAAAGTATGATCATGTAACATATAGATATGAAAGAAAACCTTTGATGTATATGCGACATTCATACCATACCAATGCATCTAGATCATGCACCATGCATACAAACAGAAATGCATATCAAAATCGAAAACCATATTATGTTGCAATGATGGATTCAGTCATTGATCATAACACATAGTATGTTGCTTCTTCATCTTTCTTCTCACCTTTTGTAACACCAAGAAAGGTCACCCAAGTTTGGGTACCAAAAAGTATTCTTGCAAAGGGTTGAACGACTAACCCTTGAGGACCCAAAATAAAGGATACCTAAATTGTTGTTACACATTACAGGGATCACATAAACCGAAGATACATCAAATAAGTGGTTCCTTGACAATGTTTGCTAAAGGCATATGACGATTGATCCGAGCCTGTTTTCAAAATTGAAGAAGGTTACGAAAGGTGGATCGGTAACCTTTGGAGATAGAAACGAAGGCAGGATCATTGGAAAGGGAACAATCGGAAATCCAAGCACTCTTCAGGTCTCCAACGTGTTCCTGGTAAGTAACTTATCCTACAATTTGATTAGCATTTCACATTTTCTTGATAGTGGTTTTGATGTGTGTTTTTCTCATCCATATTGCAACATTGTTAAACAAAACAGAGAAACTATATTAAAAGGAAAAAGAAAAGGAAATATATTTACATTATCTATGGATGACATGTTAGATGCTAAAGTAAAATGTTTTATGTCAAATGAACCAAATGTGAATTTATGGCATAGTCGTTTATGACACATTGACATCTCAACTCTTGAAAAAACCTCAACGTAAGAATCTAGCACGAGGAATGCCTAAACTTGATTTGGACAACTTTAAGTTGTGTGAATCTTGTATTAAAGGCATACAAACATGTGAATTACTTAAGTCTAAGAATGAGATTAGCACATCTAGAGTCTTAGAATTATTACATATTGATTTGTTTGGTCCTAGTCGTACTAGAAGCCTTGATGGGTGACACTATGCATGCATTATCGTTGATGTTTTTCTTGCTATACATGGTCTTTATTTCATGCAAATAAAGATGATAGTACCGTTGAGATTTCTAAATTAATAAAAAAACATGAAAATGAATATAGTGTAAATGTGAAAAAGATCAGGGGCGATAGAGGCGACGAGTTTACAAATAAGGATACGATTGCGTTTTGTGCTGAAAAAGGTATTAAACATGAGTTCTCACAATCTAGAACGCCATAATTAAATGGAGTAGTAGAAAGAAAGAATAGGACATTACAAAAAATTGCAAGAATCGTGTTATGTGAAAATAAATTGCCTAGACTTTTGTGGACAGAAGCCATAAATTGTGCATGTTACATCATTAACCATTTATCAATTAGAAAGAAAATAAATAAAACGCCATATGAGTTTTTAAATGATAGCATGCCTAAGATTGATTTTTTTGTGTGTTTGGATGTAAATGTTTTGTATTAAACACAAAAGATAATTTAGATAAATTTGAGTCTAAATCTATTGAATGCATCTTTGTTGGATATTCTGTGAATTCTAAAGCATATGGATGCTATGATCCTATCACTAGACAAATCTTAGAATCCATTCATGTGAAATTTAATGAATTTGGTGAACTTGAAATAAATGAAGAATATGATGATGATTTTGAACTAAAACCCCTGTTGGACGATATAGAAGAAAATAGCGGATATGATGAACATGACACACTTAAAATGCATATCGCTTAGAAATACATGAGACTTATAAAATAATCGATCAAGATGGCATAGAAATCACCCACACGACCTCATTATAGGTGACATATCTTAAGGTGTACGACCACGTAGAAGAATAGATCAAGATAAAATAAATCAATTCCATGCTATGATTTCTGAAATAGAACCCAAGAATGTGCTTGATGCTTTGAATGATTCTTCTTGGATTGATGCTATGCATGATGAATTAAATCAATTTACAAGAAACGATGCATGAGATTTAGTACCCCGACCACAAGATAAAATGATAATAGAAACAAAATGGGTGTTTAGAAATAAATGAATGAGGATGGTAAAGTCGTTATAAATAAATCATGGCTTGTAGCACAAGGATATAATTAAGAAGATGGAATAGATTATGATGAGACATTAGCACCCGTAGCACGTTTAGAAGCTACACAATTATTACTTGCTATTGCTTGCATAAATAATTTTAAAGTTTATCAAATGGATGTAAAAAGTGTATTTTAAGTGGTTTTATACAAGAAGAGGTTTATGTAAAACAACCACCCGGATTTGAGGATATAAAATATCCTAATCATGTTTATAAGTTAAAGAAAGCATTATATGGTTTAAAACAAGCACCTAGAGCTTGGTACGACCGCTTTGCTACTTTTCTTTTAGAAAATGGATTTAAAAGAGGAACCATAGATACTACTTTATTCTTGAAACAAGAAAAATCGGATTTGCTTATTATTCAAACTTATGTTGATGATATTATTTTTGGATCTACATGTCATAGGTTAGTAGAAGAATTTGAAACTTGCATGAAATCCGAGTTTGAGATGTCTATGGTAGGTGAACTAAATTTTTTATTGTCTTGCAAATTAAGAAAACTAGTAAAGGAATACACATAAGTCAAGTAAAATACATAAACTATATAATTAAGAAGTTCAATTTTGATAACTTGAAACCATCTACTACACCTATGAGTGTAGCCACTAAACTTGATAAAGATGAAATGGAAAGGATTTTGATAATGGATTGTATAGATCTATGATTGGTTCTTTGCTTTATCTTACTGTAAGTAGACCCGATATCATGTTAGTTTTTGTATGTGTGCTTGTATTCAAAGCAATTCTAATGTCTCCACTTTAATGCTGTAAAAAGGATATTTCGGTACATTAAGCGCACTCCCATGTTAGGACTTTGGTATGATAAAAATTGTGAATTTAACTTGCATGCTTATACTGATGCGGATTATGGAGGATGTAAAATAGATAGAAAAAGCACAAGTGGTACATGTCAATTCATTGGTAATTCATTAATATCATGGTTTTCAAAAAAGTAAGCTAGGGTAGCATTATCCACTACTGAAGCGGAATACATGGCCTTTAGTCTTTGCTGCACACAATTACTATGGTTAAAACAACATATCTTAAATTTTGGTATAGTTGTAAATCGAATTCTCATATAATGTGATAGTATGAGTACTATTAACCTGTCTAAGAACCCTATTTTACATTCTAAGGCAAAACATATAGACGTAATATATCATTTTCTTCGTGATTATGCAAATAGCGGTGATATCATTATATAACATGTTCATAATAAAGTACAATTAGCCGACATATTCACAAAAGCACGTAATCAAGCCATGTATGAAAATCTACGTTCTAAAACTATGCATGATTTCTGTTGATGTGTTATAGATTGCTCTTTCTTTCTATTGCTACTAAATCTTTTGATATGATTTACAAAATAAAGGGGGAGAGAAAAACATGATTTAAGGGGGAGAGAGAGATTGATTTAAGGGAGAGCACGAGATGTGAGCACGAAACGAATTTAAAATTTATGCATGCTTGTAGGGGGAACGATCACATTTAAATCACGAATAGAGGTTATTTTGCAAATCATAAAAAGGGAGAGATTGTTGAGAAACCTGGATTTCAGTGATTTAAAAATACATGATTTAAATGTTACGTGTTTTCAAAATTGCATGATTTAACGCCCTATAGACGCAGTATACCTCATGCAAATGCACGTGCCATGAATGCAAGAAACAACACAAACTGCCCCCATATACTTCCTTCTGTACCACGTCCATGTCCCATTACTTAGTCTACTTATTTTATTATTTTACCCTTTTTTTAATTAAATTGGGTTCAGCCGAAAGGCTAAACCTTTGCCCTTTTATTATTTTATATGCGTACGTGATAGATTTAAGTGTTACATAACATGCATACGTGATAGATATGCATTATATGCTTATATATATTATATATAATATTGTCGTACTAACGTGTCATGTAGCAAACATTTGTTATATATACTATTTCAGGTGCCATGTCAAATGAACTAAAATAGTTCATTTAATGATGTGCTTAAGGAGATGAATTAAACTAATTCATTAAATAAAGTACTCAAGGCAGACATATTTGGAGATACTTATTGGGCAACAAATTTGGAATGGAAAGTTTCCTCTCCACACTCACACACACGGCCATACATATATATATTATATAGATACATATTTTTTTATAACAACGAACTATTTATTTCTATCTCGACGTTTCACCAACACATCTCATAATGAACGTCAACATGAAGCTACCATATACACATTATATACAAAGATTGCCAGACTATATACACTCCAAAGGCCTCAAACATTTCGTGCACCACATGTCCATTTCAGCTCCAAAGCCATACTATGTTTGCACATATCAATTACCCACAATTTGTCTTGATTTGTTGGAAGTTCAAATTCAAATTTCATCACCACATGGCTGAGTTTGTCTTCAGCAGTTGCAGCTGAAATTGCACATTATATTATGTATATTATATGGCACATACACATTTTACATGTCTAAGAGGTTTGAAACTAATTGGAGAAATATCGCGTAATCGACGGAAGTCAAAAATTCGGTTTTCTACACTTTTCTAGAATATGTTTGTTTCTATCTTGTTGTGACATGTATGTAGACAAATATTACACATCTAAGAAACATTGGAGTATTCTATAAAATAATTTAAGTGATGATTGAAATTCACCATATGTGTGAAGATAACACCATTATGCGTTGAAATTTCAAAATAATTTTGCACATGGAGCTGAGCTTATGGACACCTATGTGAGCTTATGTGGAGCCAAGGTGGAGCTTGTTTGACACTTTAATTGGTGGAGGATGTCAAATAATGGAAATCCAAATGACAACATAAAAGTTTCCGCCCAATAACCTTTTGGTATCTAAACTAATAAAGCAACCATATAATAATTTTCCATCGGATCATAGCATTAATGAAAGTTATATATGAAAATTGGATCCAATGGAATACTATTTAAAAATTGATAAATGTAAATGGAGCAAGAAGGGCCTTTCGGCTCTAAGCCCAAATTATTGATGCATTATGAGTAATGGATTAATTGAAAGCGTAATCATTTAAATAAAATGTATCTTGAGATTAGTATTACTAAAGAAAGACAATGTAAATATTCAACTATTATGAATAAGTAATTTCCTAATTCCATAAGCCATATGTGATGACATATGGCCCAACAAAGGGGCAAGCTAGTCAATTACAACAATATAATGGACTGAGTTATAAGTAACTACGGACATAAACAATCAAAGATTAAACCCAAATAAGAGTATGAAGAGACCTACGTATAGATTCCCCCATGCATATCGTTCTCATAGTTTTTCATCAAACTAAGTTATTCTGAAAACACGTTTATAAGCTTTGCATGAACCGCTTTAAGGTTTTCATGATTTATTGATTTGAACCGCGAGACGAATGATTTCATCTGACCTGTGCATGTATCTATGGTTGAGTGTAACACCTTGTCTGGGACAAGGGCTCTACCTATATATACGCATGATCTGCAGGCTGAGTGTAACACCTTGTCTAAGACAAGGGTTCTCTGCCTTTCTATTACCTCTATGGCATTCTGTATGGGGAGTTGCCTGATGTCGTGTGTGGGGGAGGATGTCAGGGGCAAATTACGTTATCTTAGAGTGTAACACCATGTCCAGCACTTAGGTTCTCTGTTATAATACATCACTGTAGTCCTATGTACGTATGTTGTAACACTATGGTCGGACCATCGAGATTCATAGACGGTACTTGTGGCTACTTGGGGAATCAGTGCTATAGCCGCTCATGTCATGTCATGTTTATTTATGTATGAAAGGAAATGTTTTTTGAAAATTTTCATGATGCATATATCACGATCATGTCCCATGTACCCCTAATGGCTCTAAGTCGTGAATCCTGAAAAACGAGATCAAGTATGATTAAAGAACAATAAGAAACAAACTAAAGAAGATCGTACCCAAGAACAGAGAATGTCTAACAGAAGAGTCTGTTTATTTTACGATGCTTTCTATCTGTGAGAGTTCTTCAAGTTTTATTATCTGCTTTATTATTTCAGCACTTACTCTATGCTTTTCTATTTCTGTAATCATTGAGCATTTGATATCTGTTACACCATACTAAAGAAGATCATACCCAAGAACAGAGAATGTCTAACAGAAGAGTCTTTATTTTACGATGCTTTCTATCTGTGAGAGTTCTTCAAGTTTTATTATCTGCTTTATTATTTCAGCACTTACTCTATGCTTTTCTATTTCTGTAATCATTGAGCATTTGATATCTGTGTTACACCATACTAAAGAAGATCGTACCCAAGAACAGAGAATGTCTAACAGAAGAGTCTGTTTATTTACGATGCTTTCTATCTGTGAGAGTTCTTCAAGTTTTATTATCTGCTTTATTATTTTAGCACTTACTCTATGCTTTTCTATTTCTGTAAT
This sequence comes from Eustoma russellianum, assembly GCA_036186865.1. Taxonomy (NCBI): domain Eukaryota; kingdom Viridiplantae; phylum Streptophyta; class Magnoliopsida; order Gentianales; family Gentianaceae; genus Eustoma; species Eustoma russellianum. The sequence continues at coordinate 16,584,125 of AP025046.1, read as the reverse complement.
CATTGAGCATTTGATATCTGTGTTATACTGTACCCCTAATGGCTCTAAGTCGTGAATCCTGAAAAACGAGATCAAGTATGAATAAAGAACAATAAGAAACAAACTAAAGAAGATCGTACCCGAGAACATAGAATGTCTAATAGAAGAGTCTGTTTATTTTATGATGCTTTCTATCAGTGAGATTCTTCAAGTTTTATTATCTGCTTTATTATTTCAGAACTTACTCTATGCTTTTCTATTTCTGTAATCATTGAGCATTTGATATCTGTGTTACACCATACTGTACCACCCACTACCTCAATCCCTATGTATGATCCACTTGACGAACCTAGGCAAAAATACTTGCTGAGCGATTCGTTATCGCTCACGCTTTTATCTTACCATGCAGATCCACAGAACCCTGCACCAGAATTTATTGAAGATGAGCCTCGAGACTAGGTGGAAGGAGCTGACTAGTAGCTGTCTACAGACTCTTTTGTATTTTGGACAATCAGCTCTGTATTATTCTATTTCTGTACTCTTGATGTACTCATGACACTTATGCGGATGTATTAGGATGTACTTATGTTGATGTTTATTACTGCTTATGTTATTTTGCTTCCGCGTATCGATACATGTTTTTAAGATTTGTACATGTATGTTATCGACGCCTTGTACTTCTCGTAGTAGAGTACGGTGGGTGTATCATGCCGAGACCCTAGTCCCAGATGGGGCGCTACAGGTGGTATCTGAGCCAAGGCTCCAGATCCACAGCAAACAACATAAGTTACACAACGACAAGTACGTAGGCTATGATTTTAGAATTTAAGATTGATTTCAGATGTGTAAGCCAGCCTTAGTATGAATTACTCAGAGAAGTTCAAAAGGGTATAATCTGGAATATAGTATAAAAAAATATTTTCTAAGTTGGATTTTATATGCCTTAAGAAATTAATAATGATGATGTGACAATTTCCGTAGGATGACATCACGATCGGGTAGTCGCACACCACCACCAACCTCACCAGGATTGGTCACAGTATCTGATCCAACTGGGACATCACTAGCACCGATTACACCGCATGCGGCACTTTCCACGAAGGAGGCTCTTCGCACAGTCACGGACGCGATATATTTTTGTTAAGTCAAATAGTTGGAGCATCATAGACACAGACAGCTCGGGCTCCAACACCTATTTCTCCTTCGTCCCAATCGCAGACACAGAGAAGCCTTGGTTATTAATACAGACAGTTAGTAAGGATCCGAGTACCAAATTTTCACGGAGAGCCAGATCCAGATAAAGCAGAGAAGTGGTTGGATAAGGTGGAGGATAGTTTCCGACTGATACACACACGAGGAAGTAAAAGCACGGATTATATGACCATTTCTGATGGGGCGAGCTAGAGAGTGGTGATTGATGGACATTCAGACTTTACCTCAGCCAGTGTCATGGACGGACTTCATAGAGGAGTTTTGTATGTTTTATCTCTCTCCATTTTTTGGTAAAGAGAGTTGAAGAATTTAATAACATGAAACAAGTAGCAGGTGTCTCAGTCTCTGAATATTTTCGGCGGTTTGTCACTTTAGGAAGGTATCTTCCGGAGATTATGAGTGATGACACAATTAAGATGATCAGATTTCGGCATGGTCTGGACTCTCGAATTCGGAATTGGATGGTTGGGGTACAATCTAACACTTTTGAGAAGTTACTAGATAACTGCTACCGAGTGGAACGGGCTATTGCGTCACTAGACCGTGAGAAAAGAGACAGGAGAATCCAAGCTAGGAGATGGCGGCCGCATGTGCAGCGGGCAGTGGCAAGACCTAAATGTCCCCAATGTTGGAAACCACATGCCGGAGAATGTTATTTAGGAACGGGTTCTTGTTTTGGGTGGGTGGAACAGGACACCGGATAAGAGAATGTCCCAGCAGGAGAAGAATTCCACAGGTAGGAATAAAACACCAGGAAGGACCCTCGCGAATGGACTGTCAGACGTAAAGGAAGCGCGATTCATGATTTTGGACATCAGATGCGGCATCAGGTATGACAGAATATGCACCTTAATTACAATTAAAGTTTGTAGAATGTGAGCATTGATAGATTAATTGCAACCGAAGTATTTATACCGGAAGAGATAACTGCTTAAGCATGGGAGTTTGGATAGGATATACTCAGGCCTCAACCACAGATATGCACCTCATAAGTGGAAATTTCAAAATCCAAATCGAAGCTATGAGTTATGACTTTGGAGAAGCACGTTGAGTGCCAAGGTAGTTCATCAGGAATTTCTTGCTACCTGCGTTACGGAGGAAATCATTAGAGAAAACATTAAGCAGTAAAGTATAATTGGACCCTTAAATTTCGAGGATAAACTTTTTATAGGGGGAGGACTGTTACGACCCACACTCTAGACTCACCGATAAACGGGATGAAGGAATTATGACATAAATTAAGTGCGATCATGTAACCGTATTTGGTGCCATAAGTTACCAAAATAATAATTAAGAATTACTAAGACCTAATGAGTACAAGACTAATTCATAATACATGACCAAGTACAAATTTATTTCAAGAATTAAAGAAAGGTAAAAGAAAATTACTCATAAAGAGGTAAAGCAAAGATAAAATGACAAAATCACCACCCTAGCACCACACCCTAGAATCTGTCACCCCCTCCTTTGCTCAATTGTTGGATATTCTTTTCTCTCCTTTTCATCCCATCATGTCAAATCTTTTACACAAAGTAAGCTGTGGCGCAACAACATCAGCAGCAGCCACCCCACCACCAACGCACTCGGACTTGAGATTCTTCTACAAGTGGATGTGGAGGAGTGGTGGCGCAGCAAAACTAACACCGTCGATCACTTGGACCAAACTTCAGAATGAGTTCAAGAGGTATTTCGTGCCGACAGTACGACCTTTAGAGCATGACTCTAGATGCATGGCAGAAATGTAGAATTAGGCCATTATATTAGAAAATAAGTTACGATTTTGCCTCTAAGTCACAATCTTAGACATAAGTGATGATTGGAATATAAGGCGATGATCATGAACATAGGTACTGATCTCAGTTATAAGCGATAATTCTGAACATAAGTCACGATCTTGGACATAAGTAACGATCTTGATTACGAGTTGACTTTAGACATAAGTACGGAATTAGTAATAAGTGTTGATCATGTACAAATTATGATTTGAAAATGAGACGCGATCTTAGAGATAAGAATGATGATGCTAAGAACGATCCTAGAAATAAGTTATGATCCTAAACTATAGAGGGCCGACGATCTTGGAAACACGTATATCTAAGATATCCCATACAATTCTCCCTTATCTAAGGTTGATCACAACTCTCTAAGCCGTGATCTTAGTAACCCTAGTTGAACACTATATGATTGATTTGAATGAATTACGATGTTAATCAGAATATCCTAGTACAACATTAGGTCAATATTAATGGGTCAGGCAGTAACTCGGGCTGCCTTACCATAAGTGTAACATGGTACTTGACATCATTAGGGTAAATTAAAGAAGGTCCATATTCTTACTTGGACGGTGACATCAGAGCAGGCTTAGGACTAATTTGGGACCATAGCTACTAATAAATGAATTGTAATAGTAGAGTAAATAACTAAGAGATGATTTATAGTAGAATGATAGAAACTAAATAACGATTAGCGTTATAATCAGTAGAGTTTAGTTCAGGATATTGTACAAAAGAATTTATAGTCTAGGGCTAAGATGTTGAATATAGGGTAATTAGAATAGGTCGACGATAGTAGCCTTATTAGAGGTATTGAACAAATTTAAGATAGAGATTTTATCATGGTAGGCGAAGGTTAGACTTATAAGAAACGATACGTAGACGGGTGTTCTTTTGAAAATAAAGAGGGATTATAGGAATTATACGAAATATTGGACTATTATTTCTCTAGCAGATAAATACTTTATATAAGCACATACACTGAGTCATACCTATATTTTCAGGGGCTTCAAAATACTTTTTATTTTCGAAAATACCTTATGAAATCACATTTCTTATATAGCCTACTAAACTTTACGAGGCTAATTTTGTTTCCGTACTTGTAAACCAGCCTAAAAAAAGGGTAGCTTTCAAAATATATACATGTTTTTGAAAACGGAAGGTACCATATTCAAATCGTTTCATAAAACTTTACGTTATTAAGTTTTCAACTGTTTTGACGCAATTTTACCAAAATGCATTGCGAAAAAGTTATATTATAGTTTTTTAAATGGTCATTTGAAAAATCGCGTTGCGAAAACAAATCTAGCATAGTTTAAGTTTTGTGTTTACAAAAATCAGAAGGTTCAGTATTTTAAATAGTTAAAGCTATATTCAAAAAACAAATTATAGCTACGTAAGCTATTTTCTTTTAACTTGAAGAAAAAAATGTCCATACACTATTTCATATGTTAGGCTACTGACGATATCTGAAATTAAGAGCATGATCATAGAACTAGATCGTAAGTATATAAGAACTGATTTTGAAGACTTGGTTGTGTTAAGGAAGAGTAAGGGTTACCATTTTGGCATACACAAAGGATGTTAGTATGGTTAATTGTCTAGGGGATGAATCATATGTGATAAGTTTAACAATCCGGTATTGTAGATTGCAATAAGTTGAATGATACACGTCGAAGGGTATAAGTGGAAGTTTGTAAGCACTAACTATAGATAATTAAGTAAGGATTGAACCTTATAAGGACTAGATCATCTTGTAAGTTGTTAGTTATGACTAAATTAAATCATACTAGAGTACAACGTATTCCGAAAAAATAAATAATAAATAAAAATTCATACAGCTTTAGGGATAAGTCTTGTAAACAAGGCGTTAAGTTAAAAATTGTAATACACCTAAGAACTGATTTTAGAGGGTTGGTCAGGATAACAAATATAAGTACAATATAGACCGACGATTAAGTCATGAAGCGAGATATTGACGATACCCTTAAGGTTGATTCGAGAACTATAGAAAGAATAGGTTACGATCTATTAGACGGATAACAATGGATTTAAAGATCACATTGTATGCATACACACTGAATGATTTGAGGACCTAGTCGTGTATCGAGGAAGTAAAATGGGTAACATATCAAAATACGAAGGGATACTGAGTTCGGTCATTATCTAGGTAAATGAATTATATAAGACTATACTAAGTTATTGATTGCGTAACACACAAGTTTCGAGGACGAACCTTTTTGTAAGGGGGTGGAATGTTATGTCCCGCACCCCTCGTAGAATAATTAAAGGATAAAAGGAAATTAAGTGAATTAATGACAATTGACGGTAATGAATTAAGGATTATATGTTGGATTAAGTGGCATTTATGAAGAGATTAAATGTTAGAATTAATTAGTATTTAATTCAGGATTAATTATTAGAATTTAATTATTTAAGATAAATGAGATAATAGGATATAATTTAGAAACTCAAATTTCACCCTTCCCCATATAAAAACTGACAGAACGTCAGTTTCTCTTCATTTTCAGAAAAGAAACCGACGCCTCCCTTCTCCCTCTCCTCCATAGGCGATTTCACTCTCTCCTTGCAACCGTAGGTGAAGATTCTTCAAGATCTTCAATCCAATCCTTGTCCGTTCTTCGATTCTTCTTCGAGTAATCACAGGCAAGTAATCTACCTATAAGTTCTTACGATTTGCGAAGGAAAAGGCCCTATTTTGTATCAAAATTGGATCACCATGCAGTATTATGCCCTTGTTTATCCTTTGTGAATTCTGTGCAATTTCTGTTTGTGTTGTAGTTTCGTTGTTTTGGCCATTGTATATTGCAAATCTAATTTGATGTTGGTAAATATGTGGATCCCTACAAATCCCCACCTCGAATCCCCTTTTGCTGTGATTGAACTGCTACGAGAGTGGTTGAGGGTGAAAAGTGAGATCTTTGAATTCGTGGGTTGAAATCTCTGAGTTCTAGTCTGGTATTTGTTTGGGATGTGTGTAGCGTTCAATCTGTTGTTTAAGCATGAGATTATAGCAGGGATTATGCCTGGATTGATTGGGATGAAGTTTGGGATCATTTGGAGTTATGGTTCTGCAGTTTCTGCAGAAATCGCAGAATTTCTTTTCTGGAATCGTAGACATCGATCGATCGATGTGAGGGGATGAAGTACTTCGATTGATCGATGTAGGGTATGATGTGGGATAGAAAGTATTCTGATGGACATCGATCGATCGATGTGAGGGTATGAAGTACTTCGATCGATCGATGTAGGGTATGTATGATGTGGGACAGAAAGTATTCTGATGGACATCGATCGATCGATGTGAGGGTATGAAGTACTTTGATCGATCGATGTAGGGTATGATGTTAGACAGTAAGTATTCTGATGGACATCGATCGATCGATGTGAGGGTATGAAGTACTTCGATCGATCGATGTAGGGGATGATGTTAGACTGTAAGTATTCTGATGGACATCGATCGATCGATGTGAGGGTATGAATTGACATCGATCAATCGATGTAGGGGATGATGTCAACCAGTTTTGTGGGAAAATAAGGGAAGAAAGAGGGAAGCTAGGGGATCCTTTGGGTGACCTTAGGAACTTCTTAGGACATGATTGAGGTTAGTCTAAGTCTTGGGAACACGACTTAAGATTATGAATCGGACTTCAAAGTGAATGACCTAAAGGGTTAGGAATGAACGTATGAGGCTCTACAGAGAGTTCAAAAAGGGGAATGTGAGGGTTCTTAAATCGTCCTTTGGGTTCTAGAATGAATGTTTAGGTGATGAGGATTTGTCAGAAAAGATAAGCTCGAGTGTGTGAATGAGGTGAGTCTCGAATGATTGATTGACATTTGAATGTGATTGAATGATGAAAAGTCGTGCATTTTTGCATCATGGCACTTGCATTTGCATTATGTTTTGATAAGAGCTGTGCCTCGGCACAGGGTTTAAAGTTTGTGAAATGAGCTGTGATGCATTACAGGGTATAAAAACAAGCTGTAACCATCACAGGGTATAAAGTGAGCTGTAATGTGTCATAGGGTATAAAGACAAGCTGTGGCACATTACAGGGTATAAAGTTAAGCTGTAGTGCGTCACAGGGTATAAAGACAAGCTGTGGCCCACCACAGGGTATAAAGTTATGTAACCGGACATTGTGACATGCATTGCACTATTTTGGAAAAGCGAAGCATAAGCATTGGGGTTTGTGTAGTTTAGTGCATGCTTTGAACTGCCATGCAACACGTGAGTCGTTACAGTACGATTGAATTGAGATTGGATTGTTATTGAATTGTTAAATGCTTATTACTTATTGTTCTTACTCTATTATGCTATAATGCTATATCTTGAAGTTATACAAGACATGTGCCCCATCTACCCCTTGATTTAAATATTATTCATGTCTTGCCATGTGTTGATCCCGTATGTCTTATAAGCGGGTTACTTGCTAGCGTTTTTCGCTAAGGGTACTACCATTGTTTTGCAAATGAGCCCAGTTATGACATGATATTCATAGAGAATGACGGCGAGTGGGCGGAATGGGATGTTTAGTGTTCGTACTGGGAATTGTTCCAAACCCTTTCATATTATTTAGTTTCTCTCATTCATTTGAAGACTTAGATAGCTGCGTCCATAAACTACTTTATCTGCTTATGTTTGGGAATACGGATGTGGATGATTTAGATTTTATTTTGCACGTGCCTCCGTGCTTATTCTCTTACGTCATTGATGATGTGTATTCGAGAGATGAGACGTCTTGTAGTCTTCTCACTAAACTACGACGGGTGCACCAGTTCGGATCTGCTGTCCGGGTCGGGGCGCTACAACATATGTGACATATAATATTATCATACATAACGTCCACCTTATGATTAATTCGTATAAACTTTATCAACGTGCTGCGCATCACACGTATCTCGAATTAATCCCAACCATCTCCCACTTGGACTAGTATGTATCTTAAAGATTATATGTCACCCTTTTGAGCTCATATACCGTATGTCCCTTAGTGTCTTTCCTTTTCTGGTCCATCAGCAAATGTTAGCAAAAACTTAAGCCGCACGCCGCCACATTGAATTAGTGACTTGTCCCTCTTAAATCATGATGCTAACATTCTACTGAATGACATGGATACTGAAATGGATATGTAGTGTGGAATTAATATGATAGGTGATCATACATATTAATTCCAACTTGGCCCTCTTTAGCGAGATCAATAGAATTCAGAATGTATGCCGTAACTGCTTAATGTACATTGCTTCTGCAGAAAAACTTTAATATAACCGGAATGTACATTATACTGTTTGTCTGAAATAAACAACTTTATTGAACACAAGAAAAACCTCACAGACTCCCACTAGGATAAAACATCCTCAACTGGACTAAGACCCATACGGCTAACATGCTTGTGAAACACAACCGGTTCCACGACCTTAGTCAAAGGGTCGGCCACCATAGAGTCTGTACTGATATGCTCAATACTGATCAGACCACTCTGAATTCTTTCTTTAACAGCGAGATTTCATCTCTATGTATTTCGCTTTAGATGAACTCCGGTTGTTATTTGAATATAGCACCGTAGCTTTACTGTCACAGTAAATCCTCATTGGAGATGAGATAGTCTCCAATACCCGCAGCCTTGTGACAAAATTGCGAAGCCATACGCCTGATTGGATCCGTAGAAGCAAGCTACGAATTTGCCTCCATAGTGGAGGACGCCAATAAGGTCTGTTTCGCTTTTCCACGAGATGCACCTCCGCTGGTGTAAAACATAGCCCAAGGTCGATTTCATGTTATCCTGGCATCTAGCAAAATCGGAATCTGTATATCTAGTGATCTCTAACTTATCAGATCTCCAATACGTCAGTACGTGTTGTTTGTTTCTTGTAAATATTTCAGCACCTCTTTGCTGCAGTCTAGTGATCCTTACCCAGATCAGAGAGGTATCTGCCTAACATTTCCGTAATGAATGCCAAGTCTGGCAGTGCACATTTGGGCATACATTATACTCCCTACTACCAAAGCATAGGGAGTATTCCTCATTTCTGAACGTTCAAACTCTGTTTGGGGACATTGTTTCAGCTGAATTTGTCTCCTCTTGCCACAGGGGTATTAAGTGGTTTACACTTATCCATGCTATACCGCTTCAACACCTTTTCGATGTATGCCTGTTGTGAGAGACCTAAGATACCTTGGGTACGATTCCTCCGTATCTCAAGTCCCAACACATATGAGGCTTCACCAAGGTCTTTCATCTCGAAATGCTTTCTCAGAAAGGCTTTGGTGTCTCAACATGTTTACATCGTTTGTTGCAAGCAGTATATCATCTGTACAAGATCATGAATATGAACTTGCTCCCCTGAACTTGTGATACACGCATTCGTCAATTTGGTTTGCCTCAAAACCGAAGGAGACAACCACTTTGGCGAATTTGAAGTACCACTGTCGAGACGCTTGCTTGAGCCCATAGATGGATTTCTTTAGTCGACAAACCATGCCTTTTGGATCTCCCACCTCGAATTGAGGCGGTTGAACCATGTAAATGGTTTCGTCGAGTTCTCCGTTTAGAAACGCAGTCTTAACATCCATCTGATGTAGCTCAAGATCTAAGTGTGCCACTAAAGCCATGATTATCCGGAAGGAATCCTTCGTAGATACTGGAGAGAAGGTTTCCGTATAGTCTATGCCCTCCTTTTGGGTAAACCCTTTAGCAACAAGTCGAGCCTTATATCGTTCTACGTTGCCTTTTGAATCCCGTTTGGTTTTAAATATCCATTTGCAACCAACGGGTTTCGAACCTTTAGGCAACGAGACGACATCCCATACCTTGTTGTCGTGCATAGACTTTATTTCTTCTTCCATGGCCTTTATCCACTTTTCTGAATTTCGACATTGCAATGCTTGTGGACGTTTTCGGGATCATCGTCCAACATACCAATATCGAATTCGTGTTCTTGGAGATACACCACATAGTCGCTAGGTATGGGGTTTCTCCGTTCACGAGTGGATCTCCTTAGGGGCACTTGTTCTTGAGATACTGTAGGTTCCTGAACTGCATCAGCCGGCAATTCATCGGGTTCTTCAGTAACTTCCTCAGGAACATGAACTTGTTCCTGTGGAGCGTCACTACTGGGATGAGGTACCTCAGGTGCGGGTATCGCTGATGCTATCTCCCCAAAAGATGGTTCGATTCGCATTTCTGTCGCATCTGAGTGTGCCTCATCTAACTCGATGATCTGCTGATGCAAATCATTCCCCCCGGAACCAAAGTATCCTCAAAGAACTTTACCGAATTTGTCTCGAAAAACACTTTACTTGTGGGATCGTAGAATTTATACCCTCGTGACCTTTCCGAGTAACCAACGAAATAGCAACTAACTGTTTTGGTGTCCAGCTTTCTTTCATTTGGTCTGTAAGGCTTCGCCTCTGCTGGACAGCCCCAAACCCTTATGTGGTTAAGGCTAGGCTTACGCTTAGTCCATAACTCATAAGGGGTCCTTATCGTTGCTTTAGTTGGTACTCGGTTGAGGATGTAAGCTGCGGCTTTAAGCGCTTCTCCCCAGAGGAATAATGGTAGTAGTTTGACTCATCATACTACGCACCATATCCATAAGTGTACGGTTTCGTCTTTCAGCTACACCATTCATGCTTGGTGACCCAGGCATGGTGTACTGAGGGACGATTCCGTTTTCCTCTAGGTATTTAGCAAATGGTCCTGGACACTGTTCTCCTGATCCATCATATCGACCGTAGTATTCACCCCCACGGTCCGATCTGACGGCTTTAATCCTTTTGTTGAGTGTAACTCAACTTCAGCTTTAAAGGATTTGAACATGTCTATTGCTTGCGCTTTTTTTTAATCAAGAATAGTAGCCATATCGCGAATAGTCGTCAATAAAGGTGATAAAAGAGTGGCCATTTCGAGTAACCGGATGAAATGGGCCACTAATATCGGTATGAATCAACTCTAATGGACTATTTGCACGATTTGCTTCATATCTTCGGACTTTAGTTTGTTTTCCTTTAGCACAAAATACACACGACTCTAAGTCGGTTAAGTCTAAAGGATTGAGAATTTCTGTTTTGACAAGACGTTCTATTCTGTTTTTGGACACGTGTCCTAAACGTCGATGCCAAAGTGATCCTGAATTCTCATGAGTTAATTTTGCTTTAACGTTTCGCGTTACAACATGCAAGGTTTCCTGATTTGAAGCAACATTTATTGAATAAAGTTTATCAATTTCGGACATTATAGTGACCAATCAATCTAGAAGCATGATAAAGTTGGAAATTTCCATTTCCAAAATAACCGTAATATCCACTTTTATCCAATCGATAAAACGAAATAAGATTTCGTTTAAACGATGGCACTACAAAAGTGTCATGCAAATCTAGATAGAAACCGGATGTCAACAGCAATCTGAAATGCCCGATGGCTTCAACCTTTATGCCGCTGCCATTTCCCCAATAGACGTATCTTTCATCGTCTCTTGGTTTTCTATGGCTTAGGCAACCTTGCATAGTCACAGATAGGTGAGTCGTGGCTCCCGTATCGACCCACCAAGTGGCTATATCCGAAACAAAATTAACTTCAGAACAAACTAAGAATGTACCCTTTTTCTTGAGACAAGATATATAACCGGTACAATTCTTCCTTAAATGTCCTTCCTTATTGCAAAAGAAACAAGTCATGCTTTTGGTGTGTCAGTAGGCACCCCCTTTTCCTTTTGACTTGCCTTTTGCACAGTAACCATTTCCGCAGCTTTGCGTTTCCTTACCACCGAACTTGGTGGCGACAGCATTCATAACTTCATGCTGTCGATTCCACGGTACTGTTCGAGCAAAGTTTCTTTAAGAGATTGCCTGCCTCGGCTTTCTCATTCTTTACATATCTTTGCTCGAGATCGGCTAAAAATTCTTTAGCCGTCGTGGACTCAGAAACGTGTCCCCTGAAGCATTTGGGGATAGTCTTTTGCATGATCATAAGACACATGCGATTTGATCGTAGCCAGCGTGCCATGTGAGATTTTTCCTCACTGGTACTTTCGTCTGTTAGCACAGCTGGACATCTATCTGTAACGCATTGTCTAGATCAGCAATCCCCAGAAAGATCTCAAATTGACCTTTCCATTGCTTATAGTTTGAACCGTTCATTATAGGAATATCCTTATGTTAGACATTATTGCTGAAAAGCAAACAAGAAACGGACTTAAATACACAACACGTGTAATCTTTAAACTGCATAAAAACCAATATCAAAATAGAACCCGATCCATCTACCAATTGTCTTCCAATATTGGGCTCTTTGGAGTCATCCCAATACCTTCCAACAATTGGGTGTAGTGGTCAATATGACGGCTCTCCAAGCACGGTTAACCACCTTCCTTTGGGCCATGAGTTAACCTATGCATTTAAAGCTTCGCCGCCGGCCTATTTGGGTCCACTACCATGCTCATATGTCGACTCACACCTTCCTTTGGGCCGGTCAATGATTGCCTCCAACACATACATGCCCTTCACGATCATAACAAATATAGTGGCGATGATATGATTGCCGCACTTTAAGGGGATCATATTAAAGCCCTACATTTGCTAAGCGCGTAACTTTATGGTTCTAAATGATCCAGTTTCCTGACTGACCCTTTTGCACGTACCGTGCATACTTAACCCCAACATCTGTTTTGTTTTACTTAAACCAATTTGAACTAGCTTGATTCCCTTTACGGCTCAAATAAGAACCACCTTGAACCAAGCTCAGTTCTCCTTACGGTATAAGAAAACAATACTTTATCAATCAATTTAACAAGTGATATAACCTTATGATGGGTCACATTGAGTGTGAAGTGAACGATTCAGACAATACCCACTTGCCATAAGGGTGTATTACCATTCACATAATTTCCAGGCCACCGGTGGAGTCACAATGGTCTCGCTTAAGTACCGGCTTTCTTAGACAAAACTATGTGTACGGTGTTTTTATCACAACTCAATGAGTCATCTATCACGAGTTAAACCGCATTGATTGATAAGTGTTGGTTAATTCAGTCAACTTAGCCCATCGAATTAACTTGGTTGAACTCGGTCAAACCGGGTCAAACAAGATTCGGATCCTTATTGGGTTAAGTTCCTTAACTTTATTTTATTTATTTATTAACATGCATAAACATAAGGCATAAATAAATAAATAAACAATAACTGCATGCATATAAACATAATGCAATAACCAAAATTAAACTTAACACTTGATTATTATTATTTGGATTTCTTTAAAATAATAATAACAACAAGAATTTATTATTATTATTATTATTATTATTATTATTTTATTATTATTATTATTATTATTATTATTATTATTATTATTATTATTATATTATTATTATTATTATTATTATTATTATATTTTATTACTATTTTCCTTAATAAACTTTAAATAATAACAATAATAACCAAATTATTATCATTATTATTTACTTTATTTCCTTTAAAAGAACTTTAAAATAATAATAATTACTTATTATTATTACTATTTTCCTTTAATAATAACAACAATAATAATTAAATTATCATCATTATTATTATTTTCTTTAAAAGGAACTTTAAAATAATAAGAAACTTTAAATAATAATAATAAAATTATTATTAGTTACTTTATCCAAAATATAATAATAAATCAATTAAAAACTGAAATTAAAAAAATAAAGGGGGTAGGGGCGCGGGTCGGGTCGGGCAGAACCCGCCTGCCCCAATTGAAATAACCAGCCTTTTTTTTTAATTTTGCAACTGAATTGGGCCGAAGCCCTTCTGAACCGTATCAGGGCCGAATCTGAAACCTTTTTTTTAATAGACGTTTGGGTAGAAGCCCTTTCTGCTGCAGGGCCGGACTGGCAGAAACTGAATTGCCAGCCCAATCCCCAGCCAGCCCGCCAGCGCTGTCAGGAGCAAAAATGCTCCAGAATTGTCGCTAGGAGGAGTCGACCCCGAGACCTCCTTCTTTCTGTCCCAGGCGCTGGCCACTAAGCCAGCAGCCTTTTGTGCTGTATTGAAGTAGGTTTTAATTTTACATTAAAATAAACATAATACCAGAAAATTAAAAAGGTCCTGAAATATCGGGCAGGGTTTTGAGCACAGGACCTTCTTCCAGTAGGTTCATGCGTTGATCACCAGGCCAGCATCGTTTTTCCGTTCAAAAGCAGATAGCAGCTTTTATTAAACCGAAACATAACCTTTTTCTTAACCATAAATCGTTCTGGAAAAACGTTTTTCAGCCAGAAAGATTTTGTTTTTCCGAACATGAACAGATTAACATAATGATTCGATTAGGCCTGCTCTGATACCACTTGTTGGATTTAATTTAATAAACCCCTGAATAGGACCGTTTAATCGAATCAATGGACAAAGTAACAAAATACAAAAAATATACCTTGCTCCATTGCTGTTGTTAATCTGATCACGAATGCTGCAAGTGCTCCGGCTGATGAAAATCTGGCGTGATCCAATTGTTGATACACCCCTTGACTGGTTTCAACAATTCACTGCTTTACCCGATGGAGATGCTAGGAAGTGTGGGCTTTATAGAAAACTTGGCACACCTTCCCTCTAATATACTGTAATGGACGCTCTTTCTTTTGATACTGTGTATGCATCTATGTTCTTTTGATGATCTGAGGAGGTGAAGCCACCTCTTTTATATAGAGGGGGATGGAAGGATCTGATAGGTTAGGATTTAAATTTAAACTTATATGTAAATTTAAATTTAAACTTAAATTCAAATTTAAATCTGAATTTAAAACCCAACCTTATCTTCCTTTTTAAATATTATCTAATAATAATAATATTTTATTATATTATTTAATATTTAATTATTGTACCAATAATTATCTACTAGCCACACGTTGGTTGTCGCCCCTCGGGGACTAGATGTTGTAACTTTATGGTCGCTGCACTTTGAGCCCATCCATCGCGGTCTCTGACCATATGAATGTCTACATATTTGGGGTTTCAATTTAGACAACACTATACATCCACGAACATACCCGATGATCACTTAACATGTGGATGTTTTACGTAATAATTAATATTATTACGTGACATATGTGACATATAATATTATCATACATAACGTCCACCTCATGATTAATTCGTATAAACTTTATCAACGTGCTGCGCATCACACGTATCTCGAATTAATCCCAACATTTGTACGCTTCAACTTTTAAGCAATAGAAGGGTGCAATCCTTCCGAACCCTAATTGAAGAAGAGGTCTGGTTGATGTTGGAAAAGGTCAAGGATTCCTGTGCTTCTGGGTCAGTGTTGAATTTTAATGACATCTTTTCTACACTGTCTTATGACATATTGTGTAGGATTGCCCTCGGAAAGAAGTATTCTGGCGAGTTCAGGCTTTTGTTTGATGAGGGGGTATACTTAGTAGGTGTTTTTAATGTCGGCGATTATGTACCATGGTTAGAATGGATCAATCATCTAAATGGTTTGGAGAAAAGGGTGAAGCGAAATGCAAAAGAATTTGATTATTATTTGGAGTCTATAATACAAGAAGAAATTCACATACAGAAAGCTCGAGACGGCGAAGGTGAACACAGCAACAAACACCAGAATTTTGTCCAAGTTCTGCTGGAACTTCAGACAAGCAAAGATCTTGGCTTTTCCCTTGATCACAATGGCATCAAAGCTATTTTGCAGGTGAGATTTTTTGAGTTTCAACAGAATCATTCATCTTCTTTTTCTTCTTCACCTCAATCTTTCCGTAAACTTTATTGTATAAAAAATTAACTAAATATATCATAATAGTTACAACTTTACCCTGAAAGATATTTATCTATACAAAACATCGACAAAGAGTAGACAGATGATTGTTCTTCATTTACGATAAAAGACATTTATGACGAAACATAGACACAAAATAGGTGGAAGATTGTGCCTAATGTTGGATTAAGGTGAGCACAGCAACAAACACCAGACTTTTGTCCAGGTTCTGCTGAAACTTCAGAAAAGCAAAGATCCTTTGCCCTTGATCACAATTGCATCAAAGCTATTTTGGAGGTGAGATTTTTTGAGTTTTAATATAATCATTCATCTTCTTTTTCTTCATCACCTCAATCTTTCCTCAAACTTTATAGTATAAAACAATTAACTAAAAATATATCATAGTAGTTACAACTTTACCCTGAAAGGCATTTATCTATACAAAACATTGACAAAGAACAGACATATGATTGTTCTTCATTAATCATAAAAGACATTTATGACGAAACATTGACACAAAATAGACGGAAGGTTGTGCTTAAAACATACATCTTGTCTCTATTGATATACCTGTCCTTCAGCTTTAGTCAGAAAATAAACTTAAGATACGCAACATATAATCTTTAACCATAGCAATTTGAAGGATGTTCTGTATTGTTTCCTTCTTTAGGCTGTGTTAAACTTGATCAATCAACACACCAAAAAATCAAACAATTAAATGAAACAACTCACAATGTTGAAATATACGCAAAATGGTTACACCAGAAGCTATGGAGCTGGAAGTAACCGTCAAATTTTTCATTTTAATAGCGGTTATTCGATGTGCAGCAAATATAGGAAACTCATCAGCTGAAATTCTGTTTCAGACTGCAAAATTACAATTTTTCCCTCACTTATTAAACTACCTATTCACAACTATCAGGGACATTCTTGTCCATTTCACACTGTTTAAAAACGTTTCCCGCGCGTGTCATCTTCTTCCTCCTTTCTTTGCTGAACTTCTTCCTCAACTCTAGCTTGATCAACGCGCCCTACTTCACAATCTGCAACTACCACTACTCTAATCTTCATTCACACGCTTGCTTTGGTGAATTAACTTCTTCTTGATCCTTCTCCAGCTGAATCACACTTTTTGTTTTTGCTCCACTTCCTACTTCGAGCTGTTGCACCGAAGCCTTCACTTCTTCAACTTTCCCCACAATCCTGACTGAGAGTAGAGGTTGCACATCCCTAAGAGTCCGTCAGATTGCCCAATATCTTCGAATCAAGTGCTTTTGTATGCAAGCCGGCTAGCTGAAGTTCTGTTCTTATAGGCATTGGTATGGTAACACCTTCTTGATACTTATCTCTCACAATATGGCAATCTATTTCAATATGCTCGTGGAACACATGATTCTCAACTATATAGATTGCACTTCTATTATCACAAAAGATCTCAACTGGCTTCCTATGTGATATTCCCAAATCTCTTAGCAAATAGAGAATCCATTAAACCTCACACGTAAGAGCTCTATATTCTGCTTCTGAAGATGATTTAGAAACAGTTGTTTGTTTCTTAGCTTTCCAAGACAACAAAGCTCCTCCAAAGAAAACACAATATCCTGTTACAGATCTCCTATATTCTATACACCCTCCCCAATCTGCATCTGAGAATGCTTTCAATCTCGAACTCCCTGTGCTGGAACAATATACCTCTACCTAAGTTGTTCTTCAAATATCTCAAGAGTCTATGCAGCTGCTAAGTGTAACTCGGTTGGCTTGTCCAAGAATTTGCTGAGTTGCTGCACTGTATATGTGATGTCAAGTCTTGTAGTGGTTAGATATAACAACCTTCTAATGAGTCTTCTATATGCAGTTATATCTGTGATCAGTTTTGAATCATTATGGGCAAGTTTAAGATTCTGTTCCATGGGGTTTTGGCAGGCTTAGATGCCAGGTATCCTATTTCCTCCAATAATTCAAGTATACTTCCTTTGGCACACCATCAAGCCCCCATGAGACCTGGAAATCTCTAAGACAAGAAGTACCTCAAGGGGCCTAAGTCCTTAATCTGAATGGTGTTATGTAAGGTATCCTTAATTGTCTGAATAGCCACTAGACAATCACTAGCAAGAACAACATCATTCACATATACTAGGAGTACAAGAAAATAATCAGGAGACTTCTTGATGAACATAGTGTAATTATGTTTAGATTGTGTGAATCCAGCTGAAATTAGGAAAGTAGTGAGCTTAGCATTCTATTGCCACCTAACCTGTTTAAGGCCATAAAGTGATTTATTGAGCTTGCAAATTGTGGTAGGATTAGAGGATGTAACACCATCAGGAAGTGTCATATAGATGTCTTGGTGTAGATCCCCATGAAGGAAAGCATTATTAATATCTAACAGATGTATATGCAACCCCTTCAGTGAATCCAAAGCCATGACTAGCCTGACAGTAGTCATTTTGTCTACAGGAAAGAAAGTGTCCTTATAGTCTATCCCAGGTAGCTGAGTGTACCCCTTTGCAACCAACCTGTCTTTGTATCTCACTATGCTTCCATCTGCCTTCCTTTTTTTCTTGTATATCCATTTACATCCAATAGGGCTTTTGCCTGGTGGTAAGGGTACTAAGGTCCAGGTATCATAGGCCTCCAAGACTGCCAGCTCCTAAGACATGGCTTACTGCCATTGCACTGACCCGACTGCCTGTTGATAGGTAGTAGGTTCTTGCTGCAAACTAATGTTAAGTACATAATTTTTATATTCAGGAGCTAAATGATCCATGTAATAGTAATTTTCAATACGGTATGCAATGTCATGATTCAAAAGAAAAGGACAATCAAAACAAACTTGGTTACAGTGGTAATCATTCAGATAGGGAGGCTTCCTTCTGTTTCTCGTTTGTGCTGGGTTGGATGTAAGGAAGGTTAAGGGTATGTTAGGAATACTGATAAGTATCTTTAAAGCAGTCTCAGGGGTCACAAATCTAGGCGATGAAGGAAGGGAGGAGATAGATGAAGGAGATGGCATAGAAGGTGAAGTTGGTTGGACTGGTGACAAAGGGATATTTAGTGATTCTTAGGAAGAATAATCATCTGATTGATGATTAAGAGGGAATGATGTTGTTGGCATTGGTATTGAGCTCACATTATCCGGTGAAAGAAAATTTAAGTAATAGTGGGCTGAGATAGAGAATTGTATTGATTGGTGGTAGTAGTTGCATATGGAAATGAGAGTTCATGAAACTGGACATTCTGGATACAAAGATGGCTTTTATAGCCAGTTTCTACAAATATATCCTTTGGTATGCTGTGCAAGCCCTAGAAACAAACAAGATATGGCTCTGTGGGAAAATTTGTGCTTATGAGGGTCTGTGTTATGGGCATAAGCTTGGCATCCAAAGACCTTTAGATTGTGATAAAGAGGAGGTTTATCATATAGGATCTGAAAAGGTGATTTATGCTGAAGCATTGGTGTAGGAAGGATGTTAATCAAGTAAGTAGTATGAAGCACAAAAAAGCCCCAGAAAGACATGCGTAAGTTGGCTTGGAACTGTAAAGATCTCGCTACAACAAGGATATGTTGGTGCTTCCTTTCCATCAAGCCATTAACACAACTTGTTTGATGTATTATGCCATGAAACATATAGAATTCATATATTTTAGATTCCTTGGCATTGTCTAATCTCATTACTTTTACATGTCTTTCAAAGTGAGTATGAACATATAAGTAGAAGCTTTGTAAGATATGCTTTGTTTCTTCCTTAGATATCATCAGATACACCCATGTAAACCTTGTGCAATCATCTACTGTGGTCAAGAAATATCTTTGAGCATACAAGGTAGGATGCCTATTAGGCCCCCAAACATCTACATGAACAAGATCAAAAGGTTTCACAGAAACAGAATTAGATACTGGGAATGAGAGTTTATAAAGTCTAGCTAAAGGACAAACAGTACAAAGGGTGTCAAGAGGATCTCCTGGGACTGATGAATCTTGCCTCTGAATATCTTTTATTCTAGAATGGGATGCATGCCCAAGTCTATAGTGCCATATCAAAGAAGGTGAGTCAGGCATGGAAACACAAGCAGTATGCTGTGGCATCAAAGCATCACCACATAGGTAGTACAGACCATGAGAAAGTGTAGCTGAAGCAATCATCATCTTGGACAATTGATCCTAAATCAAACAAGAAGGTCCATTAATTTGAATGATCAGTCTGGGATCAGAAGCTGATTTGCTCAAACAAAGTACATTAAAGGAGAAAGATAGCACGTATAATACATTATTCAAAGTGAGCAATTCATTTATCACTACTGCGCCTTTATGTGTGGCTTGTACAAACATGTTATTTGGAAGCTTTATGGAACTACGATTGACAGGCTCAGAGGATGTAAACAATGATAGGCTATATGTAATATGGTCAGTAGCTCCTGAATCTAAAATCCATGTGCTTAAAGCAGTAGTTATAGAATTACCTGCTACTTTCTCAACTTTGGCAGACAAGACAGTGTTATGGCTAACAGGAACTGTGCCTCCATCTTGGCTATCATCCAATCTGTTCAGCCAAGTCATTAGCTTTTGGTTTTACTGTGGTGTCAACATCAGTGACTCAAGTGCCTTCACTAGTTGATCAGTTTGAGAAACCTGTGACTCCATGTCTGTGTACTCAGCCATGTTAGTCTGATTCTTAGGTTTGAAGCCCGGTGGAAAACCATATTTCTTATAGCATCTTTCAACCGTGTGTCCTATCATGCCACAGTGTGTGCATTGAAAACGCTTTGACCTATCTGCATAGAACCTACCATTACCTCTTCTATAACCTCCAGTCTATTGTCTTCCAGAATAAGTATTTGCAGCAAAAGCTTCACGTATCTGTTCCTCAAACATCAAGGCAGTGGGGTTATTTTCAAAAAGTACTGCTCCTGCAGCAGACATTACTTTTATCTCATGCTTCAACGCCATGGAGAAGGTAGTATTTATGTCTGGTAATGGTGCCATAACAAACACCTGGGACTTAACCTGATCAAAGTTTTCATTAAGACCTTTTATAAACTTGATAACATAATCACTCTCAACAAATTATTTCATCTTTCCTGGTACATCACATAGGCAACCTCTGCATACACACGTATGTATGGGCCTCACATATATTAATTCTTCCCAAACAACCTTTAGCTTTGTATAATATTCGTTGACACTGAGAGCTTCTTTCTTAATTCCATAAAAGGTTTCCAACAAATCTGACAGTCTAAATGGATCCGTACTTCCATATCTAAACTTAAGATCACTCCACGCATCAAACGCACTGTCAAACCACATAATACTCTGTGCAATAGAATGTGATACATAATTCATAATCCAGGATTGTACCATTGTGTTAACTTGCCTCAAAAGGGGAAACTCAGGATCTGTTGGTACTGGTTTAGCTATTGTGCCATCTATGAGTCCAACTTTATTCTTAACAACTGAAGCCACTTCAAACGTACGACTCCAAGTATGATAGTTATGAGGACTAAGTGTTGGTTGTGACAAAACGATCGCAAGACTATCATTAGGATGCAAGTAATAAGGATTCTGTTGAAGATTATCAACATCATGTGATTGATTACCACTTGAAGAAGAAGCATTTGAATTCGGATTCATATATCTCAATCAATCAATAACAAAGATACTCAATTCAACGATATTCGATCAAACCAAAAAAAAACTTCAAAGACAAACAAATCAATCGATTGAAATCACAAAAAATCAAAGGAACCTCGTGTCTCTGATACCATGTAAACTTGACTAATCAACACACCCAAACAATCAAACAATTAATTGAAACGACTCACAATGTTGAAATATACGCAAAATGGTTACACCAGAAGCTATGGAGTTGGAGAAATTGTCAAATTTTTCATTTAAATAGAGGTTATTCGAAGTGCAGCAAATATAGGAAACACAACAGCTGAAATTCTATTTCAGACTACAAAATTACGAATTTGCCCTCACTTATTAAACTACCTATTCACAACTATCAGGGACATTCTTGTCTATTCACACCGTATAAAACGTTTTCCGCGTGTATCATCTTCTTCCTCCTTCCTTTCTGAACTTCTTCCTCAACTCCAGCTTGATCAACGCGCTCTATTTCACAATCTGCAGCTACCACTGCTCTAATCTTCATTCACACGCTTGCTTTGATGAATTTACTTTCTTCTTGATCTTTCTCCAGTTTAATCACGCTTTCTGTTTTTGCTCCACTTCCTACTCCGAGCTATAGTGCCGCGCAGCCTTCACTTCTCAACAGGGTGTTAATGACCTCAAATTGTATTTGAAACTGGAGTCTCCTTAACCTAGATAGATGAGTAATTTTGAAAGAATTTGAGGGGTATAGACCATCTGGTCTCACAAAATTATCTGTTTATTTGTTTTCTTTTTGTTAATATCATGTGATATCAACGGTCAAATTTTCATTGTCTTGGTGTGATCCAGACACACTGAAAAGTTAAGACAATAATGAAATGTATAATAGACAACAAAGGCTATTTCTTTTTTGATAAGTTATCACATATATATATATATATTATATATATATATATATATATATATATAGTTATTTCTATGAGTTTGAAGGTTATGTAATTTTATCACGTACTGGTTGAATATTGAGATACCGATCTCATAAGACATAATTTGGAATTTTTCATGGTGTTTGTTGTTAACGGATATCTTCTAGGAAATCTTCTACAAGATATCACAACAACAATAACAACAACAACAACATTACTCCATTGCCTTAGAGGCTCCCGTCTAGAAGATATCACTAATTATCATCAAATATTTCCTTGTATGTGTGATTTGATTTATGTCCATAAATCATAAATATATATATTATAGATACACATTAGCATAATGGATAGATTATCCATAGTTTAAGCAATATCTTAGCTGCACATGTCCATTTTGTAACCCTATACATTGATGTGATAGAATAGAAGAAAGGCAGATTTCCATTGCCAAATATTTCTTTACATGGTATCAGAGCCACTATGCTCCACTATTACTTCAACACTGCAGTAAACTATCCATGGGCCGGACTCCCCTATAGCAGCCGAAACCTCCCAATCTTCTCTTCCCTTCTCATCACAAATAAAGAAAATTAGTTCACCCTATGATTTTCACTCTGGAGATCATCCTAGATTACTGATCACTCTCGTACATTGAAGTGATCAAATTATAAAGAATGGGCTCGAGTGGTATAAGGCTCCCTTTTGCCCCTTGGAAATTTTGCTTTCTGGACGGCACCAATGAACGACCGAATGCTGGCTCCCCAGACTTGGTGGAGTGGGAGCTAGTCAACTCGATGATCGTGTCTTGGATTTTGAATAGCATCGAACCAAGCCTGTTCCACTATTTCTTATGCAGAAGAAGCTAGAGAATTTTGGGATGAAATCAAGCTGCAGTTTGCTGTGATGAACGCCTATCGGGTGCACCAGTTGAAGAAAGTATTCATAAATTGTAGACAAAACGGTGACTCCGTTATGGTCTACTATGGCAAAAGAAAGAAACTCTGGGATGAGTTGAAGGATTATAAGAATTCCCAATATTCTCGTGTACCGGTTGCATATGTGGCCTATAGGAAATTCTTGCCCGACACAAGGAGGTGGACAAGGTCCATCAGTTTCTTATGGGATTGGATGACTCTACATATTGTGTGGTACGTTCTTCTATCATCAATCAGGAGCCTCTTTCAACTTTGAACCGTATCTAACACACGGTATTTCAACAGGAAAGTCTAGGCAATACAACGTTACTGGATGAACAACGTGAACCTGTTGGCTTTGCCATGGCACTGACAGCAAAACAAGGTCGGGACCGACAAGACAAGGAGAGAGCAACGGGAAGCCAAAGCTGAAGTGCTGTGCTCGCATTGTCACCGCAAAGGGCATGAGGTAAGTGGCAGTTTTCAAATTATTGGTTATCCAGATTGGTGGAGTGATCGCCTAAAGGACATCCCCGTCCCAAAGAACTAACGCCCGAGGACAGCCCCTTGGCCTAAGTACGCATCAGCCGCAGCCCATATGGCAGTTGCTAATGCCAAGCTTCCAACTGCATCCGTAGCGTCGTCACCGAAGCTCTAGCCAATTTGTCTGAGGACAACTTGAGTGTAGTGCTTCAAGCACTCAATGCTCACAAACATACACCGAGTGAGCGTTTGAGTGGTAAGTATCCCGACTTTTCTAGGATTAACAACTCTGGAGCCTTCCATCACATGACAGGTAATTTAAGCCTTTTGCATATTTGTGTATCTACTGTGCCATGTACTGTTCGTGCAATCAACGTTTTTTTATTTTTTGAAATAATTAATTATTAGTTTTCCAATTTGAAAAGGAATTATGGATAACACAATTAAATAGGAGTTTGGATCCATATTAAGCAAATCTTAACCTAAGTAGAATATACAACTTATATTTATCCTATACCTATCTACCCTCTACAAATATACACACATAATACACAAAACCCCATTTCCTCATTTTTTTTTCAACCGCCCCCTTGCTGCCCTTCCCTTGCTGCCGTCCCCCCTCCCCACAAAGAAATAAATACAAACCCTCAATTTTCCCTCAAGCACAGCGCCCCCTAAGTTATAAAAAAATTATATTTAAGCCATCCCCAAGCCTAGTTGGCCAAATGTAGGAAGGAGGTGGAGGAAGAAATTACGTGTAGGAATTAATTCACATAAACAAAGTAGGTTACTTTTCCCTCTTCTAGGATTGTCCGCACTTCGTGTGTGAATTATGCTTGTCTTAAATTTTGTGTGTTATTCGTATATGATTTCATATGCATGCATTTATGACGTTCGGATGTACGGGTATCTTTGTGTGTCCAATGGTGTTGTTCGTGCGATGTGAAAATAATTAAAAGAATTGATTTTATGCAGAAAAAATGAAAATTGCACGAATAGCCTTAGAAATAGGTCACATAGGCCAGAAAATAGGTTGAAATTAAACTAGAAATTAAAAAATAGGGCAGGACAGCATGCATGTAGCACACACGCACATGTTAAAGAGGCGCGTGAGGCCCACGCATAGTCCCAGACAGCGTGTTCAGGTCACACACGCACGTGCGGATGCAATGTGCGTGACATTAAAAGGGGTTAAATAAAATTTGTTTGGGTTAATTTGGAGTTAAATTAAAGATTTTATTGAGGTTAGAAAAAAATAGAATTTAAGCAAATAAAGAAAAAATAGAAATAAATTTCAGTTTAGTTAGGTCAGGGCTAACCCAGTCTGCTGACCCAGTGTCTAGCTGACCCGCCTGTAGGCGGGCTGGACCAGGTCAGCCTGGCCTGGTCTGATTTGCGCTATTGGGACGGGCTTGTAATAAAAAGAAAAAGGGGAAGAACTGGAGACGGGCCAGTGGGTCAGAAGTCTCGGGTCAGGCCAAATACAAATAGAAAAAAATAAGAAAAATCAGAATATCTGGCAGGCCAGCAGGCCGGGCTGCGGCCATAGAAAAAGGGGGGCTAGATTGTTTCTTAAAACAAAGGGAAATTAATATAATATTAATATTTTTTAATTAATTAGAAATTTAGTAACTCCTTAAATAAAATAAAATAAAATAAAAATTAAAAAAGGGCAGTCGGTGTACGAAAAAAAGGAAAAATTTTAAAGAAAGAGAGCAAAGGGAAAGATAAAAACAAATAAATAAAGAAGAAAGTGGATGAAAGCCTAGGGGAGATACAATGAAGTGGATAAACCTAAAATAAAGTCTAGAAAGATAAAATAACGGTAGAAGATAAAATACAGTAATAACCCCATGTAATATAGGGTAACTGCGCAATATAGGTAATATGCAATATAGAACGGAGCATGCAACATAGGAGAAAAGGAAGTGTGAAAGTGTGCAGCATTCATGGCACGTGCATCCCTTCAGGACGAGTGACTTCACGATACGAAGCGTGTGCGCTGACTCTACATTACGGAGTGTGTGATAGGACCCTGACACATGCATTGCATTCAATGGATAAAAGAGTATGACGTGTGATATGATGTGATTGGGTATGTGGCAAGATAGTGTGAAGAAGCATGCATCATGAAGTTGCGCATTGCATATGGATATTTGATGATACTATATTTGTTTATTGTGTGCTTACTTTGCGATCATATCAGATATGTGTTATTTGCTTTATAGATTGTATATTTATTGTAAATATGGTTCCTTTCTAGGAAAAGACAAGCAACCTACGGGTGATTTTCTAATCACTCACCCCTACCATTAATCCTTCCACAGGTGATCCTGAGCACGAGTATATTTTCGTTAAGGACGAGTCAGATTATGTGAGCTGGGACGAGTGAAGATTTAGAGAGATTTTCTTGAGGATATTTGATGGTTTACGTATTTATTTTGTTTTTATTAGACTTTTAAAATTTCGATTGACGTGTTGGGTTTTACCAGCCCTAAACTATGATTTATTTTTGCATTGGGATTATTTCTAAATTTAATTTGATTATCTTACTATTGTTTCCATGGGAAAAATGTTTTACATTATTTCTGACGTGTAAGAAGTTTGAACGATGCTTTGTAGTTTACGTAGTAGACTACGGCGAATGCACTGCTCCCGAAGATAGGGTTCGGGAGCGGGACGCTATAGTTGAGCTGCCTAATGGGACCAAAATGCAAGCATTCCGAAAGGAGCAGTGTTCCTCAATGACAAACTCATTATTGATAAAGTGCTCTTCGTACCGCACTTGACTTGCAACTTATTGTCAGTTTTTCAGCTGTTGTATAGTGGTGATTGCATTGCCATATTTACTAATAATGGTTGTGTGATATAGGACCGGAATACTAGGATGCGGATGGAGTGGGTGAGAAGATTGGTGGGTTATACTTGCTGCGGACGTCTCCCATCATTTGGACCTGTGCACATGGGATTGCGACGGATGCAGTTTTGTGGCATAAGCATCTCGAACATCCTTTAGTGTGTTGCGCATGATAGTAATATGGTTTCTTCATTGCATTGATTAAAGGTTCTGATGTTTATTGCGATGTGTGTTTTCAGACAAAACAAAACAAACGGCCCTTTGATTTGAGCAATACAATGGCAGACTACTATTTCGATTTGATTCATTGTGATTTATGGGGGCTTTATTGGGAGAAAACGTCTTTTGGTGCTTTTTATTTCTTAACATTTGTGGATGATTGCTCATGGCCTGTGTGAGTGTATTTGTAAAAACAAAGAACCGTGTGTCCTCGGTGGTGCGCCAATTCTTCTCTATGAACCCACTCAATTCAATCGAATTATCAAAACATTCCACAGCGACAATGGCTCGGAATTCTAACGTTTACGACCTTTTTTGTGGAGCATGGTGTTCTCCATCAAATATCCATTCACCATACTCTCCAACAAAACGGCCGAAGCGTAAAACATCGTCATATTCTTAATGTTGCCCGATCATTGCATTTCCAAGCATGTGTACCTATCTTCTTTTGGGTTGAGTTTGTCTTAACTGCTGCCTACTTGATTAATCGTACCCCAACCGTCTTGCTTGGTGGCAAAACACCCTATGAAATGCTCTTTGGAGAGCCTCCCAACTATTCTCATCTTCATATTTTTGGGAGTCATTTTCATGTGCATAATGATCAACGGTGACAAATTCCAAAGTTGTAGCCGAAAGTGTATCTTTATGTGATATCCTACTAGCACAAAAGGATGGAATGTTTATGACCTTGAATCCCGAGTTTTCTTCACCTCCAAAAATATTACCTTTGCCGAAACCACTTTCCCATTTGCGTCACCCACTCCCTCTCCTTGCACGACCGTCCCCCACTCTGGGTCGCATGCCATCTCACCCACCGTTCCTCACCCTGATGATGAAGCATACACCTTTTAAATTGACCAACAAGTTCTATCCTCCGCCACACCTAATACGACCCTTGACATTTCCTCCAGCGGACACTACCCAGCTGACACCACAACCTCCTCCGTCATCACCAACTCTCGGCCTACTATAAATTGATGTGATGGAATAGAAGAAAGGCTGATTTTGATTGTCAAATATTTCTTTACATTTGTTACTCTGAGAAAAAAGAATAGAAAAAGGGTCGAGGAAGGTTTACAAAGCTGAAGATGGCGGCGCTAAAAGGGTCGGGGAGGAGGAGGGAAGCATTTAAATTTTTTTAAATGATGAAGAAATGGCGTCATTCCGGATTTCTTTGCAGCCGGATCTGTTGCAGCAAATTCGAACTGATTCTTCGTACACAGACTTTAAATAGGAACAGTTTTGATTTGCTAGACATTTGAGGCGTTACTTTTTAGCAAAAAGTATAAACAAATAATGATGGCTTTCAATATATATATAGACATGCACCTGCAAATTATATGCATATATGGACATGCACACGTAAATAAATAGATTCATCCATATTAGATGCATGTATAGACATGCGCGCACACATATATATATATGTATATATACACACACATGCACATATACATCTATTCATACACAAATATATCGACACATACACATATACAAACACAATATATAAACACAATATATCTGTTTAAATACATATATATACATATATATGTGTGTGTGCACGTGCGCTTATATATATATTTTTAATTATGGAAGGACGGAAGGTACAGTCCGATGTTTTATTAACATTAAGTAACCCTCACTTGTGGGAGAGGAATACCGTGGTTACAATGATACCTACAAATTACGGGAGACTCTCCCAAAGATAAAGAAAGAAAATGATATAGTAACGTGTAACCATAGTAAATAAACAATCTATAAAATGTAAAAATGAAAAGAAGGCGTGATAAACTCTTCGATATAAGAAGATGCATGCCATGCCGCCAACCAACATCAATTGAGTGTAAACGAAATTGCTGAAATGTAATAAACAAACACCATGGAACCTCATGAAGCCGGATCTATACCAAGGGTCAAGATGACCTCAAATTAACATCGTCAGCTGATGATAGGTAAATAACTGGAATAGCTTCTATAATATCCTGCACAATGAAGCACAGATCAGAGGTCCCGGGGGTTGGACCCGGGAAAAACTCTCTGACGCTCAAGTCAGTTTGTGCCATTTCTCACTGAGAATATAATTTAAATGGTGAGTTAAGTGTTTCTCACAGTATAAGCTAAAGAGCAAAGTGTATGAATTTGCTTTAGGATGTCAATGTTTGGATCTCGGATCCCTTTCCTCGTCTGTATTGGCTTGCTTTTATTAACCTTTTCCCGCCTTTGGCCTCTGCTGGCGGATGAGATGTTTGCTTGGGGCAGAAAGCCTAGGACGCCGTAGGTCTGCTGATGTGACCAGTAGACTGACTGATGTGACTAATAGGCCGATTGTTGTGACCTTGGCGTGTTCAGGCTGAATAGCCAGCTGTAGTCTCTATATTTGAATTGCACTCCTGCCTGATGGTCCCACGAGGTAATGTCGTGCTTGGTTCCTTCTCCGAAGTGCCAAATCAAGCTTTGCCGAAGTGCATGATTAGGCCTTGCCGAAGCGCAGAGTTGGATCCAGCTGAAGTGGTCTAAAGTGCGGCACTTGGACATAAGCTGAAGTTGGTGTCGGGGTGCAAACCTTGGCATATTCATCGATAATATCATGAGTGTTATGCAGCCCCGCTGAAGTGCAATCAAGGATGAACAATGATGCTTGGGCACTGAACTGCTGAACAGCAATATTTTGAGTGCTGAGCTGCATGAGTCGCACCGTTGACTGTTGTTGACTAACAGACGATTTAATTATGGTTTATCATTTGCCCCCAGATTTTGTGTGGCTGAGCTGAACTGCGAAGGCAGACAAATCTTGTTCTAATAAGCCTATGACGTGTCTTCATTAACTGAGCAGTTATCCTTTTATTTGCACCGTAACTCCCGCTTTTAATGTAAGCATTAATTCCAACACCTCATCATTATCTTTTCGGCGGTTTCAGCTCCCGAGGGGGGAAAAAGCTTTAACCACTGCCTCTTCGAATTTTCAAACGAAAAGTTGTGACCTTTCGTTTTTTCTCACTTATAAATAGGGATAATTACCCTAACCCTTTCTTTTCTTCTTCTTCTATTCTGCACACCTGCCCATTCTGCATTTCTGTTCATCTTCTCCGTCTCCGAAGCCTTTCTTCATCTTACTCCGGTAGTCTTCCTTTCATCTCAACCGTTCACTCTTCTGTAAGCATTTCTTCAACTTACTCATGGGTTTTGTTATTTCAACCCCTCCTTCTTTGGACTCCCAAAATATATCTACTCATTCTTACCCAGATGATCTGGAGGGTGACCGTGAGGTTCAATCCCTTCACGAGAAATCTGATTCTGATAAGGGCAACTATCCTTTAAGAAGGTTATGCCCTGTTGGTGGACCTTCTTTGGTTGCTGCCACATCTTTTGCCCTAGTACCCCTGCCATCTCTTGACAAGGGTTCTCCTTCTCCGATAGTGCAGGGTTCACTCTGCACTTTAAAGGTTGCTGATTTCTCTCACTTCTGCAGTGAGTTTAGCATTGATAGAGATATTTTCTCCCCACTTTAGCCCCGTTGAGTATAAGGCAGTTTATGAGGAATACTTCAGGTCATGGTTTGACCTTCCTGTCCCTGGCCCTCTTATTCAAATTCTTGACTTTTACCACCTTAGATTACCACAAATTATGCCCAATGGTCTAAAATTCATCGCCAGCTATCTGCTCTACCTGAGAGCAGCTGAGGCTGAGTTTGATTTAGACGTCTTTAGGGGGATGTTTGTGTGTAAGCACAAAGAAAGCTAATATTACTTTAGTAGGAGACATCCTAATAAAGCTATTGACCACGCTATAAACATCCCCTCTTCTGTCAAGAACTGGAAGGGCAGATTTTTCTTTGTCAAGGCCATTGGGTTACCCGGGAGAACCCTATGGAAATCTGGCCCTGCAGATAACAAGAGGCCAAGCGAAAGATTCTGTGATGAAGCATCAAGGTTATTGCATCTTCCCCAGGCTATAGACTGGAAGATGGTGGACAGGTCGGTTGTAAAGGCGGCCGACCTGTACCACATGTGGGCTCTTCTGCATTAGCCTTAATCTTGGGTATGTTTACATGCTTTAGGCGTCTATTACCTCTTCTTGATGTTGTGCGTACATTTTGACTAATATGTTATTCCGTTTTGCAGGAACCATGGTGTCTGAAAGTCTTGGGAGAATGAAGAAACTAGTTCCCAAGAAGAGGAAGAGAGAGGATGAACAACCTTCTTCCTCTGCTCAGCCTCCTTCCAAGGCTTCTACCGAGGTGCGGGCCCTGCCTTCTCCTCCAGTCATTCCTCCCTCCAAACAAGGTAAAGACTAACCATTTTGTTTATTGCAGCCAAAACTTCTGTTGGCACTTCTGCTACAGCCAAGAAGTCTCTTCAGGCTGCAGCTCAGTCCCTGAAGAAGAAAACTTCTGGGGCCCCAACCTTGCCTCCCAAATCCGTGGCAAAGGCTGGGGGAAGTGTCAAGAAGACTGCCCCTCCTCCAAAGGTCATCATCAAGGCTCCTCAAGCCAAGGTGACTCCACCAGCTGCGTCAACCAGTGATGTTCAAGCTCCTGAGGCACCTATTTTTGATCCAGTCCTGGCTGCACCAGTTCTTGATCCAATTTCTACTGCACCAGTCTCCATTCAAGCCTCGGCGGCCTCAATCTCTCCTCTAGGGGGGTCAATTATCAGGGATCCAAAGGATGCCCTTACTGGAGGAGTTGTGATTACTTCAGGAGAGGCTTCCCCCCGACATCCTCTTGGGAAAGCTCTATCTGAGGGGGAACCCTCCCATCAATATCGTCGTGAATGGAGAAATCTGGTGTACGGAGTTGCTGACACTGAGGCTCATCCAGGCGTAGCAAGAAAGTTAGCTGATCTGCCCGTGCTGCCTGTGGATGAGGCCCAATTTGCATGCCAGGACTGGGAGTCTGCCTTTGACACGTATTTCAGCAAAATGTCCTTGGTGAGTTTCTTTAGAATCCTACAATCCTTTTACTTAGATTGTTGGAATAATATCTGACCATGTTGGTTATTGCAGTATCGTGCTCATGAGTGTGATATGCTGAGAAGAGCTGAGGAAATGCGCAGCTTGGTGGTGAAGCTCTCTGTGGCCAATGCTGAGCTGTAAAGGGCCAATGATGAGTTGGCTAAGACGGCAAGGCCTGATGATTCCAGGCTAGATGAGATGGATGCCAAGCTGAAGACGTTGAGGGTAGAAATAGACTCAACGAAATCAGAGTTGGACTCCCTAAAGTCCAAAAATTCCCAGCTTAGAGAAGGAAAAGAGGAGTCCGACACTCGGTTGGCGGTGGCCAATTCACAAGTGGACGAGCTAAAGGGAGTGATCTCCAACTTAGAGCTGGCATCTACCAAAACCCAGGCTGAGTTGGAGTCCTTCCAGAAGGGATTCCATGAAATGGAGCAAGAACTGTCCCAGCTGAAGAGCCAATCTGAAGCAGACTAGAAGATCAAAGGTGAACTGGCTCAGCAGCTTGAAGTAGAAAAGAGAAGCAAAGCTGAGCTCACTTCTCAGTTTGAGTCTCAAACTGAAGAGTTCAAGAAATCTGCAGTTGCTAAGTTCAGGAAGTCTCAATACTTTGAAGAAAATCTAATGAAGATGCAAGGGGCTGTTTTGGCAATGGGACATACTTGTGCAATTGACGCCTGCCAAGAAATCTATCCAGACCTGGATAAGGAGCATCCTCAACTAGCCGATCTCTACAACACTGGGGCAGAAGCTATTTTCGATAAGCTCCTTGAGAAATTTAAGGAAGGAATTGACCTCAGAGAAGCTGATCAGGAGGAGGAGGAGTAGTCTAGGATTTTTTCTTTTCTTGTAATTTTTTGTAGTTGTAACAGATGATTTGTATAATGAAATCCACTTTTTTCCAACTCTTGGTCTTCAGCTCATTTCAGTTTCCTTAACTATCTTTGTCTTCCGCATGTGAAGTTTCATTTGCTCTATGCAAATATTTGTCCTCAGCACTGCAAAGTTTTACTTGCTCTACTTCCATAGTTTGCAAGTGTTTGTCTTCAGCTTGAGAAACTTTCATTTGCTCTATGCAAATATTTGTCTTTAACTTGCTCTATTTCAATAGTTATGCAAGTATTTGTCTTCAATTTGCTCTATTTCCATAGTTTGCAAACATCTCCTTTCTGCACTGCGAAGTTTTGTTTGCTCTATTTCAATAGTTAAGCAAGCGTTTGTCTTCGGCTTAAGAAACTTTCATTTGCTCTATGCAAATATTTGTCTTCAGCTTGCTCTATTTCCATAGTTTGCAAACTTCTCTCTTCTGCACTGCGAAGTTTTGTTTGCTCTATTTCAATAGTTATGCAAGTATTTGTCTTCAACTTGCTATATTTCCATAGTTTGCAAACATCTCTCTTCTGCACTACGAAGTTCCATTTTCATTTGCTCTATGCAAATATTTGTCTTCAACTTGCTCTATTTTCATAGTTTGCAAACATCTCTCTTCTGCACTGCGAAGTTTTGTTTGCTCTATTTCAATAGTTATGCAAGCATTTGATCTTCTGCACTGCGAAGTTCTATTTTCATTTGCTCTATTTCAATAGTTTGCAACATCTCTCTTCTGCACTGCGAAGTTCTATTTTCATTTGCTCTATTTCAATAGTTAAGCAAGCGTTTGTCTTCGGCTTGAGAAACTTTCATTTGCTCTATGCAAATATTTGTCTTCAACTTGCTCTATTTCAATAGTTATGCAAGTATTTGTCTTCAACTTGCTCTATTTCCATAGTTTACAAACATCTCTCTTCTGCACTGTGAAGTTTTGTTTGCTCTATTTCAATAGTTAAGCAAATATTTGATCTTCTGCACTGCGAAGTTCCATTTTCATTTGCTCTATGCAAATATTTGTCTTCAACTTGCTCTATTTCCATAGTTTGCAAACATCTCTCTTCTGCACTGCGAAGTTTTGTTTGCTCTATTTCAATAGTTATGCAAGTATTTGATCTTCTGCACTGCGAAATTCCATTTTCATTTGCTCTATTTCAATAGTTTGCAAACATCTCTCTTCTGTACTGCGAAGTTTTGTTTGCTCTATTTCAATAGTTATGCAAATATTTGATCTTCTGTACTGCGAAGTTCCATTTTCATTTGCTCTATGCAAATATTTGTCTTCTACTTGCTCTATTTCTATAGTTTGCAAACATCTCTCTTCTGCACTGCGAAGTTTTGTTTGCTCTATTTCAATAGTTATGCAAGCACTTGATCTTCTGCACTGCGAAGTTCCACTTTCATTTGCTCTATTTCAATAGTTTGCAAACATCTCTCTTCTGCACTGCGAAGTTTTGTTTGCTCTATTTCTATAGTTATGCAAATATTTGATCTTCTGCACTGCGAAGTTCCATCTTCATTTGCTCTATTTCTATAGTTATGCAAATATTTATATTTAGCCTTGGCCCTTGGCTCTGCCAAAATATTTCGCCGTTTGACTGAAGTGCAGCTCAGCCATGCTTTAACTTGCCAATGACAATAATTTTTAGATAAAGCAAAACCTGTTACTTAATCCATTTAGGCAAAATGAATGAACCATAAGTCGACTTTGTCACTAACATTGTTTTATTCAATCTTCAGTACCACTGGTAGTAAATAATTTACATTTTCTAGCACTGCTAGAAAAAAAAACCATGAAAGACTTCTTTGGGAAAACCACTCAGACCTGCTGAGGTGAAATTCTTCACTGATGTAGAAGCCTTAAATGAGTAGAATGCCAAGTACTTCGTAAAGTTTTGCCTTCCAAGGTTTGTAATTTATGCGCCCCATTTGAGCGCACCTCCTCAATCCGGTAAGGTCCTTCCCACTTAGGATTGAGAGTTCCAGTTGGTGCTGCATGGCTTGCTTTATTGTTGCGCAATACCAAGTCCCCCACTTGATAGGATCTTGGCCGTACTCGGGAGTTATAATATTGCGTAATTAGATTCTTGTATTGAGCCATGCAGACATGAGTCCGCTCCCTTTTCTCTTCCAGTTTATCCAAATTCAACCGTAACTCCTGGTCATTGATTCCAGCATAGTAATAATCCGTTCGGGTAGAGCCGGGTGCCTGAATCAGTTATGAAAGCAGTCTTTTTCTGATCTTCTAATGCCACGAGGATCTGATGATAGCGTTTGAAGGCATCCAAGAAATCAAATACTTCATGCCCAAGTGTTGAATCCACTAGCCTATCGATTTTCGAAAGTGGGTAACAATCTTTTGGACATGCTTTGTTGAGATCAGTGTAATCTATGCACATTCTCCAAGACTCATCCGGCTTGGGGACCACTACTGGGTTAGCCAACCAGATTGGAAAAAGCACTTCAACAATGAATTTTATAGCCAACAATTTTTGGACTTCTTCTTCGATGACTTTATTCCTTTCTGGAGCAAAGTGTCGCTTCTTCTGCTTTACTGGCTTTCCAAGGGATTAACATTTAGTTTATGCTCAGCCAAATGTGAAGGAATCCCTGGCATGTCTTCGACAGTCCATGCGAAGATAATCGCAAATTCTCTCAGTAAATCCTGTAGCTGAGCTAACAGTTCAGATGGCATCCAGGTCTCGATCTTTATGACATTTTCAGGTCTGTTAGGATCAAGGATAAAGTCTTGTACTGCATCATCCGACTGCAAGTGTTCTTCTTCTGAAGGTATTAGTTCATCAAGACTGACTTGCTGAACTGATTCATTTCCCTAAGTGGCAATAGCGTAACAACTCTGTGCCACTTGTGTATCGCCTTGTATAGTAGCCACACCCTCGGAGTGGGAAACTTCATGCTGACGTGCAAAGGTGACACAATTGCCTCCAATGCCACCAAAGCTGGGCGTCCCAATATGACGTTGTATGGGGATACGTCCTTGACAACCACAAAGTCTATCCATATGCATCGATAGGCAGGGGGTTTGCCAAAACTACAGCTGAGCGTGACCAGACTTGCTGGCCGCACTGCAGCTCTAGTGAATCCATATAAGGACGAGGTTACTAGTTTCATCAAGGAATCGGGTAAACCAAGCTGCTGATATACCCGATAGAACATTATATTTACGGCACTGCCGGTATCCACATAGACACGTCGGACCTGCACAACTTTATCAGGAGGAAGGTGTACACACGGCTCTATAACTAAGCTTGTGTTGTTGGAGTACAGAGGAATGGGATCTTCTGGCCCATAAGTCAGCTCGACGAGGTTCCTGAGGAACTAGGTGCTTCTTGGCCTGAGTGAGGTGAGCTCCCAGAGATTGTATATTAATAGCATTGACTTGGGGCTGACCTGCAGCCCCACGCCTTCCTTGATCCCCGTCATCCTCATTTCTATGATGCCGAGGGGGAGACTCTGGTCGGCATTTGTCTTTCTGGGGTCCTTGTGGAAATCCAGACGGTTGTTCAGGCATGATCGGAGGTCATAAAACTATTTTAAATGACACTGTTCAATTAGTCGTTTAGCCTGAGCCAACTGCCTGCAATCTTCAGTATCATGCCCGATATCTCTATGGTAGCGGCAATAGAATTTAGGATTCCTCTTTGTCCTAGGCCCGTATAGAGGCTCTGGATCTGTCCTCAGTCCGTCTTTTTCCATGACGGTTAGAATATACTCCTGTGAGGCCAACAGTGGTAAGCCCTCCTTACCACCCTTGTCCTTTCCACTTATGCGATCGAATGCACTGCGCCGATCATGATTTTTTGCTTCATGGCACCGATCTTCCTTTTTTGAACTAGATCATCTTTCTTGCCGGGCTCCATGCTCGGCTTCTCTCTTTAATCTGTTTGCCTCCTCCCCTCGGGCAAATTTATAAGCTTTCTCCAAGCATTCTCTTAGAGTTGTAGGTCCCTCTTCAGCCAGTTGGGAGAAGAGGCGACCATCTCGGAGTCCATTAATGAAGGCTGCAGCTTTAACACCCTCATTTCTGTCACTGAGCTACAGTGACTCGTCTAAGAAACGCTGCATGTACTTCAACACAGATTCATCTGGACCTTGTCTCAAGGTCATTAAATGGGATGAGTTCTTCACAAACGGGGTGCTGGACACGAACTGTGACTTGAACTTCTGTGCCAACTGTTTGATGGACTTCACAGATTTTGATGGAAGTTCTTGGAACCATCTCCTGGCCTTTTCCCTTAAATATAAAGGGAAAGTCTTTCAACGCAAAGGGTCTGAGATGTTTTTCAGACTCATTGCAGTTTGAGACTGGAAGAAATGGTCCGTTGGGTCTGTGGTCCCATTATAAGTGTCCATCTTTGGCACCTTAAAGCTGTCCGATGCCAAATATTCTGCTATATCCCAGGAAAAAGGACTTTCCTAGACTGCTTGCACAAACTCTTGCCTGTGCTCTTCGTAGTGGAACTTCTTCGTCCCTGGGGACACTTTTCAAAGACTTTGACCTCACACTTAAGTGAGGTCTAGACACATGTTCTGACTCCACGGTTGGAGATTTGAAACTATGTCTTCTAGCATCCACCATAAATCCTTTATGCGGTCTAGAAGACTGGCCTTGTGATACTTCTCTTTGGGGAAGAGGTGGATCTATCTCCATATTCTCACCTCTGGTTGCTTGCCTTTGAGATTCTGGACCATGGCTTCGAACACTTTCATGTTCTCAGCAACGTATTTTATTGCTTTATCCCTTACTTCACTTGAAACTAGCGGGACAGGAATAGGATTAGGCATAGGAGATTCAGGTACCCTAGAAACCTGTTCTGGGGCAGCTGAACGCGTAACCATGCGTCGTGGTGGGTTGGCTGACTCACCCAAACCTTCTCGACGACCCTTTGTCATAGGTAAATGTTAGCTGTTTTGAGTTTGAACTTTTTTTACTGGATTAAGGGAATAAGGGGCCCTCCTTCTAGCGCCAAATGATGAAGCAGGATCTTAACCAAGGGTCAAGATGTCCTCAAATTAACGTCGTCAGCTGATGATAAGTAAATAACTGGAATAGCTTCTATAATATCCTACACAATGAAGCACAAATCAGAGGTCCCAGGGGGTTGGCCCCGAGAAAAACCCTCCGACGCTCAAGTCAGTTTTAGGCCATTTCTCACTGAGAATATAATTTAAATGGTGAGTTAAGTGTTTCTCACAGTACGAGCTGAAGAGCAAAGTGTATGAATTTGCTTTAGGATGTCAATGTTTGGATTTCGGATCCCTTTCCTCGTCTGTATTGGCTTGCTTTTATTAACCTTTTCCCGCCTTTGGCCTCTGCTGGCGGATGAGATGTTTGCTTGGGGCAGAAAGCTTAGAACGCCGTAGGTCTGCTGATGTGACCAGTAGACTGACTGATGTGACTAATAGGCCGGCTGTTGTGACCTTGGCGTGTTCAGGCTGAATAGCCAGCTGTAGTCATATTTGAATTGCACTCCTGCCTGATGGTCCCACGAGGTAATGTCGTGCTTGGTTCCTTCTCAGAAGTTCCAAATCAAGCTTTGCCCAAGTGCATGATTAGGCCTTGCCAAAGCGCAGAGTTGGATCCAGCTGAAGTAGTCTGAAGTGCGTCACTTGGACATAAGCTGAAGTTGGTGCCGGGGTGCAAACCTTGGCATATTCATCGATAATATCATGAGTGTTATGCAGCCTTGCTAAAGTGCAATCAAGGCTGAACAGTGATGCTTGGACACTGAACTGCTGAACGGCAATATTTGAGTGCTGAGCTACAGGAGTCGCACCGTTGACTGTTGTTGACTAACAGACGATTTAATTATGTTTTATCAGAACCTCTGCCGAAAAGTAGAGAAAAATGAGCATGGAATGAAAATATAATAATCTGAATAGACCAAGGAAAAGAAAACATCACATACCGCTGGCGACTGCATCATGTTGATACATGCAACCAAACACATTGAAAATGTATGGGCATCCATCGTAACCAGACACATGATGTTGTTGTAGTCGGAATGTACAGCAGTGCTCATCATAGTGCAAAAATACAACCGTGTAAGCAAAAGGTAATGGCATAGAAGAAAAGAGATATATAAAAAACGAAAACCATACCAATGTTGCCTGTATCAGAGCAATACAAGCAACATCTAAATGTATAGCGCTAAAGCAGTGCGCCCAAAATCTACTCGCGCATGACATGTGTTGTGCAATCTGTAAAATAATAACTATGGGCCGCTGGAGAAAGAGTGTCAGCTGAAACATATAACGTCATTGCAGGAAACATACGGGCATGCTGCGATAAATGATATGCGACTATATTGGCCTCACAAGGAATATAGCGTAGATGACTACCAGTGAGATGAAGGAAAAGCTGTAGTCGAGAATATTCTAGTAGGGAAGAAAGCACATAATCTATTTTTTGCGTCGCATGCAACAATCTGACTCAACCAACAGGTTGCGATGGCTTTGGCCAAAATAAATAAGACTATATAATACGAGCCTGAATCTTTGCACGAAGGGGAGTAAGACATGGAAGTATGAATGTGATGGCGGCTACTATGTGGTCAAGGTTTCTTGGAGGATAGCACCAGCCAAAACCATGTTCTTTCCAGCAGATGCATCGACATTCAGTTTTAATTTAAGAGAGGGAGGTAATTCCCACTTTAAGATGCGGACTTACTTTATGCGGAGGTGTGGAGAAAAGCCATAGGAAATGAGAGAATGAAGATTAGGGGCTAGTTTAGTACATGATAGCATGGACGCCAAATCATAACATGATTGACGCGCCTTGGCATTGATGCTATGTGGTAAGATGTCAGCTGAGCCGTAAACAACATTGGTGTACACCTTCCAAATTGTCCAACAAAGCATAATTGGTCTAATTATCCGAAACTGCCCCATAATAGACCGAGATGTAAGAGACAACCATCATTTTAACAGATGTGTCCGAAGGCACGCAACACTGGAAGAGGACCATCCAGAACTAAAGCAAATCTAATCCAAAGATACTTTACAAAAGGACAGTGATGAAAAATGTGATCAGAGCTAGCCGAATGTGACTTACAGAGTGGACATATTGTGGGACAAACTTGTGTATTCCAAAGGAAGGGCATTATGAAAAAGTCGCCACATGAACACACTTGTTGATTAAGGCAACGACTTCTACCAAATAAATTTGTGAGAATATACATGTGGACGAGCAATGCGAATATCCTCGTATGCCTGTCGTACAGAAAATAGTCCCGTCGAAGAAGTATTCTAGTATGGGAGATCAACTTCAGTAGTGTGATGGGAACATATAGAGTGAATATAACAAATTCGCTTCAAACCTGGCGAATCATAAAACTGAAGAATATAGTCTGATCGAGGTCCATATCGATGTCGTATATACGCTGCCCAAATTGTAGCCATAGCACGATAGTTCCACCATAACTTATAGTCATATGCGTGCTGAATCAAATGAAGACTTGTAATTCCCAAACCACCCTTAATCTCCGGCGCGCATAGGGTGGTCCAAGAAACCTAATGATAATGATAACCCAAATAAATTGCACCATTTTTCTGCTAATAGAGTGCATCATGTTCCTTGGCAAACGTGCAGACACCATCAAATGTAATAGGAGAGCTGTGAGAACAAATTTGAGCAAGATAAGCCGCCCCCCGGAGTAAGCAAGTGATGCGCCCAGCCTGTTATCTTGGAATCAAAATGATGTAAGAGTGATTGACAATACATTGCTTGATTGATCCCTTGATATAAATAAGAGCCGAGATATTTGATAGGTAAAGAAGATGACCTCATACCCAAGGCATTGCCAATGGACACCAAAGAGAGGTGAGAGACATAGGAGCTTGCCACAAACTGACTTTTGTCTTAATTGACCAATTGACCTGATGCATGCTGATAAGATCGTAGGAATGACTAGAAAGCCTGTAAATTTTTGGTTGAGCCATTTAAAAATATAAGCAAATCATCCGCATAAGCCAAGTGGGATACCCCCGACACCCTGCCCGTGGAAAAGCCATATAACGAACCGATATTGAAAAGATGATTAAGTCCATGGCTAAAACCCTCCGATCCAAGAATATACAATAGTGGTGAAAGAGGGTCACCTTGTTTCACCCCTCTGTGTAGGAGAAAAGTAACCAAAGCTCTTACTATTAACTACAATGGAAAGCTTGGAATAAAGCATGTGTTCATTAGAAGTCAGATAAAACGATCATGAAAGCCAAACTTCCAAAGCAGAAACTCAAGATAATGCCAATTTACCTGATCAAAGGCTTTTGCCCTATCAAGTTTGACCATAAAATTAGCTCCACGGGTTTTTATGAATCAAATACACCATCTCATTCGCCATAAAA
Organism: Eustoma russellianum; assembly: GCA_036186865.1. Lineage (NCBI taxonomy): Eukaryota > Viridiplantae > Streptophyta > Magnoliopsida > Gentianales > Gentianaceae > Eustoma > Eustoma russellianum. The sequence goes on along the minus strand of AP025046.1, from coordinate 16,543,189 downwards.
ACATGTTCATTGATGTCATGCTCCTTTAAAAACCTATCTGTTCAGCCGAGATTAGCTGCGAAAGGAAAGTAGACAAGCAAGTTGCGAACACCCTAGTAGTAACTTTACTAATGAAATTAGAAAGGCAGATTGGCCTGAAGTTCGCATATGTAGACGTGTGGGTTTTTTAGGCAACAAAGATATTAAAGAAGAAAACATAACCTACGGCGCCGGGATACCATGAAAAAACTCCTGAACTACACACATAACATCCAGTTTGAGAATTTCCTAACATGTATGGAAAAAATGGCCATTAAATCCATTCTGTCCAGCCGCACTGTTTGGACCCAAGCTCCAAACCGCCCGCTTAATCTCGTCCAGATCAGGAATAGACAATAACATGTCATTATCAGCCGATGGGACCAAAGAAGAAACAGAATGAAGGAAATCATCCACGTCGACCACCTTCTCACTGGTAAACAATTTTTGAAAGAAATCCATCACAGCATGCCATAGAGCATCAGTCTCCTCTAGTTGAGTTCCGCTAGGTCTGTAATATGTCGGATGCACTGACGACGATATCTGTCCATGACCATCGTATGAAAATACGTAGTATTGGACTCCCCCTCAGACGCCCAACGGGTACGATCTTTCTGCGACCAATAGAATACCTGCTCCTTTTGCGCACGCAACAGTTGTGCCTGAGCGAAGGAAAAAGATGCATGATTCATAAGAGAAGGGTTGTTATCAAACTCAGCTTCCATTCTGGTATAAATACACTCAGCCTCAGATGCTCTGCTAAAGATATTACCAAAGATAGTGCAATTCCATTGTCAAAGATCCTGCTTTAGAAGGCGCATCTTATTATATAAGCCGCGCATGCCTCCTACCATGGGGTATTGCTTCCATTGAGCCTCAGCATATGAATAAAAATCTTCATGCAACGCCCATGCATTAAGATATTTGAAAGGGATTGGGGGGGTTTTGTCTATGATAGAGTGCACTTTAGGAATAAGGGGGAATGATCAGATGAAGCACGTGGTAGATGGTGAACAACATCAGAATACAAATCCACAAAAGAGGAGCTGCACAACATTCTATCAAGGCGGCGCCATACTCGGTTGTGTCCCTTTCCCTGAACCCATGTAAACAGAGAATCCAGCATGGGAATTTCATACAACTGACAATGATTCACACATGAATTGAAATCAGCAAGTGAACGAAGTGTTGGTGTAGTTCTAACACGATGCTCATCTAACCGTAAAAAGGTGTTAAACTCCCCACCAATGATCCATGAATCTGTTACCTGCTGGCAACTGTTGATCAGTGAATCCCATAATAATTTCCACACAGGAATAGTGTGCCTGCCATAGACAACTGACCAATAAAAGGCCTGTTGCATTTGACGCCATGTAAACCGCAACAGAGAAGTTTGGCCTCCATGATCAATACTATGAAACTACAAAATGGCAGTTTGCCAGAAAACCCATATGTTACCGTCACAAGTATAAGAGCATGGCTATAGCCGAGTTTCAACCGATAATATGTAAGCTTTGAAGAACGCTGCTTAGACTCAATGAGAATTAATAGCTACATACAGTGGGCACGCAGCAAAGTAAGCAATCGGTCCAAAGAGGTGCAGAGGCCACCAACAATCCAAGTGAGAGCATTCATTGTGAGCTAGTAAAAGAAAGCAAAGGAAGAATACCACTACGAGCCGCACTGCGTGTCACGACAGATGAAGGAAGGCGAATGGGCAGTTCTTTCCGTGGTCTGCGTCGGCGACGTTGTAGGACAGGAATAAAACCCTCACTATCTGGATTGGTCGAACCAAGTAGTGCCTACAAAAGTCCATCATCATCAAAATTTACTGGATGTGAGGCAAGACGCGTACCAATAACCGCTTAAGCACTGCTCATTTGCTGCCAAAACATAGTGCGTGCTTGATCATTAAAAAATGGTCTGATCTGCCTGGTCCCAATGTCAGAGTCAGAACATTAACATTCATCCGGGTCATCCGCAGCTTTATGAAGTAGCAAGACATCTTCTTGATCTGTACATAAACGTCGAATATCTTGCAGTGGTGGAAAAGTAATACTGCGTTCCATAGCCTGCTATTCTAGAGGCTGGTCCAGAACTGGCAACGTGGGAGTATCATCTACTGCTGCAACCACCGAAGGACGTTGAAGCAAAGTAATATTTTCAGCATTAAGAGCGGCCTCAGATTGACGTGATTTTTTCGGGGTCCATCGTGTTGCAAGTTTCTGCGGCTTGGCCGGAAGAGATGGTGGCTAATCATCACAAGCGCCTACCACATGACCAAGACGACGGCAATCCATAAAAAAGCAGGTAAATCCTCATATATTACTGTTGGAAAATTAGTTTTTGCTTTTCCTGCAAATATATTTTCTTTTCTTAGGAATATCCTGAGAAACATCAACTTCTACACAAACATGCTACAGAAGGACGCAGGCCGTCGGCGGTTGCGATATCAAGCTTAATAGGATGGCCAACAATGCGGGCAATTTCAAACAAGGTAGATTTATGATGAAAGTGGAGAGGTAAACCTGGAAACGCGATCCAGATAGGGACAATAGGGACGTCTGCGGCTTGGTCAAAATCTACTGTTCATTTGGTAATCCTCATATTGCAACCCGCAATTGTCTATGTTCTGCAATAGAAACACCGGATATAATCCGGTTCATGGGAGAAATTCAGCAATACATGAGATTGATCTAGAAGCGTGATCTTGACATCCGAACGAAAGCCTATGCGTTTGAAGACATCACGGATAACTCTGAATGGTGGCCGGCCAAATCAAAATGTGCCGATAAGTGACAGCCGGTATGGTGCAGCCAAGACATCAATTTCTTCATCTGAGAAGGATATCATCAGATGGTCTTTGTGTTTAGAAATAGTTTTAGGAGAGATAGAGATAAAGGATGGCGCTGCGGTGACAACGGCAGCAAAGGACTTGGCCCCGGCGCCATGATCGCCGGCGGAAGGGGAGAGCATTGCAGGGTTTGTTGCAATGTGTTTATATATATATATTTGATAATATATATATATATATATATATATATATATATATATATATATATATATATATATATATGCGCAAAATATTTGCTTAAAATAATCACATAAATCTATATTTAGTGTAATGCATACGGTTATGTTGCACAATTAAAGAAGGGCGTTCCTAGTGCATTTTGTAAGAGGCTGTTTCCACGACTCGAATATGTGAATGCGAAGTCACAAAACAGCAAACTTACGAGTTGATCCAAGGCACACCCTCGTTATGTTGCACAATTCTACAGGCTAATTCATTTTCCGTTATACCTTTACACTGGTCTCCTAATAAAATATTAAATACGTTAGAAATTTTGCTGTAAGCGTTTCACTATTTTTCACCCATCACATGACATTTAGTTTTGGCACTACATTGTATGTTACTTTTCTTAGAAGAAAATATAACATAGTTCTACGAATTAATATTCCTCTGTCCCAAAAACATTACTTTCCTTTCTATTTTGTTTTGTGTTAAAAATATTTTTTAGTTTCTAAACATGTAGTAGTAGTCAATGTAACATTTGAATTATTTCTTTATTTTTTTATCAAATAACCAATTAATACTAGAATTAAAAAAGTGACCAAAATAGTTCCACTATCATTAATTATTGTCAAATCAAATTAGAACTCAACATTATTTTCCAACAAAATTATATCTACATTATAATTGTGCAACATGAGCGTTGGTTAACTTGTACTCTGCCGAAAACTGCATGAACTGAGCTCGTGCTGTATACTTAAGAGTTTTGCTGGACGGAGCTTAGACTTCGACCGAAGAATTTCCCTGTGACCGGAGCTTGAACTTGGACAAATTATCCTCTACTCTCAATGCTGATAACATCCCTAGTTTTTGTTGGAGAAATTGGATAGAAATCGAAATTGGGCCGATTTGCAAACTGTGGTTAGCAACGTACTTTGAGTTAAGTTATGATTAGTTTCATTAATGATGAATAGAAATTAATAAGTCTTAAATTATCTGCGTGACGAGAAGATAATTTTTGGTCTTTGAATCACTCAATTCCGATACCGGAAAAATATAAAATTAATGCTTAAAGTAAGGGGGAAAATCAGCTCAGCTCGGCCTGTGTCTGGTCACGGGTTGCAGACTGAGCTGATAGGCTCAGGTTGCGGACCTGATGGGTTCAGATTGTGCATTGGGCTACAGGCCGGGCTGCGGGCTGCAGAATGCATGCCGGGACATGTAGCAGCGAGTCGGATCTTATCAGCTGGGGTAGAATTTGTTTGAGTTTAAACTTCCAAATTGTTAAGATAGGCTAAAGTTAAGCTGTGAAAAGTTATTGGAGCTTTAGCCGACATAACTAACTTGAATTTGTCATGATCTGACGGCTTAGACTAAACAGTTATTCGATCTGACGGCTGAGGGAAAACCTGGTGCAGTTATCTGATCCAAGGATTCAGGCTGAGCAGGTATCTGATCCTACGGCTGTGGTTGAACTGGCTGTAACAGACTGGCCTCAAATTTCTCTATAAATAGTTGCCTAGCTGACCTCTGTTGACACACACTCAGAAATCTGAAATTCTTCTCGTTTCCTCTGCAATATCTCTTTGCATAATCATTCTCCTGCATACACTCTGCATTTTAGTATACCGACAAGTTCAGGGCAACTTACATATTTCTAGAGTTCATACGCTGTAGTGCCGCTCGTTTGAACTGACTTCCATTGTATCTTGGTGTAGAGAAAAAGGGGTTTGAGTGATTTCAAAATATGTGATTTAAATGAATGACATAAAACGTGCATGATATAAATAAACGTGTGCATGATATTGCTTATTACTTGCCTTATTTAGCTTATATATAATGTTGCCGTACTAACGAGCCATGAAGCGTTAAAGCTTACATCATATGTCAAACATTTGTTGTGTTTATCCTATTTTCAGGTGCCACCATTAATGAACTGAACTAGTTCATTAAGTGTAGTACTTAGTTAATTAAACTAAGTAGTTCATTAAAGGAAGCTACATTTGGAAAAGGCACAAAGGCAACAAGGCTAAGGAAGGAAAGTTTTCTCCTCATTCCCTCATTAATATTCACACACACACACACACACACACACACACACACACATATATATATATATATATATTCAGATTTTTGTAAAAGGCACATACACATGTATTTCAACGTACAACCGACACATTATATATTTACATACGTACGTTAACGTCACACCACTATACTTAACTCATATTTATGAGTATATTCAGGTCTTATATCATATGATATAAGTCATGGTGATGACAAATTAAATACGACACGTTAAAAGGTTCTAAACCAAAAATTGTCGTTCGGGCGAATACCGAAACTTCGCCAACTTGTCACGTACTTGCCATAAATAAATAGCCAGCCCCTATACTTCAAAAATCATCAAAAATTTCGTGCCTAGGGTGATATTTTCAGCCAAAAATTCTTACCATGTTGGTACACACAAATCACCCCACATTAAGGCCAAAATGTGAAGATTCCAATTTTAATTTTGTCACATGTTAATGGCGTCACTTTAGACCAGCTAAGTGCTGAGAATTAAAGTTTATATTATATATATTATGTGTAACATAATATATATAACATGTGCAAAAAGTTGGAATTTAATTAGAGAAAAATCGGGTAATCGATAAATATCGAAAATTCGATTTTCTACGTACACAATGCATGGAATGTTTTTGGCACATCATACGACACGTATCTAGACACTTTTTACATATGTCATACATCTTAAAGTGTTCTAAAAAATTAAATTAAGGGCTGATTGGAATATAACATGTGTGTATCATTAAATGTGTACTATTTTACAAAGTTAGCAAAAGTAAATTTCAGCACATGCATATATATCATCCACGCCACCTACAGCTGAGATGGAGCCTATGTGGAGCTTTGTTGGCATATTTATTGGTCAAGAATCAATCATACAATGTTGGTGAATTAAAGAAAGAAGCTACAAATGGTAAGGTTTCAAACTTTGTCTCATTTGAAACACATGCTGAAAATTTCAGTATGTTGAAATAAGGCTGGCCGAAATTCTCATACTAATTAGGGTATATGTTGTGTCTTGAATTATGTGGATGATTGGAAGAAGAAATGGAAGCAATTTGAATAATTTTCAAAGCCATAAAGAGTGATATTTTATATATCACACATGCTGAAATTTTTCAGCATGTGTGTGACATGTCTTGGCTGAATGAATGGTAATAAGGGTGTCCAAATTCATTCCCAATTTAATAAAGATATTTGCCATCAATTGATGATTTATTTTAAAAAGAAAAATCAAGAGAAATGGAAATACTTTGAATTGAAGAGCCATGTATCACATGCTGAAATTTCAGCATGCTAAAACCCCATAATGGCCGATTTTTTTTTACCTTGGTTGTGAGAAATTTTGTCTTGCAAAATTTATGTGACAATCTTGTGTATTATGGAAATTATTCTATGTTGATTTTGGCACATGTTTTGAGTGATATATTCAGATTTTTCCAAGTCATCATGATGACAACATCAAACCTATCATGAAGTGCCAAGTAAGCAAAGCTTAATTGATCATCCAATGAGAAGGTGACAAGTAAGCAAGACCATGTCACAATTATGTCTTACATTCTCCCAAGGACTTAGAAGATAATTTTCAAGAGGGGGAGGACATCTAGGGGGGACGGCTGCAAGGCTTAAAAGAAAGAAGTTGAGCCAAAAACAAGACAAGTATAAGCATTGCAAAATCAAGTGATCAAAAATGCCTAGCCTCTCTTCTTCTACACTCTCTTTCTTCTTCTTCTTGAAAGCCTATTGTACTCATATTTTCAATCTTGAATAGGCTTTTTATAGACCACCACATATTCCATATCTTTGTAAAAGATTGATCAAGGTGTGATCAATCTTCATTCTTGCGAGGTGGTGGTGTTCGTGCGAATTGTATTCATCGTACAAGGTTTGTAAAGGGTTGGAGTTGGTGTGTAACTCCATCAACCCTGTGGTAAGGTGTATTGCGTGTGTGTGACTAGTGTGAACCAAGGAAGGTGTTCCTTGAAGACTGGAGTAGGTTGTTTATAACCGAACCAGTATAAAATTCTTGGTGCCATTTACTTTCAGCATTTATTTTCAATTACTGCACAGTTTACTCTTTTTGTTTGCGTTCGTAAAAATAGTAAACGACTTTAAAAAATCACAAAAATTTCCATAAATATGGCCACACGTCTTAGGGTTAATTTGGCATAAGTTTCAACCCTTTTGGATAAGGATAAGTCGATCAAACATCAAAAGTTCTGAGACTAGTGCAGTCTGATATTCAGACTTGCAAAGCTTGAGACTTTGATAGTAATTGACCAACTTCCCAAAAGAATTTTGCAAAACGGTTTCAACCCACTTAAATATAGTATATAAGGAGTTAGTGATTAAAATGTCAGAGCATTTGGACTTACACACAAATAGGAATAAAATTTTCAAAATCGTCTACCGTTTCTGGCAGATTCGCGCAATCTGATCACCAACGGTTGTTGAAGGGGTTAAAGGTTGAATTTTAATTTGAAATTTTTAGGGCACCGTCATAACATCTGAGGCTAAGTTCTCTCAAAATTTCAGAATTTTTGGAGACCTATAACCTGGTTATAAAAACGTTTTAAAACTGGTCCTGAAAACAGAATCTGTTTTCAGAAGTTGAGTTGTTTAGTTTTAAACAAATTTTAAAAACCACACTTTCCGCACCACCTATTCCACCCCCTTCTAGTGGTTCCTTGCAGATCCTACAAGTGGTATCAGAGCGCAGGAACACTCACTACAAAAGATCCAACGATTCAGTGAGATGGAAACCACAAATCTCAAAACCGAGCAAGAAGGTATGTCGAGCCAAAGGCCTCCTCTTTTTGACGGTGAGTCGTTTATTCAGTGGAAACTTAGAATGAAGCTTTTTCTTATGGCAATAGATATTGATCTTTGGTCGATAATAGAAGATGGTCCTTTTGTCCCATCTAAGTTATCCACCGTAGACGGAGTCACATTAGAAGTTGTTAAATCTAGACAAGATATACGAGTGATGATAAAAAGAAACTTAGTATGAATGCTAGGGCTATGCAATTGCTCCTAAACGGATTAAGTAAAAGTGAGTCTAGTTATGTGTCAAACTGTTCAAGTGCACAAGCAATGTGGAGGATACTAGAAATGAAACACGACGACACGATTCAAGTAAAAGAGTCTATTGTTGATATGGATCTTCGTTTGACTAACATCTACAACTCTCTTGAGTCTCTTGGTAAAGCTTTTACCACGCAGGAAAAGGTACAGAAAGTCTTACGAAGCCTTCCATCCGTGGGACCCTAAAGTGACCGCAATAGAAGAAAGCAAGGAAACTAAGTCAATAAAGATGGAAGAATTAATCGGATCACTTAAGGTCTATGAGAATAAACTCACCATACGGAAATCGGAATCATCTAAACAAGGTAAAGCTATTGCTTTTAAATCAAATGAATACGTCTCTTCTCCTTCCGATCACGTAGATGATAGTGATTCTGAATCGGATAACGATGACCTAATTCTATTGGCTAAAGGCTTAAGAAAATTTATGAGAAGGTCATTTAGAAACAAAAATAAGGGTACTACAACTAAGAGAAATAAGAACAAGTCAAATGATAAAGATGTTAAATGTTATGAATGTGGCAAACTCGGACACTTATCATATGACTGCCCCAATAAAGAAAAGCAAACAACTAAATACCCTGACAAGGAGCGGAACAAAAATAGACCGTCTCAGAACCCAAGCAAAGGAAACGTGCTCTAAAGGCCTCCACCTGGAGTGATTCATCGGATTCTGAAACTGAGACCGAAGAGGAGACTGCACAAGTATGCTTTGCATCCAAAGCATCTAATGAGGTATCATCTGATTCTGATTCTGACTCTGAACCTTCTTATGATGATCTTTTTAGTCAGTATTTAGAATTGCACAAATTCACTAAGACTCTCGCTAAGGAAAAGAAGCGATTAATTGAAGACAAGAAACTGTTAGAATCTTCTAACGAGAATCTTGTCGCTCAATTAAGCGATTCAAAGAAAGAGTCATCATGTGTCATTACTGCATTAAAGACAGAGATTTCATCATTGACCACTCAAAATAATGAAATGAAATCCGAGATTTCAAATTTGAAATCAAGGAATAGACTTAGAGAAAATGATGAAACAGTTTGATACGGGATCCAACATGCTGCATCGCATTATCTTATCAAAAGCATGACAGTGACAAAACGGGTTTGGGATACGTTGATACTAATGAAGTATCAACCAAACCAACAAGTTTGTGTGTCTAAGAAAGTAGACACCCCAAAGCCTCAAGTGGCGTCTAAGATGACGCAAAAACCGCCTTCCCTCATCACGCCCCTTCTTCATATCATGTGAAATACAACTTTGTACCATATAGATATGAAAAAAAAGTGATGCATACACGAATTCATATCATCCACGCACTACGCACACACACAAGGACATATCAAAAACGTCCTTCATTCAATGAGTATAAGGAGTCCTTGGGCAAAGGCCCAAAGTGCATGCACCACATGTACTATATCGCACCTTCATCTACATTCTTGCCATTTGATAGACCGAGAAGGATCACCCAAGTATGGGTACCGAAAGGTACTTTTACCAAGAGGTGATTAACTAACTCGAAAGGACCCAAAGTTAAAAGGGTACCTAAATCATCTTTGCACATTGCAGGGAGCCCACACATCGAAAGATACAACTATAAGTGGTTCCTTGACAGTGGATGCTCGAGGCACATGACGGGTGACCCGAGCTTGTTCACAAAATTAAAGAAGGTCACAAAAGGCGGATCCGTGACCTTTGGAGACAACAACGAAGGCAAGATCATCGGAAAAGGTACGATTGGAAATCCAAGCACTCTCCAAATCTCCAACGTCTTTTTGGTAAGCAACTTATCCTACAATCTTCTTAGCATTTCTCAATTTGTTGACAATGGTTTTAATGTGTTTTACTCACCCTTATTGCAATAATAAATAAAAAGGAAAACCGGAAAACGAGAAGGTAATATTTTTACGCTTTCTATGGATGATGTGGTAGACGCTAAAGTTAAGTGCTTTATGTCAAATGAACCCAATGTGAATTTATGGCATAGACGTTTAGGACACATTGGTATTCCACACTAGAAAAACTTCAACGAAAGAACCTAGTACGAGGATTGCCTACGCTTGATTTAGACAACTTTCAGTTGTGTGAATCTTGCATAAAAGGCAAACAAACACGTGAGTCACTTAAGCCTAAAAATGAAATAAGCACGACTAGAGTCTTAGAACTATTACATATTGATTTGTTTGGTCCTAGTCGCACTACAAGCCTTGGTGGGCGCCACTATGCATGCGTGATTGTTGATGATTTTTCTCGTTATACTTGGACTTTATTTCTTGCACATAAGGATGATAGTGCCATTGAGATTGCGAAATTAATCAAACAACTTGAAAATCAATACGGTGTAAATGTGAAAAAGATAAGAAGCGATAGAGGCGGTGAGTTTAAAAACAAAGAGATGATTTCATTTTGCGAAGAAAAGGAATAAGCATGAGTTTTCGCCACCTAGAACTCCACAATTAAATGGAGTAGTAGAAAGAAAGAATCGTACATTACAAGAAATCGCTAGGACTATGTTATGCGAAAATAAATTGCCTAGATTTTGTGGGCGGAAGCGCGAATAAATTGTGCATGCTATAGTAAATCGCCTATCTATAAGAAAGAAAATAAACAAGACGCCTTATGAGATTTTGAATGATCGCATGCCTAAGATTGACTATTTTCGTGTGTTTGGATGCAAATGTTTTGTTTTAAATACAAAAGATAATTTAGATAAATTTGAATCCAAATCAATTGAGTGCATTTTTGTTGGATATTCTATAAATTCAAAGGCATATAGATGTTATGATCCTCTCACTAGACAAATCATGGAATCTATTCATGTGAAATTCAATGAATTTGGTGAGATTGATAAAGATAAAGAATATGACGATGACTTTGAATTGAAACCCGTGTTGAATGAAGATGATGGTACATTTGATATGCATGATATGAATGACACACTAGAAATGCATGATCACATAGAAATGCATGATAACATAGAAAATAATCAACCAAGATGGCATAGAGATCACCCACATGATCTCATCATAGGCGACCTCACTCACGGTGTGCGACCACGTAGAAGAATTACTTCGGACGAAATAAATGAATTTCATGCTATGATTTCTGAAATTGAGCCCAAAAATGTGCATGATGCTTTGAGTGATTCTTCTTGGATTGATGCATGCATGATGAACTTAATCAATTGTTAGAAACGATGTATGGGATTTAGTGCCACGACCACAAGATAAGACTATAATAGGCACAAAGTGGGTGTTTAGGAATAAAATGAATGAAGAAGGAAAGGTCGTTAGAATAAAGCGAGACTTGTAGCACAAGGCTATAATCAAGAAGAAGGAATTGACTACGATGAAACATTTGCACCCGTAGCACGTTTAGAAGCTATACGACTTACTTGCTATTGCTTGCATGAAAGATTTAAATTATATCAAATGGACGTAAAAAGTGCATTCCTAAACGGATTTATACAAGAAGAAGTATACGTGAAGCAACCACCCGGTTTTGAAGATTTGAAACATCCCGATCACGTGTACAAACTAAAGAAGGCACTATACGGACTAAAGCAAGCACCGAGAGCATGGTATGATCGTTTTGCTACTTTCCTTTTAGAAAATGATTTTAAACGAGGTACTATAGATAGTAACTATTTTTGAAACAAGATAAATCAGTTTTGCTTATTATCCAAATCTATGTTGATGACATTATTTTTGGTTCCACCTCACATAGACTTATTGAAGATTTTGAAAATTACATGAAATCCGAATTTGAAATGTCTATGGTTGGTGAACTTAATTATTTTCTTGACTTGCAGATTAAGCAATCGAGTAAAGGGATTCACATAAGTGAGGAAAAATATGTCAATGACATGATTAAAAAGTTTAACTTTGAAAATCTGAAACCATTCCCCACCCCTATGAGTGTCACTTCTAAATTGGACAAAGCTGAACATGGTAAAGACGTTGATAATGGCGTATATCGATCTATGATAGGTTCCTTACTATATTTAACTGCTAGTAGGCCTGATATCATGTTCAGTGTATGCATGTGCGCACGATTTCAGAGTCAACCCAAGGTGTCTCACTATAATGCGGTAAAAAGAATATTCCGTTATATTAAGCACACGCCCACCTTAGGAATTTGGTACGATAAGGATTCCGAATTTAACTTACATGCTTATACTGAAGCAGATTACAGTGGCTGTAAAATTGATAGGAAAAGCACGAGTGGCACTTGCAATTTATAGGAAACTCACTCATTTTATGGTTCTCCAAAAAGCAAGCAAGCGTTGCTTTGTCCACTACTGAGGCTGAGTACATGGCACTTAGCCTTTGCTGCACACAGTTGTTGTGGATAAAACAAACTTTCGGACTTTGAATTACCGTAAATAGAATTCCTATATATTGTGATAGTATGAGTGCCATTAACTTGTCTAAGAACCCTGTATTACACTCTAAGGCTAAGCATATAGAAGTACGCTATCACTTTCTTCGTGATCACATAAACAATGGTGATATCGTCATAGATCACATACGCACAGCACAAGTAGCGGATATCTTTACAAAAGCCTTAAATCAAGCCACGTATGAATCTCTTCGTTCCAAATTAGGCATGATTCTAGTTGATATGATTTGATTTGACGTGATTTGATTTTCTTTCCTTATTTACAGGAATCTTTTGATTTACTTTCCAAAATAAAGGGGGAGAGAAAGCATGATTTAAGGGGGAGAGAGACACTAATTGATACTAATTGCACAAATCAAGGGGGAGCCGGATTTGAAATTTGAAATTCAAATTTCAAATTTATGCATGTTTGAAGGGGGAGCGATAGCATTTAAATCATGTGCATAAGTTATTTTGAAAATCATCAAAAGGGGGAGATTGTAGAGAAAAAGGGGTTTGGGTGATTTCAAAATATGTGATTTAAATGAATGACATAAAACGTGCATGATATAAACAAACGCGTGCATGATATTGCTTATTACTTGCCTTATTTAGCTTATATATAATGTTGCCGTACTAACGAGCCATGAAGCGTTAAAGCTTACATCATGTGGCAAACATTTGTTGTGTTTATCCTATTTTCAGGTGCCACCATTAATGAACTGAACTAGTTCATTAAGTGAAGTACTTAGTTAATTAAACTAAGTAGTTCATTAAAGGAAGCTACATTTGGAAAAGGCACAAAGGCAACAAGGCTAAGGAAAGTTTTCTCCCTTCCCTCATTAATATTCACACGCCATACACCACACATATATATATATATATATATATATATATATATATATATATATTCAGATTTTTTTAAAAGGCACATACACATGTATTAACGTACAACCGACACGTTATATATTTTACGTACGTACGTTAACGTCACACCACTATACTTAACTCATATTTATGAGTATATTCAGGTCTATATCATATGATATAAGTCATGGTGATGACAAATTAAATACGACACGTTAAAAGGTTCTAAACCAAAAATTGTCGTATCGGGCGAATACCGAAACTTCGCCAACGTGTCACGTACTTGCCATAAATAAATGGCCAGCCCTATACTTCAAAAATCATCAAAAATTTCGTGCCTAGGGTGATATTTTCAGCCAAAAATTCTTTCCATGTTGGCACACACAAATCACCCCACATTAAGGCCAAAATGTGAAGATTCCAATTTTAATTTTGTCACATGTTAATGGCGCACTTTAGACCAGCCAAGTGATGAGATTAAAGTTATATTATATATATTATGTGTAACATAATAATATAACATGTGCAAAAATTGGAATTTAATTAGAGAAAAATCGGGTAATCGATAAAGATCAAAATTCGATTTTCTACGTACACAATGCATGGAACGTTTTTGGCACATCATACGACACGTATCTAGACACTTTTTACATATGTCATACATCTTAAAGTGTTCTAAAAATTAAATTAAGGGCTGATTGGAATATAACATGTGTGTATTATTAAATGTGCACTATTTTACAAAGTTAGCAAAATAAATTTCAGCACATGCATATACATCATCCACGCCACCTACAGCTGAGATGGAGCTTATGTGGGCTTTGTTGGCATATTTATGGTCAAGATCAATCATACAATGTTGGTGAAATAAAGAAAGAAGCTACAAATGGTAAGTTTTCAAACTTTGTCTCATTTGAACACCATGCTGAAAATTTCTGCATGTTGAAATACAGGCTGGCCGAAATTCTCATATTAAATAGCTATATTTTGTGTCTTGAATTATGTGGATGATTGGAAGAAGAATGGAAGCAATTGAATAATTTTCAAAGCCCTAAGAGTGATACTTTTATATCACACAATGCTGAAATTTTTCAGCATGTGTGTGATATGTCTTGGCCGGAGATGAATGGTAATACGGGTGTCACAAATTCATTCCCATTTAATAAGGATATTGCCATCAATTGATGATTTATTTTAAAAGAAAATCAATAGTAAAATGGAATATTTTGAATTGAAGAGCCATGTATCACCTGCTGAATTTCAGCATTCTAAACCCCCATAATGGCTGGTTTTTTTTACCTTAGGTTGTGAGAAATTTTTGTCTTGCAAAATTTATGTGACAATCTTGTATATATGGAAATTATTCTATGTTGATTTTGACACATATTTTGAGTGATATATTCAGATTTTCTAAGTCATCATGATGACAAACATCAAACCTATCATGAAGTGCCAAGTAAGCAAAGCTTAATTGATCATCCAATGAGAAGGTGACAAATAAGCAAGACCATGACACAATAATGTCTTACAGTTCTCCCAAGGACTTAAAGATAATTTTCAAGAGGGGGAGGGACATCTAGGGGGGACGGGCTGCAAGGATTAAAAGGAAAGAAGTTGAGCCAAAAACAAGACAAGCACATGCATTGCAAAATCAAGTGATCAAAAACGCCTAGCCTCTCTTCTTCTACACTCTCTTTCTTTCTTCTTGTTGAAAGCCTATTGTACTCATATTTTCAATCTTGAATAGGCTTGTTATGGACCACCACATATTCCATATCTTTTTAAAAGATTGATCAAGGTGTGATCAATCTTCATTCTTGCGAGGTGGTGGTGTTCGTGGCGAATTGTATTCATCGTACAAGGTTTGTAAAGGGTTGGAGTTGGTGTGTAAATCCATCAACCCTGTGGTAAGGTGTATTGCGTGTGTGTGATTAGTGTGAACCAAGAAAGGTGTTCCTTGAAGATTGGAGTAGGTTGTTTATAACCGAACCAGTATAAAATTCTTGGTGCCATTTACTTTCAGCATTTATTTCAGTTACTGCACAGTTTACTCTTTTTGTTTGCCTTTGGAAAAATAGTAAACGACTTTCAAAAAATCACGAAAATTTCCAAAAACATACCTACACGTCTTAGGGTTAATTTGGCATATGTTTCAACCCTTTTGGATAAGGATAAGTCGATCAAACATCAAAAGTTCTGAGACTAGTGCAGTCAGATTTTCAGACTTGCAAAGGTTGAGACTTTGATAGTAATTGACCAACTTCCCATAAGAATTTTGCAAAAAGGTTTTAACCCACGTAAATATAGTATTAAGGAGTTAGTGATTAAATTTCAGAGGCATTTGGACTTACACACAAATAGGAATAAATTTTGCAATACCGTCTACCGTTTCTAGCAGATTCGTGCATCTGATCCACCAACGGTTTTTGAAGGGGTTAAAGGTTGAATTTTAAGTTGAAATTTTATGGGACCCTCATAACATATGAGGCTAAGTTATCTCAAAATTTCAGAATTTTTGGAGACCTATAACCTGGTTTTAAAAATGTTTTTAAAATTGCGTCCTGAAACAGAATCTGTTTTTCAGAAGTTGAGGTTGTTTAGTTTTAAACAAATTTTAAAAACCACACTTTTCGCACCACCATTCAACCCCCCTTCTAGTGGTGCCTTGCAGATCCTACACTTGGGAGGCGATTGTTCTATCCGGTTAGGCATAATATACCGGAGCAATAAGTCATTAAGGACATAGTCCTGGACTCACATTGGATATCTGCTCATCTGATCTGTTGAGGTTATTTCCGTGCTGAGGTATGCATTGTGCTGAGCTTTGCTATTCGAAAGTATAGCGCAGTACTGTTGTTGTACAATGTTTCTAAGCTAGCTCTGCTGTGTGTTGAGCTCTGCGTTTGGCTGAGAACGTTCGTTGTTCTGCAGCACTGCCGTGCTGAGATCTGCTTTGTGTTGAGCTCGGCTGAAGTGGCTGAAGCACAACTATTGTGGTCGTGTTGAGGTGCCGAGGGTCGGCAGGTCGGTCAACAGCCCAGAATGCAAATCCAAGTTGCGCTGACTGGACTGATCTGATCTGTCTGATCAATCTTACTTGGGTTCAGCTCGGCTGGAAGGTTGATAGTACAGAACTACTGTTTTGAAGTGCTATTCAGTTCAGGTCGGCAGGTTGGCGTGCTGTTCAGAACACAAGCTCATTTGCGCTATCTGAACTGTCTTGACTTGGCGGATCGATCTAGCCTACCTTGAGCTCAGGAGGTCGGCCACTGTTGTAGAGAAGTCAATCTTGTCTGACTTTGTATTATTCCCAACAATTCTTAAGATTGATTCTGTACTGATTCTCGTTTCTTTCTGACAGTTTACAGAAACTTAATGGGGAACGCAAGCTCTACTCGGCTCAAGGGGCAGACGTACACAGTGCTTCTCCAATGGAACCAAATGCTGGGTGCCGATGCATGCTCTTGTACAAAGTCCTGCTGTGGCCCAAGTGGCGAAGCCAGAGAAGTTCAGTGGGAGCTTCATCAAGCACTAGCTGTAGAAGATGCTATTCTTCTTGACTACCATGAGATTGACCTCGTTTCTGACTGAGTATCCGCTTGTGGTGGATCCTGAGGAGGACCAAACCCAGAATATGGGACATAAACTCTTTGTTGAAGTATGTAAATTCAACAATTATGTTCGCTTGAGCCATATTCTAGGATGCTTGGACAACTCCTTGAATGGTTTGTACTGTACGTACAAAACCGCAAAGTCTTTGTGGAAGGATTTGTTAAAGAAATACTGTACGCAAGACGCCGGCACTAAGAAATTTATTATCAGCAAATTTCTAGATTTCAAAATGTCAGATTCTCGCACTATTGTTTCTCAAGTCGAGGAACTTCAGACGTTAGTAGCCGAGATGGAAGAGGAAGGCATGTTGCTCAGTGAATCTTTTGTAGTGGCTATAGTGATTGAGAAGCTACCTCCTTCGCGGAGGGAATTCAGAAGCTATCTCAAACACAAGAGAAATGATATGCCATTGGAAGATCCAATTGTTTGACTCCGCATAGAGGAAGACAATCGAAGATCTAAACGAAACCCACAATCCAGTGCTGGTCAGGCCAAGGCCCATGTAGTTGAGGCCAAGAAAAAGAAGGGCCAACTTAAGGTGAATAAGAAAGGCAAGCAGATAGCTAATAAGTTCGCCGTAAAATGCTACAACTATTGGTATTCAGGAACATGTCAGCAATGAGTGCTGAAAGCCCAAGAAGAAGAAGACTAAGGCAAGGGCGTTAATGCCATGGATAATCTGAATCTCTGTGCAGTGGTCTTAGAGTGTAATGCTGTGGGGAATATGCAAGAATGGTGGCTTGATACTGGTGCCACAAGACATGTGTGCTCCAGCAGAGAGATGTTCACGGAATATCAGCCCAGGAACAATGAACATCTTTACATAGGGAACTTGGCCTCATTAAAGATTGAAGGCGAGGGGAAAGTTGTTCTCAAGCTGACCTCAGGGAAGCATCTGACTCTCCAGAATGTGCTGCACGTCCCTGACATTCGGAAGAATTTAGTATTTGGATCTCTTCTAGTCATGCATGATTTTAGACTAGTGTTAGAGTCCAATAAAGTTATTCTTTCGAAAAATGGCATGTATTTGGGGGAAGAGGTACTCGTCGAATATGATGTTTAAATTGAATGTCATCACTATTGTATCCAAAAGTGATTTGCTCACAGAAGCTAATATTAATGCTTCCTCTTCTCTTACATGTCTGAGTCTTCTTGTTTATGGCATTTTCGTTTGAAACATGTTAATTTTAAGTCAATACAACTTATGGTTAATCATGACTTGTTACCCAAATTAAATTTTGATAACGAAAAATGCCAAATATATGTTGAAGCGATGATGGCAAATGCGCCATTTCCTTTAATAGAAAGGAACACTAAACCTTTGGATTTGATTCATACAGATATGTGTGATTTAATGTTTGTGCAAACAAGAGGTGCTAATATTTCGTAAGTTTTTATCGACAAGTGCATACGATACTGTTAT
>AP025046.1:16383159-16519389 GCA_036186865.1 Eustoma russellianum | reverse complement strand
AATGATGATTTGTTTATTGTCTGCGTTTTTTTTTGCTTTGCCAAAGCTATTCGTGATTTCGATTTTTCACATGGTATCAGAGACTTATATCTTTGCTATTTGATCAATGAACTTTGGTACTTTCATGGCGTCAAATCAAAGTTCACCCAGTAGTTCAAGTCAATCTCTTGCTAATGCAGCACCTGTTGCGTTGGATCCTTCGGAAGATCCTTTATATATTCATCCTGGAGATAGCCCCTCTCTGGAGCTGGTTCAACCGCTTCTGGACGGGAACAATTATCATGGATGGAGTAAAACATTTCGTAGAGCACTGGAATCTAAAAACAAAGTTGGATTCATTACAGGTAACATTCTCAAACCTATGGAAACTGGTCGAAAGTTTGCTTCCTGGACCAAAGCGAATAATATGGTTGCTCGTGGATTGTAAATTCTGTTCCACCTTCTATTGGTCAAAATGTGATGTGGTTTGATAATGCGTTAGATATCTGGAATGATTTGAAGCATAGATATGGTAACGCTGACGTGTTTAGGCTGTCTGATTTACAAGAGCAATTCTATGCTACAAAGCAAGAAGATTGCTCTGTAACGGAGTATTACACCAAGCTTAAGGTTCTTTGGGAAGAACTTATGGTGTTGAGAGCAATTCCTAATTGTGTATGCAACAGATGTACTTGCAATATGTCAAGTCAAATTAACAAGTTTATAGAGGATGATCATGTAATTAGGTTCATAAAAGGATTGAATGACGAGTACGAGCCTGTGAAGTCGCAAGTATTACTGTCTAGTCCACTGCTAGATCTGAAAACTACGTTTTCCATGGCAGTGAAATTGAAGAGGAAGTTGCATTATTCTGGTAGCCATAATCAATTTTCAAATAATCCGTCTGTTGTCCTCAATACCAATGGCATGTCTAGACAGGGTAACTATGGAGTCAGGCCAGACAGTTCCAATAGTGGATGGCAGAAACCTGCTGGTAGAGGTTTCATGAAGGATTTTCAGAATCAGAGATCTGGCTATAATTCTAAGGCCCCTGTATGTACATTTTGTAACATGGTTGGACACACAGTGGATATGTGTTATAGGAAGCATGGCTTCCCTCCAAGATATAAAGGAAAATGACAGGTGAATTGTGTAGATGGTGAGGCTGGCATGCCTCCAGATGCCTCTCTATACGTTCAGTCTGAGTGTGATCCTTGCCAAGTTAATGATGTTGTGAATGATAATGTGACTCCAATGCCATCTCTCACTCAGGAACAGTATGTTCAACTGATCAATTTGCTTAATGAGCATAAGGACAGAGGAAGCTTGATGTGTCCAAATGCTACAGGGATGGTGAAGAATCAACCTACAGTTTTGTCAGCTCAGCAAGTGAGTGACTCTGGTAAGTGGAAAGGTAATGTATTGTCTAATATTTCTAATGTATGGATTTTGAATTCTGGTGCTACAGATCACAGATGTTGCTCTCTTTCTCTTTTTGAATCTTATCAGCCTGTTATTGGTATGTTTGTTAAATTTCCAAACAATCTGTCAGTCACAGTCAAACATATTGGTACAGTGACTGTCCTTCTCAATCTAAATTTACATGGTGTATTGCATATACCTTCCTTCAGCTTTAATCTAATATCCTTGAGTAAACTTACTATGGCTGATGATGTTGATCTGTCATTTCACTCTAGCATGTGTTATATTCAGGACCACATGAACAAGAAGAGGATTGGTTCAGCTAGAGTGTCCCAAGGATTATATCATTTAATTGAACCATTTCAGAATAACACATCCTCTTCCCAATCCTGGCAAGCTTGTGCAGTGTCTTCCCCCACCTCTTTTCTTTGGCATTCCAGACTTGGGCACCAGTCACTACCAAGACTAAAGCAGATCAACAAAACTAACTCATCAGTGGATGCTGCATTTAACCCTGACTCATGTGCCATCTGCCCCTTAGCCAAGCAAAAGAGACTCCCCTTTCCCATTTCACAATCTGTATCTTCTACTGTTTTTTCTCTTCTTCACATTGATATATGGGGTCCATACAGGCACCCCACCATGTACCAGTAGCGTTATTTTCTTTCTATAGTAGATGACTGTAGCAGATACTGTTGGATATATTTGATGAAAACGAAGTCAAAAACTAGAAATATTATTGAGAGTTTCGGGAGTTTTGCTCATGTGCAATTCAGTACAAGTATAAAAACCATCAGAACTGACAATGGCAGTGAGTTCAAAATGGATGCTTTTTACTCTTCCAAAGGCATCATACACCAAACAAGTTGTGTGTACACCCCGCAACAAAATGGAATTGTTGAGAGAAAACACCAGCACATATTGAATGTAGCCAGAGCCATAAAGCTTCAATCTCATCTTCCTTGCTCTTACTGGGGATTTTGCATGCAACATGCCGTATATCTAATAAACATAACCCCTACTCCCTTGCTAAACCAGAAAACCCCCTATGAAATACTTTACAAATATTCACCTTCCTATGACACACTCAAATTCTTTGGTTGTCTTTGCTATGCTACAGTCACACTGCCATCAAAGGACAAACTGAGTCCTAGAGCAAGACAGAGTGTATTTCTAGGCCTGTCTCATAATGTCAAAGGCTATATCCTTCAAGACCTCATTTCCAAAGATATCTTCATATCCAGAGACGTTGTTTTCCATGAATCAGTATTTCCCTTTTCTTCTGATGTGTCACATCCTCACTCAGCCATTCCTCATACTTTAGCATCATCACCTAGCTGTGGCACTGATTTGCCCTCTTCACCCATTGCCACATCTAGGGGGCCATTACATCTAGTCAGGCATTCAGACCCCCGAAGCTATTCATTCTAGTCCCTTAGCTATTTCTCCAGCACAAAAACCAAATCAGTTACCTTCCTCTGATATTCTACCCAACACTCTATCGCATCAGCTGAATCAATCCCCAGTACAAATGAATCTCAAAACTCCATCTCATCAGCTAAATCAATCCCCAGTGTCACAGGACAATGAGGCCAGTAACAGTCATCATCCTAACGCTCCATAGGGCATTCCCATCAAATTCATTGATATACAACTACCCTTATCCGGGACTTGTAGAACCAAACGTCCTCCTTCCTATCTACAACAATATCACTGCAGCCAGGTGTCAAATCATATGTCTCCACATCCTCTTCACATGTATCTTTCCTTTGATCTGTTGTCACCAAAATTCAAAGTATACGTTTTAAATATTAGTGCATATACGGAGCCTAAGACTTATGCAGAGGTAGCTGACTGTGTTGAGTGGCAAAAGGCGATGGAGACTGAGTTAGCTGCACTACAAGATAACAAGAGCTGGACGTTAACAAGGTTGCCATCTGGAAAGAAGGCCATTGGATGTAAGTGGGTGTACAAAGTGAAGCATAAGGCTGATGGATCTTGTTAGTGTATGTGCCCTAGGCCATGATTTGGATATTTATGTTATGCATTTATTATTAATAAAAGAGGTTTTATTATCATTATTTTTGGTTAGTATGTTACATAATTTTGATATATGTCCATGATTCATTATTATTATGGAGATACAATAATTTATAATCAGTATGAGTATTGATTTGATAATCATGAGATGATTATGTGTATGGTGATACGAATCAATCTCATAGATACTTGTTAGAGAACAGTGTATTGGATAGACCCATCATGAGATTGCTACATGGATTAGCGTCATAAGTAAATCTCATGATAGTCATGTTTTAATCCTTTGACTTGAGATTGTCATAGTTTCCAACATAAGGACTATTATATTTTGACATGATCAAACGTTATTCGTAACTGGATAATAATAAAGGTCATGATTGAATGTGATAGAAATTATGTAGAGGATATTGAACAATCAAGATAGAATTTGTCCCTCTCTTTTGAGAGAGATATCTTTGGGCCCCTCGATTAGTGAGACTGTGAAATGCATGGCCGTGTTCAAATGAATTGATAGTGTGATCAATATCATTTGTTTTATCAGTCTACTTAGAGATCGAGTAATCATATGTTTGAACTATATAAGTTGACGCTGACCATGACTTATGTTCAAACTAGATATCGTGTGATAAAGGGATTAATGCATGTACTATTATTAGGCTAGTTGGACTTTACTCGTATTAATTGGGTAGTTGTAATGCCTTGCTAGAGGCCAATTACGACTTGTTGGTTTAATAGAGATTTAATCAACTGCAAATTAATATGGGCCTATCGGGTCACACACAAGAATGCGTAAGGCTGAGATTAATAATATTAACAATATTAATATTGGATATTAATTATTATTATTATTATTATCATTTTAATATTAATAATATTAATATTGGATATTAATTATTATTAATATTATTATTTTCGTTTTTGTTGTTATATGTATATAGATATATATATGCTGTCAGATAATAATGAGAGAATCCATATCTGATATGGATTTTGAATATCCTGACAGAATCCACATCTGATATGGATTTTGATTGGCATCAACGAAACCGATTAGGACTCGGTTTTTAATATCCATAAATGCGTATATATATATATCTATGTATCTCGTACATAGAGACATACGAAATACACACGAAAACAACAGAAACCCTAGAATCGTTTTTGTGAAAAACGAGTTCTTCAGCCGCGCCGTTTGAAGAGCTAGCACTCCGGACGGAAGCGTTCGTGTGGATACCGACAGAGGGTGTTCGTGATTTCGCACCTCTTCCATCTGCAAACTTCGAATCTACGGAGGTAGTTTTTGATTTCTTTTGTCGAATTAAACGAACAACATGGATCCTTGGTAGGAAATCGGAGATCAAGTTTTGTTTTCCGCTGCGCGTTTGGCAGTGATCTCGGTTGATTTCCTAACAGATCTGTGGAGAGATATAAAGCGAGGCTAGTTGCAAAAGGCTATACTCAGCAGTTGGGGGTGGATTACCAGGATACATTTTCACCTGTTGCCAAGATGAGCACTGTGAGGATGTTGTTGGCTATGGCAGCTAAGGAGAAATGACATATACATCAATTGGATGTAAATAATGCATTTATTCATGGTGAGCTACATGAAGAGATTTATATGATGCCACCTGAAGGTTTGGAGTTGCCACAGGAAGGTTTGGTCTGCAAGCTAAACAGGTCTCTCTATGGCTTGAAGCAAGCCAGTAGAGAATGGAATGCTAGACTGACAATGTTTCTTGTGTCTATGGGGTTCTCTCAATCCAGAAATGACTACACATTATTTACAAAGGGATGCAAAGGTTCATTGCTGGTGCTTCTGGTCTATGTGGACGATTTGATAGTAGCCTGTGAAAATTTGCAGGCAATTGAGTGGATCAAAGAAGCCTTACACAAGGAGTTTAAGATCAAGAATCTGGGGGATTTAAAGTTCTTCCTAGGTATTGAAGTTGCGAGGTCTCACAAGGGTCTGTTAATAAACCAAAGGAAGTATACGATGGAGCTATTAGAGGAATCTGCTTTTATGGATTGTAAGCCAGCTATTAGCCCTATGGAGATTCACCTTAAGCTAGCCCATAATGATTCTGATCCATTTGAAGATGTCTTCACTTACAGGAGGCTTATTGGGAGACTGATTTACCTCACCATCACTAGGCCGGATATCTCTTTTAGTGTGCAGCAGCTCAGTCAATTCTTGGACTGTCCAACAATTAACCATTTGAAGGCTGCCCATAGAGTTCTAAGATATCTTAAGGGAACAGTTAGCCAAGGACTTTTATTGCCCAGTACAAGTGACATGAAGTTGAGAGCTTTTGTGGATTCTGATTGGGCTGGGTGTAATGAAACTTGGAGATCCATTTCTGGGTATTGTGTGTTCCTAGGAGAGACATTGATTTCTTGGAAAGCTAAGAAGCAGACCACGGTTTCACGCTCTTCAGCAGAGGCAGAGTACAGGGCTATCGCATCGGTAGTTTGTGAGGTTCAGTGGTTGCTCTATTTGAGTAAGGATCTAGGACTGGAATGTCAAGAGCCTGTAGAGATGTTCTGTGATAGTAAAAGCACTTTGTACATTGCAGAAAATCCAGTATTTCATGAGCGTACTAAGCACATAGAGATTGATTGTCATATTGTTAGGGAAAAGGATCAAAACAAAATTGTGAAGCTAATGCCTGTGAGGACTTAGTTCCAGCTTGCTGACATATTTACCAAGGCCTTAGACAGTAGACGCATGATTGATTTGATGAAAAAACTTGGTGTTTGTAACATTTATGACAATCAAGTCTTAAGGGGGGGTGTTGAAAATATGAGTCATCTGGTGAGAAGAAGAGGGAGTGACTTCGGTCTGAAGGGAATGGAAGATGTTGATGAGGAGCGCAATGCTGAGGGAAAGTGAAAGCTTGGATTGACATATGACGTTCTTAGTATGTGATGGATATTTGGTGCAAGGGTTGTTGAGCATTCTGAGGTGGAGAGCTCTTGATCAAACAGTTGGGTGCTAGACGGATGGAGGAGGAAGCTGCTGAAGAAGAAAGAAGCCAGGCGGAAAACTTGAATAAAGAAGTGGATGGACTATTTTACCCTTACTTTCAGTACTTAATTGGAGTTAGTTAGGAGGGCTTTCTTGTAATTTCAGCATTAAAATTAATTGTTTCTCTTCTTCCCTGTATAAACTTGTCCACTGCATTTTTGGTTGAAGTAATCAGAATCATTAGAGCCGTTATTTCTCCTGTTTCCTCTTCAAATTCTCTCCTCTTCAATGACAGTTTCATTCTGATTCATTCTCTCCTCTATAGTTTACTGATCAACTGATGATCAGAATGTATGAATGATGATTTGGTGATTGTCTGCGTTTTGTTTTTTTGCCAAAGCTGTTCGTGATTTCGATTTTTCACAAAATGCACTACTTGAAAGCTGTAATCAAAGAGACTCTCCGGCTGCATCCTCCTACCCCGTTGCTCATACCCCACGAAACGCGACAAAAAGTGCGGATAATGGACTATGATATCACCGAAGGGACTCAAGTAATTGTTAACATTTGGGCAATTGGACGAGACGCGTGTTTGTGGGCACACGCAGATGAGTTTAAGCCAGAGAGGTTCTTGGATACCAGTTTCGATTTTAAAGGGCAGAATTTGTTGGAGAAATTGAGGTTTGGCAAATGGGTTTGTCAAAAGTTGACAACCACCATACTTTGAGCTTAATTATGATTAGTGTTCGTTAATCAAAAACAGAAACTAATAATTTCTAAATTATCTACGTAACAAGTAGATGACTTTAGGCTTTTGAATCACTCGATTTCGATACCGGGTGAATGATAAATTAATGCTCAAAGTTGGAGTGAAATTGGAAGGAAATTGGAAAAAGTGGTGATGTGGCCTCTTGAGGAGTGAACACATCACCCTTTAAGTGGAATACCACATTGCTCACTTGAGATGAATAAGCCACCAAATATAGCTCAAAATGGAGCTTTCTAAAATGTGCCCTTGGGCATGAGAAGTTTTCTGACGGAGTCAGGACGCAGCTCAGGCAAGGTTCACAACACACGTGCGCGCGCACGCGCCGCCACCGCCCGCCCGTCTGGCCGGCCGGCTCGGCTCGGCTCGGCTCATGCTCGTGCTCAGGCTCGTGGCTCGCCCGTCCGGTTCTTATCTTTGATCATAACCGTTGCAAGATCTAACGGTGTAGATCGTAGTCTACACGGATTATGATCTAACGGCTGAGATCGTATCTGGAAACGGTTTCTTCATCTAGATCTAACGGTTGTGGATCGTTGTCTACGCGGATCATGATCCAACGGCTGAGATCGTATCTGGCAACGGTTTCTTCATCTAGATCTAACGGCTGTGGATCGTAGTCTACACGGATCATGATCCAACGGCTGAGATCGTATCTGGGCAGCAGTTTTTCATCCAACGGTCTACGTTTAAAACTGCTGCAGTTGACGATCTAACGGCTGTGGATGAAAACCGTTTGATCCGACGGCTGCGGTTTAATCTGGAGATCAACCGCCGTTTCCTTCCCGTCTATAAATTGCCTCCTTCTCCAGGCTTTCTACTACACAACACACACTGCAATCTGCGTTTTCTACTGCTGTTCCCTCCTGCTATTTTTCGTTTTTGCATACTGCTGTTGCATCCCACAGTCCAGTTCGTTGAGAAATCAGATCATCCCATAGGTTCGCTGAGTACTTTACGTTGCTGTGCCGTTTCGTATGAACTGTAGCCGTTGTATCCTGGGAGACGTTTGCTGTTTTTCGGTTGGGCACTTCGTACCGGAGCAAATCGTCTTAAGGACAGAGTCCTTAGACTCGCCTCGGTTTTGCCTGCATTTTGTCAATTTGCACAATCGCACACTGTACACGTTTTATAATTACAGGTTGTAACATTCTTAAGACGATTTTGTTTATGTATACTGTAATCTGTTTCGTGTTGCGATCACAGTTTCTATTGGTATGAAACTAATCCGTTTCGTGTTCTGTTTCTGTATTGTCCTGCAGAATCTGAAATGGAGAACGAAAGTTCGAACTCCTTCAATGGCGTGCACCTTGGTCCGTCCGAGGAAGTGAACAATGCTGTTCCAGTTGCACCCGCTGCCATTCCTGCTCCTGTTCCGGTTGTTGGACAGGCGGAGAAACCAGAGAAGTTTGGAGGCAGTTACTTCAAACGATGGCAACAAAAGATGCTGTTCTTTTTGACAACTCTGGGGCTGGCCAAAATGCTGACCGAGGATCCTCCAGTGATGATACCAGTCGAGGATCAAAACGTGAATATGCAGAATAGCTTGATGGCTGAAGCATGGAAATATAGTGATTATGTCTGTTTGAGTCACATTTTAAGTTGTCTCGATAATACTCTGTATTATGTCTGTTTGAATATGCAGAATAGCTTGATAATACTCTGTATTATTGCTGAACGCAAGAATCGAACTCTTAAAGAGATGATGAATGCTATGTTGATAAGTTCGGGTTTACCTCAGAACTTGTGGGGGGAAGCAATTCTCTCCGCCAATGTCATTCTAAATAGAATTCCATCTAAAAAGATGGATAAGACCCCTTATGAACTTTGGAAAGGTTATAAACCTAGTTTAAAATACTTAAAAGTGTGGGGGTGTCTGGCTAACGTGGCAGTACCTAAACCAAGACAAGTCAGAATAGGGCCCAAAACAATGGATTGTATATTTATAGGATATGCAACAAACAGTAGTGCATATTGATTCTTGGTGCACAAGTCTGACATCCCTGACATACATGAAAATGTTGTCATGGAGTCAAGAAATGCAGTGTTTTTTGAAGACGTCTTTCCAACGAAAGATAGAAATGATAAAGAAGCCAGTACGAGTAAGCGAGCTCGGGATACAACGACTCAAGAAATTGACGAACCCCGTCAAAGCAAACGAGCCAAAATACCGACATCATTTGGACCAGATTTTCTGACCTACATGGTAGAGAATGAGCCAAGGACCTTTTCAGAGGCGATGTCAACACCAGAAGCTTCGTTCTGGAAAGAGACAATCAACAGTGAGATAGAATCTATTCTTCAAAATCACACTTGGGAGCTGGTCAATCTTCCACCAGGAAGTAAACCACTCGGATGCAAGTGGATTTTCAAGAAGAAGTTAAAAGAAGATGGATCTATCGACAAATACAAAGCGCGGTTGGTAGCCAAAGGTTATCGACAAAAAGAAGGGTTTGATTTCTTTGACACTTACTCACCAGTGACAAGGATTACATCAATCAGAGTGCTAGTCGCGATTGTAGCAGCTGTAACTTAGAAATCCATCAGATGGATGTTAAGACGGCTTTTCTGAACGGTGATTTGGAGGAGGAGATATACATGGAAAAACCAGAAGGGTTTGTTGTGCCAGGACAAGAGAAGAAAGTTTGTAGACTTGTTAAGTCTTTGTACGGACTTAAACAAGCACCAAAACAATGGCACTTGAAGTTTGATCAAGTAATGATGACAAACGGCTTCAGGATCAACGAGTACGACAAGTGTGTTTACATCAAAAACACACTTAATGCCTATGTGATAGTATGTCTCTATGTAGATGACATGTTAATCATGGGCAGCACTCGTGACATCATCTTGAATACCAAGAAGATGTTAACACGGAATTTTGACATGAAGGATATGGGGGTTGCCAATGTTATTCTAGGAATCAAGATTTCTAGGGTAACTGAATGATTGATCATGTCACAAAGTCATTATATTGAGTCCGTTCTCAAACGATTCAATATGTTTGATGCAAAACCAGTAAAAACTCCACTTGACTTAAGTATGCACTTAAGGAAGAACCGAGGTGAACCAGTAGCTCAATTGAAGTACTCACAAGTGATTGGAAGTCTAATGTACATAACGAACTGTACAAGACCAGACTTAGCTTGTTCAGTAAACAAATTGAGCAGGTTTACCAGTAATCCAAGTGAAGATCATTGGAAAGCTCTAAATAGAGTAATGAGGTACCTCAGTACACAATGAACCTTGGATTACACTATACAAGATATCCAGCAGTATTGGAAGGATACTGTGACGCAAACTGGATATCAGATTGTAAAGATTCTAAATCCACCAGTGGATACTTATTCACTGTAGGTGGTGGTGCTGTGTCATGGAAGTCTACAAAGCAAACGTGCATAGCTCGGTCAACTATGGAAGCTGAGTTTATAGCACTTGATAAAGCTGGGGAAGAAGCTGAATGGCTTCGAAATTTCCTAGAGGACATTCCATGTTGGCCTAAGCCAATTGCTCCTATTAGCATACACTGTGATAGTCAGTCAGCTATAGGACGAGCTCAAAGCAGCATCTACAATGGTAAGTCACGACACATACGTCGGAGACATAATACCATTAAGCAGTTGATCTCTAATGACGTGATTTCCATTGATTACATAAAATCAAAGGAGAATCTTGCGGATCCGCTTACAGAAGCTTTGCCTAGAGATCAAATGTCAAAGTTGACAAACGGAATGGGACTTAAGCCTACAAAGCATGAATCTTTGTAACGGTAACCCAACCTTGTTGACTGGAGATCCCAGAATCTTGGTTCAATGGGAAAACTAAGTTATAAGGGTTCAGTTAGCACTTACTCATTCCGTTAAACAAAAGTGCTATCTGCAGAGAACCGTTAGGTTAAGCTAATGCTTTTAATGATGTCCTATATCTTGATAAATCAAGTGGGGTGTGGCAGAATACTCTTGATAAGAATCACCTATGTAAGTGTGAAGTGGGGCCGCTTCTATGAGAATTCTGAGAGGCAAGAATTCTCTAATACACTTTCTGAAACCAGGTTGTTCATGGCCAAAATGAACACAACTATGAGAACCAATAAGGGGTGTCAAAGGAAATGTTGTGTGAGTATCATTGTCTAGGTTCACAATAAAGGCTGATAGTTCAAGACATCAGGTCACTAACCAGCTGAGTGGATCCGATGGTATATCACTAAGAAAGGTTCAAAGCCAGAAGCTACCTCTTCTGATGCAACATATCCTTGTCTGATTTCTCGATAGAGTCTGCATCTGCATCTGCATTAATTTTCATTCATGTGGGGGATTGTTGGAGAAATTGAGGTTTGGCAAATGGGTTTGTCGAAAGTTGACAACCACCATACTTTGAGCTTAATTATGATTAGTGTTCGTTAATCAAAAATGGAAACTAATAATTTCTAAATTATCTACGTAATAAGTAGATGACTTTAGGCTTTTTAATCACTCGATTTCGATACCGGGTGAATGAGAAATTAATGCTCAAAGTTGGAGTGAAATTGGAAGGAAATTGGAAAAAGTGGTGATGTGGCCTCTTGAGGAGTGAACACATCACCCTTTAAGTGGAATACCACATTGGTCACTTGAGATGAATAAGCCACCAAATATAGTTCAAAATGGAGCTTTCTAAAATGTGCCCTTGGGCATGAGAAGTTTTCTGACGGAGTCAAGACGCAGCTCAGGCAAGGTTCACCACACACACGCGCGCGCCGCCGCCGCCCGCCCGTCCCGCCGGCTCGGCTCGGCTCGTGCTCGTGGCTCGTGGCTCGCCCGCCCGGTTCTTATCTTTTTGGATAAATTTTCTTTTAAATTTTCCAGAAAAATAAATCAAGTCTTTTTGGATAAATTTTCTTTTAAATTTTCCAGAAAACTAAATCAAGTGATCCAATGGTTGAAATAATTTTTGATCATAACCGTTGCAAGATCTAACGGTGTAGATCGTAGTCTACACGGATTATGATCTAACGGTTGAGATCGTATCTGGGAACGGTTTCTTCATCTAGATCTAACGGTTGTGGATCGTTGTCTACGCGGATCATGATCCAATGGCTGAGATCGTATCTGGCACTGGTTTCTTCATCTAGATCTAACGGCTATGGATCGTAGTCTACACAGATCATGATCCAACGGCTGAGATCGTATCTGGGCAGCAGTTTTTCATCCAACGGTCTACGTTTAAAACTGCTGCAGTTGACGATCTAACGGCTGTGGATGAAAACCGTTTGATCCGACGGCTGCGGTTTAATCTTGAGATCAACCGCCGTTTCCTTCCTGCCTATAAATTGCCTCCTTCTCCAGGCTTTCTACTACACAACACACACTGCAATCTGCGTTTTCTACTGCTGTTCCCTCCTGCTATTTTTCGTTTTTGCATACTGCTGTTGCATCCCACAGTCCAGTTCGTTGAGAAATCAGATCATCCCACAGGTTCGCTGAGTTCTTTACGTTGCTGTGCCGTTTCGTATGAACTGTAGCCGTTGTATCCTCGGAGACGTTTGTTGTTTTTCGATTGGGCACTTCGTACCGGAGCAAATCGTCTTAAGGACAGAGTCCTTAGACTCGCCTCGGTTTTGCTTGCATTTTGTCAATTTGCACAATCGCACACTGTACACTTTTTATAATTACAGGTTGTAACAGAATTTTCAGTACATTCCATTTGGTTCGGGTAGGAGGAGTTGCCCTGGTTCTTCGTTAGCGTTAGGGGTTACGGAGCTTGCTTTGGCTAGTTTGATTTACAATTATAACTTTGCACTGCCTGATGGGTTGGAACCAAAAGATGTTGACATGTCTAAATCTCCGGGTCTTGTGGTTCATAAAAGAGAACCTTTACGACTTTTTGCGACCAAATATCATGCCTTGTAAACTATCATTAGTTTTCTAGTAATGTTGCAGAAGTCCTTATATTCTACATTGCAATGTAAATTAAAGAATACAAAATGTGTCCGAGCAAGTGTCTGTACTAGTTGTGGTGCGTTCTATAAAAAAATCAACGACGTTTTATAATGTTGGTGTACGCGTGCATGGTGCTCTAGTTTGTATGATGAAGAATAAATTTGTATTTCTGAGTCTATGTCCGTATGGGCTCAGGTGTACGTAGTGCACACACTGGCAAGACATATCCAATTTTCGACAACTTTTGTAGTGTGTTGTTTTGCCCAAAGTATCTTTTATTCCGCTATGGATTTCATTATATAGTTTAGCTCCAATGAATACCAGAAAAGTCTTAATCGATCGATTAATACATTAATTTACTTGGACGATCTCCAAATAGGACATTGAAGTTTTGAAGGAAATGATAAATAAAAAAAGTAATGCAGCCAATAAATTCTTTCTTTGGGTTAATTATAAAAACCCTTCCTTGTTTTCTGGGTTTTGAGATAACCTTGTTCTTTTCTAAATTAGTATAAAAACCTCTTACAGTTCGGCCTACGCTACTAAACATCTCATTGTGTCAAATTAGACGTCAAAATAGATTGCAAGTTCGGTCCGGTCACTGCGATCTTAAAGAAAAAATTTGTTATTTGCTTCATAGGGATTAAAACAAAGGCGCGGCACAAGGCGAAATTCGCAGGTATTGGCCGCAGGGAGAAGGGATTTTGGTTAGGGCAAAGGGAGACGAAGTGTTAGAAAATTCAGTCATTGTGTCGGAGTCAATTGTGTCAATCATTATAATTAGCCATTGATTAGAATATTCTATCATTGATGTACAATATCATATTTAAAGTGTAGATAGTTCTATTGATAGAAAACAATATAATCTGAAAAAGGGTGAATAAAAGACAAATTTATTTCTCCCACCAATTTGATTATCTAACTTAACATTGTATCAGAGCGAGTGATTTGATTCCAACATTCTTCCACTTGAATCATGCGTCAAATGCTAGATAACACAACATAAGTGACAAAACAATATGGTCATAACTTTATTGTCACTTAGATCTACTCACTACCAAACTTAGACTGAAAATACAGCGCATGAATCAAGACGGTCATGCTTTTATGTAAAGCACTCCCTTCGAAGAATTATAGTGCATCATATATTCAATCAAACAAAATGAATGACTTAATATGAATCATCTCAATGAGCCCATGTCTATGGACTAAATAGATCTCAACAACTTTAAATGCGCATATTCAAAGTCAACAAATGTTTAGACAAAATAAGATAAAAGTACAAAAAATCAAGGAGAACTAAGAAGTCTCATATCAGTAGCATGATTCTTGAAAACTTTAACTGGTAGTCCTTAAGTCATAGGATCAACAACAATTGACTCCGTACTAATGTGTTCTATTTTTACTTCTCCTTGTTTAACATAATCTCTGACCTTCAATTACTTTATGTCGATATATTTACTGCAACTCCCACTTTTATTATTTTTCACAACGAACGCATCATCTGAATTGCCGCATAAAATCTTGATGTGTCTATCAATAATATCGACAACTTTTAGACTACTAATGAAATTTCTCATCCATAAAGCATGTGAATTAGCTTTATAACATGCAATAATCTCAGCCATAATTGTAGATGAAGCAATAATGGATTGCTTCATACTACTCTAAGATACAGCTCCTCCGGCAAGAAGAAAAATATAACCATAAATAGATTTACTTGTATTCACACAACTAGAGTAATCAGAATCAGAATACCAATAACTTTCAAATGCTCTGATCGTCTGTGCGAGTTCATGATCTATGGTTCCTTGTAAATATCTCAACACTCTTTTAGCTGCTTTCAAATGAGACATACCAAGGTTGCTTTGATATCTACTAAGCACTCCGAGCGCCAATGCAATATCAGGTTGGTCAGACAAATGCATACATAAGGCTCCCAACATGTGAGGCATATGGAATGCTTTTCAATTGATCCTACTCCAATGCATTTTTAGGACACTGGTCCAAACTGAACTTTTTTCCTTTAACAGTAGGCTACGCAATGGACACATAATTTTACATAGTAAATTTCTCAAGTACTTTGTTAATGTATGCCTTCTGAGAAAGACCAACAATTTTACTTGTTCTATCTCTGTGAATCTCTATGACGAGGACATAACAGACTTCACCCATATCCTTTATATCAAAGTTCAAAGTGAGAAATCGCTTAGTCTCATGCAATAACCCAAAATCACTACTTGTCAATAGAATATCATCCACATATAGGACTAAAAAAATATATTTTTTCCCATTCATCTTGAAATATATACATTGATTAACAATGTTCTATACGAAACCAAATGAAAAGATCACATCATGAAACCTAAGGTTCTATGGACAAGAAGTTTGTTTAAGCCTATATACGGATTTATTCAATTTGCAAACCAACCGACAATTATCATAATTGACGAAACCTTCATGTTGACGCATGTATACCTCTTCATCAAGAAACCAATTAAGAAACGCAATTTTTACATCCATTTGATGTAGCTCGAGATCAAAATGAGCTACTAATGCCATGATTATTTGAAATAAATCCTTTTTTAGGACTGGAGAGAAGGTTTTATGGTAATCAATGCCTTCTTTTTGAGTAAAACTTTTGGTAACAAGTCTGGCTTTATAATGTTCAATATTGCCAAATGAGTCTCTTTTGGTCTTAAAGACCCATTTGCATCCCACCACAGAGGCTCTGTTTGCTAATAGAACAAGCTCGTAAATATTGTTTTTAGCCATCGATTCCATCTCTTCTTTCATGGCATCATACCATAGTCACGATTTGTCACTATTCATGGCTTGTGAAAATGAGATAGGGTCGTGATTCAGTCCAATTTCATAATAAGACTCTTGAAGATATACAACATAATCACTAGAAATTGCTGACCTTTTAGTTCTCGAGGATCTTTGAACTCCCACTAGTTTAGTAAATGTGGGATTGATGGGCTTAGATTGTCCTTAATGTGATTCTTCAATTTGAGGTTGCACAATTGGTGGCTCTTCAATATGTCGAATAGCAACCGAATTGCTCACATATAAAGGTACAACATGTGTATCCCTTACTTTCTCAAAATTGAATTGTCGATGCGAATCACTCCCACTAAGTTCATGCTCCTCTAAAAACTTAGCATTTCTAGCCTCAACCACTTTTTGAGTATGCGAGGGACAATAAATCTGTATCCTTTGGAGTTAACTGCATATCCAATAAAATAAACAGTTTTTGTTCGTTCATCTAGTTTCTTTATGTATTGGTTGTATATCTTAACTTCAACTAGACAACCCCATATGTGTAAATTTTTTAAACTTGGTTTCCAATCATTCCACAACTCAAAGGGTATTTTAGGAACGACCTTAGTTGGAACCCTATTTAAAACATACACAACGTTTTTTAGAGCTTCACTCCAAAAGCTATAGGCAAATTTATTGTGCTAATCATGCTCCTTATCATGTCCATAAGAGTTCGATTCCTTCTTTCAGCAACACCATTTTGTATTGGTGTGCCAGGCATATTGTATTAAGCAACAGTACCCTTCTTTTGAAGAAATTCGGCATATGGATCAATCATTTGTCCTTTTTCATTGTATCGCCCATAGTATTCACCACTTCTGTCAGACCAGACGATTTTAGTTGTCTTCTCTTTTTGTTTCTTTACTTCTAATTTGAAGATTTTGAATGCATTAAGTGCTTCACATTTATCAAACAGAAGATACGGATTCATGAATCTTGAATAGTCGTCGATAAATGAAATAAAATATTTCTGACCATTCAAGCATGGTGTGTGGATGGTCCACAAATATCCATGTGGATGACTTCAAGAGGCTGAGAACTTCTTTTAGCACCCTTAATGGTCTTGTTTGTTTACTTGCCCTTTACGCATCCCACACAAGTACCTAATCTAGAGTTTGTAAAACTCATTCATTCACCAGCATTTTCATTCTATCGATTGAGATATGTCCCCACCTTTTGTACCAAAGTCTTGATGAGTTCTTGTTGATAATACATCACTTTGTACTAGCTTTTGTTAAAAGAGTATCCTCATAAATGGGATCTAACTCAAGTTGGAAAAAAAACCATTCAATTGGACAGAACCAACGATTTTATTATCTTTCAAAAGACTCTTAACAAAAAGATGAGAATCAGATTCATATCCAATAATTGAAGTCTCAAAAGAGAAACCAAATTTCATGAAAAAGATGGAACATAAAAATTGTTTTCCAAATCTAGTTGAAAACCAGCCTTTAAAATGAATATATAAGATCCCACACCTTCAGCAGTAGAATGCAACCGATTTCCAGAATAGATGCATTGCTCACTTTCCTTTAGCTTCCTCATGTTTAGAAAGCTCTGCATGATTTTTGCAATGTGAATTGTAGAACCACAATCAGTCCATCATGTATTATTAGAAACCTCAATAAAATTAGATTCATGCTACATAAAGGAAAAGTTACCTTTCTTCTATAGTCATTCCTTATATTTCAGGTAATCTTCTTCCAATGTCCCTTTTTCTTGCAAAACCGACTTTTATCTTTATCGCTAGTTTTCTTCATTGGAACACCTTTGACCTTTTTCACATTTCCTTTAAAATGGGTCGCAAGATGCACACTTTCTGTTGACTCATTCTTCAACCTCTGTTCCTCTTGAACACACATGGTCAGAAGTTCATTAATTGACCAGTTTTCTTTATGCGTGTTGTGCGAGATCTCCAATGGAGTATAGTCCAAAGGAAGAGAGTTGAGAATGAAATGCACCAGGAAGGGCTCCGAGATTTCAAACTTAAGGGAGCCCAATGTAGCAGCAACATTTCTCATCTCCATGATACGCTTGCGCGCACCACGGCTTCTATCATGAGTTATATTTGAAAGCCTTTTCATAAGGTTGATGGCCATAGCCTTGTCAGACTTACAAATTGTTCTTTAATGGCTTTCATGTAAGCTTTGACATTATCAAAAGTAGGGACAGAACCGCTAATGCTTGGACTTATGAGAGACTTGATGGGCATTATGCTGAGGCGATTAGATCGCTCTAAAAAACGCTCATAATTGTATCTCTCAAATTGCATACTTGATATCGAGGGGATTTGGTGGTTCCTTCTCACGGAGTGCTAGGTCTAAGTTCATGCACCCTAATGTCAAAAAGATGATATCCTTCCATTCAGTGTAATTGTCACCATTCTACATTGGATTGCAAGCAGAATCAAATAAAAGTATAGTGAGAATAACTGCATAACCAAAGAAATACATATCATTCTTTGAACATATATAATCAGAATGATGAATTAATCAAGTTAATTCACATAGTATATTCTAAACCTTCCTGCAAGTAGAGGTTGCACTCATGCATGGAATACACTTAAAACGATATGAAAATTAAACAACCAAAAATATTTCCGTACATGTGGGCATGGGAAACATTCATATTTAATTTTCTTGATCAATAAAACAACCACTTCCCTATGGGGCAGAGTGGTTATTTTATTAATCAAAACCGTAGGTTTGATGTCATTTTATTTTCTCTATACCATGTAACTTTAAGATGCTGTGACTAATCTTAAAATTAATAAAATAATTCTTTATATGTCGTCAATAAAATTTTTAATAAAATCATAATGATCATAAATACACACATGAAAATTTTTTGTTTAGCGGTTGACGCGGGTCTGTCGGATGGGTCTAATTGCGGGCCGAGTCATGAATCCGAATAAGGTCCACGTTCAGTCCAAATGGCAAAACCCAGAATATGTCCAAGAGTGTTAAACGAAAATGGGCCCAATCTGAACGGAAAGAGCCCAAAAACTGCACCCTGACAAAATTTGACCATGGGCCTTTTGGTAGAGCCCAATCTGGAATACTCTTAACGAAACCCGATTGGGCAAAACCACACCCCTAAGCCCAAACGAAACCCGAACTTTTTTTAAAAAAAATTAACAAAAGCGCTTCTTCTCCAATTATTTTATAGCAGCGGTGATTGATTCTTAGAATTGCCGTTACAGCAACCACTCATTATAACATAGGTATTATATTATGTAATTAAGTAGAACACAGAATACCAGACTTCACAAGTCACGACAATCGAAGTGCCTTAAGTGGCGAACCAAATTAGAAAATTTCAGAATCAACATGCGCTCTGATTTTTCTAAATTTCAATAAAACAATTTCATCATATAATCCCAATAATGAATCGTCGAGCCAAAGGTTAGATATTTGTGGTCAATTTCGGAATGGAAATAAATGGGGAAGTAATTGATTGAGAATATGAGATGCAATATGTAGTTCGTTTTTCCAATATCAAATTATAAACAATATGTTGGCACAAAACAAAATTATGAACAATATCCGATTCTGATACCCTGAATACCAATGTCCATTTGAATCTCCGTCAGACACACATTTTTTAAATTTCGGGTCGTGACTGTGCATGTTTCGAATAGCATTTCATAAACTTTAATCGTGTGCAAACAACGTCATATGAACTGAGTGGTTTTATGTATCAAACATGGTTCAATACCAATATTGAAGGTCTCGAAAACAATAGTTCTGTGGCCGTTGAGCAATTAAATTACATTAAAGTGTACAGAAGTAAGTTTTTAAAATACAAACGATATGGTCAGAGGTGGTTCTGATACTAAATGTAAGGCCAAAATAAAATAGCGGAAGAATAGAATTATATGCGGCCATTATTGCTTAGCCGTTGCCTTGAAACTGGAGGCGTGCTGAAAAGTTGAACTCCTTTGGGAAAGAGAGCATTCTAGATTATGTCTATCTAAATGATTGATTGCTTAGATTGATGGAATATCACAGGCTCTGTGAAGAAATTAAGCAACAAGCATGCGAATTGATCCGCAAATGATTTACACAAGAATCAAAGAAATGAAATGCTAAGAACTGAGATGAATCAGAAACTCAAAATCGCAATTGAGAGAGAAAATAGGACGGAATATCGCAATTGATTCAGTGAGGAAGAGTTCTGAATAATCTTCCTTCTTAGCTAGGCAGTTACAATTTAATTGAAGAAGGAGATGGCGAAAAGACTAAAATGCCCCTCAAGTAACTACCCTTACAACTACATCAGTAAGGTTAAAACTGTCATTTTACACAATTCAAACGTTCTTGCCTGTATCTTTTTTCTTCTTCTTTCAACCCCTTATGCGTCCTCCTTCGCTACTGCCTCCAGAATTCACGTGATCTCCAGGTAGCCACCTTGTTCTCACCTAACTAACATGCTGACGTGGAATCTAAAGCCTCCAATCGGTAATTGATTCCTTTTTCAAGCAGCTCAACTCACTTCTGCATCATCCATCCAAAACTACTGCTTCCACAAACCTTCAAGTTTTGACACCCCCCTCAAGTTTAGCTTCGCATACAAATTATGAACTCCTAGTGCCTTAACAAAAAGTGATAACCTTCCAGCGTCTAGTGCTTTAGTGAACAAATCTTCAAGTTGAAGCTCAGTACGTATAGGCATCAGCTTTAACACCCCATCGTGCACCTTATCCCTCACTACATGACAATCAATCTCTATATGCTTTGTTATTTCGTGGAAAACAAGATTCTCTGCAATCTAAATAGCACTTTTGCAATCACAAAAGACTTCTACAGGTTTATGTTCTGCTAAGCCTAGATCCTTCATAAGGTACAAGAACCATTGAACTTCACAGGTCACTATTGCCATGACCCTATACTTCGCCTCCGCTGATGATCTAGACACTGTTGTCTGTTTCTTGGCTTTGCAAGATACCAGTGCATCTCCAAGAAACACATAGTATCTTGTTATTGACCTCCTTGTCTCATGACAGCCTCCCCAGTCAGCATCCACAAACGCTTTTAGCTTCAAGTCACCAGCTCTAGGGAATAACAGACCTTGACCAACAGTCCCTTTGATATATCTAAAAACTCTATGTGCTGCCTTCAAGTGGTTCTCCGTGGGACAATCCATAAACGGACTAAGTTGCTATACAGAGAAAGCAATATCAGGTCTGGTGATAGTGAGATAAATCAACTTGTCCACTAATCTTCTATATTGAGTAATGTCATGCAATGGTGGTGAATCTTGGCATGTCAGGCTAACATGGCTTTGCATAGGATTTTTAACAGGTTTGGCCTACAAAAAACCAGTCTGCTCCAGCAACTCCAATGTGTACTTTCTATAATTAATATGAAATCCCCCCTTAGCCTGAGCCACCTGAATTGTTATAAAAAATTTTAGTTGGCCCAGATCCTTGATCTTGAACCCAAGATGTAAGGAACGTTTAATGTCACCAATGGACTCTTCATTATCACATGTGACAATGATGTCATCTACATACACTAGGAGAACCAAGAGAGACCTGTCAACAGACTTAGTGAAAAAGGTGTAATCATATTTTGATTGCTGAAAGCCCCTGGCAATTAGGAATTTGGTCAGTGTGGTGTTCCACTCCCTACTTGCTTGCTTAAGATCATAAAGTGACTTATGCAATTTGCAATACCATGACAGTTTTTGGGAGCTGGAGACCTGGAGGAGGCAACATATAAATGTCCTCATAGAGGTCACCATGTAAAAATGCATTGTTGACATCCAGTTGGTGAACATGCCAATTAAGACTTGCTACCATGGCCAGAACCATCCGAACTGTAGTCATCTTAGCCACTAGGGAAAATGTATCCTGATAGTATACTCCATACTATTGAGTATATCCCTTGGCCACTAGCCTTGCCTTATGCCTTTCCACCGTCCCATCTGCTTTAAGTTTGGTTTTATACACCCATCTACATCCAATGAGTTGCTTACCTTCAGGAAAACGCACTACACTCCATGTATGGTTGGCCTCCAATGCTGCCAACTCAGTGGCCATGGCTGCCTGCCTGACAATCGAATCAGCAGCTTTTGCATAATTGTTAGGCTCTGTATGTACACTTAAGCTTAAAACATGTGACTTGTAATGTGAAGCTAATGATGCATAAGTCATGTATTTATGGAGTGTATGAGGTGAGGTAAATGAGAAGGTGTAGTGTTTTAGAAAGAAATAAGAGAGTTACAATGGCAGTCTTGAAGGTATAAAGGAGGTTGTCTGATACATTTAGGTCTGGAAACATATATATCAGTTTGAGCAATCGATAAATCAATGACAAGGGTGCCATAAGGAACATGAGTGTCTAATGTAGTGGGTTCAGGAATTGAATTACCTGATCTAGTTGTAGGACGCCTATAAGGTCCAGGCATAGAAGGCTGAGAGAGAGAGGAGTATGTGGATGAGGATCAGACACGCTAGGAAGAGGCAAAGAAGATTGAGAGGAAGGAGTATGTGGATGAGGATCAGACATGCTAGGAATGTTTTCAAATGGTATGAGGGGCTATGCATGATTCGAAGATTGAGACACAGGCTGTGGTTCATCATCACAGACAGGTTGTGAAGCAAGATCAAAAGATGGTGAGGACAATGTGTGAGGAGGATTAGTTTGGGCTGGCTGAGAGAAAGGAAATATTATTTCACAAAAGTGAACGTCTATTGAGATATAGATGCCTTTAGTGCAAAGTTCCTGGTGAATATATTCCTTGGTAGTATATGACAAGCCTAAGAATATACTTCTGATTGATCTGGGTGCAAACTTTTCCTTATGCTTCTGTGTCTTAGATCCAAAAGTTAGACGTCTAAACACTTTAAGATGGCTATAGATAGGTGGTTTTTTATGACGAAGCTCATAAGGGGTTTTATGATGAAGAACAGGAGAAGGAGTGAGGTTAATGAGATAGACTGAGTGCTGAACACAGAAGCCCCAATAGGATTTAAGGCAAATGAGACTGGAACCTTCATGCACTTGCCACATTAAGTATATGTTGGTGTTTCTTTTCAACTATCCTATTTTGTTGAGGTGTTTTAATGTAGCTAGTTTGATCGACAATGCCATCGGAAGCAAAGAAAGCAGTCATTTTGAATTCTTGGCCATTATCAGTTCAAAGAATTTTGATCTTGGCCTCAAACTGTACATGAGCAAAATGGTAAAAGCTCTCAACAACGGATCTAGTTTCAGATTTATTTTTCATCAAATACACCCAGCAATATATACTATAGTCATCAATCACAGTAAGAAAGTAACACTGTCCATACATTGTTGGGTACTTATAGGGACCCCAAATATCTATATGCATAAGGTTGAAAGGGGCAGAAGAAACTGAAACACAAATTGGGAATGAAGTTCTCTTTTGTATGGCTATAGGACACACAGTACATATATGTGGGGAATTAGGAAACGTTACAAGAGGCTCAATTTTCCGAATTTCGTTCATTCTTGATGCAGACATGTGCCTAAGTCTGGAGTGCCACAATAAGGAGTCTGAAGATTTGACAGTATGCACAAGAGGTACTGCATGAGAAGGAACAGCCTTTGGAGTGCCATGAAGATGATATAATCCCTGATCTACCTCAGCTGAACCAATCATCTCCTTGGTTCTGAGGTCTTGAATCAGACAAGCATTTGAGTAGCAATGGTAAATACCTCTGGCTGAGTAAGCTTAATGAGTGACAGTAGGTGAAAAAAAGCAAAAGTTGGCACAAAAAAGACATCAATAAGAACTAGATCTGAGTTAACCCTCACAGTGCCAGTGTGTGTTACTCTAGCAAGGGATTTATCAGGCAATTTAACAGATATGGAGTTAATAGGATGACAAGATTCAAATAAGTGAATACATGAACATGCATACTCACTATCTCCAGAATCCAGGATCCATATGTTCAAGTTTTGTTGCAATACATTACCTGACACCTTACCATAGGATGTGGTTTGCTGAGCTGACATGACAGCATGATGTCCACCTCCACCTCCTGCAGCATCAACAACACCTTTTCTGCTCAACTCTTGGCACTCTTGCAACATATTCATCAACTGAGCGTATTGATTTTGAGTCAGTGCTGGTGGCACTTGAGACACAGGAGCCTTAGACTCATTCAACTCTTTATCCACACATTCATCAGCACCATATTCTTCGTAATCTTCATGACTTCCAGCATCTTGAAACTGTACACTATCTCCATCATTGCTCACCATATTGACTTGACTTCTAGGCTTATATCCTGGAGGATATCCAAACTTTTTGTAGAACCTATCAACTATATGCCCTGACATCTTGCAATAAGTACAGAAGGGCATTCTGCCATTATTTTGATAAGATCTTGGCACCTCTCTCCTGAAGCTTCTTCCACGTGATCTTTGCCATGAAGTTCCTGTTGAACTATAACTGGAAGTCTTAGTCATATACAAATTTGTACTATTGACGTTATTAACATTCATGACAACTGAGGGACTGTTTACAAACTGTCTTTGGTTCCTTGAATAGGTCATCTTTCTCTCCAACTTTACTTCCATGGCAAAGGCAGTTTTTAGGTATGGTAGAGGGGTAGAAAGCAGTACTTGTGATTTGACCGTCTCAAAGTCATCATTCAATCCTTTCAAAAATTTAATCACTCAATCATTCTCTACAAACCTGTT
This sequence comes from Eustoma russellianum, assembly GCA_036186865.1. NCBI lineage: Eukaryota > Viridiplantae > Streptophyta > Magnoliopsida > Gentianales > Gentianaceae > Eustoma > Eustoma russellianum. Next base: position 16,494,801 of record AP025046.1, on the reverse strand, counting down.
GATCTCCACCGTTAGGCAACAAGTGCACCTATGACATGTACAAGTAGGAACAGAACTCAACACCATCAGTTCCTCCCACACGCTCTTCAATTTGGTGTAATATTCTGTGACACTATTATCCTCCTGCCTAATTGCATAGAACTCTTCTTGCAAATATGAGACTCTAAATGAATCAGTGTTGCCATACCTAAACTTCAGATCATTCCATATATCTGCCGCAGAATCCAGCCACACCACGCTCTGACTAATGCTAGGCGTCAATGAATTGACTAACCAAGAGGCCACTATGTTATTGTCTTTTATCCAAGCATTCTACCTCCTTGCTCCATCCGTAGGCTTCTCAATTGAACCATCTACAAAACCTATCTTATTTTTAGACTCTAGTGCCCTCCTTACAGACCTACTCCAGCCATAGTAATTATTACCATCAAGCAACGGTTGCACTAGCACCATTGACGCATTATCACTCAGATGAATATAATATGGATCATCAGAAGGATCCATGGAAATACTGGGCGAGACAGATGAAGTAGAAGGATTATTGTTCAACGCCATAAATGTGCCAAAATGCATCAATTATGTCTCTGATACTATGTGAAGAAATTAAGCAACAAGCATGCGAATTGATCCGCAAAAGATTTACACAAGAATGAAAGAAATGAAATGCTAAGAACTGAGGAAACTCAAAATCGCAATTGAGAGAGAAAAGAGGACGGAATATCGCAATTGATTCAATGAGGAAGAGTTCTGAATAATCTTCCTTCTCAGCTAGGCGGTTACAATTTAATTGAAGAAGAAGATGGAGAAAAGACTAAAATGCCCCTCAAGTAACTACCCTTACAACTACATCAATAAGGTTAAAACTGTCATTTTACACAATTCAAACGTTCCCGCCTGTATCTTCTTTCTTATTCCTTCCGCCCCTTACGCGTCTTCCTTCGCTACTGCCTCCAGACTTCATGTGATCTCCAGGTAACCACCTTGTTCTCACCTAACTAATATGCTGACGTGGAATCTAAAGCCTCCAATCAATAATTGATCCCTTTTTCCAGCAGCTCAACTCACTTCTGCTTCATCCATCCAAATTGCTTCCACGCAACTTCAGGTTACACCTTCAAGTTTTGACAGGCTCTGTATTTATAGGTTAGGCTACGAGCTGGTTTCCATATTTAACCGATAATTAATTCCTTCAGTCAAGGAATTTCACTGATTGTCAATCAATCAGAATCAAATCTTATCATTCATGCTGTCAATAATTGCACTGTATCTAGCCAATAAAACGTATGGATGCGTTTCCCTATGTGATCGACATTTCATGCAGTCAATAATTACATTGTATCTAGCCAATAAAACGTACGGATACGTTTCCCTATATGATCGACATTTCATGCAGTTTGGCTGCAGTTCACTTGTAATCAAGTGATATTTAGGATTGGATATATGTTTTATTTCGGAAAAATCGTATTTAAGAATGTGAACTGTTTTGTAGGAATAGACGGCGAGCATGTTTTCAACGAATATCTGAAATCTTTTCCGACAGATTCTGAAAATCATGGCTAACTGAAATCATAGAGCTGTAATTATTGTTTTCGACGCCGGTCTCCACCCAAAAAGAATTCTTCCAATCTCATGCATACAATATGATTGATGATGGATGGTATGTAGCTAATTTTAAAATTGAAAATCTTATACTCATCAAAATAAGACATTGCTTTCATGTTATTTTCCTTATCAGTGTATTTTAGGTTCTAGTTTACTCTATTATTCACTGTAAATTTCAGTTGAACGAGAGTATATTTTATGTTCTATTTTGGGCTACTCTTTATTGTAAAGTTATATGGATTTATCAAAAAACAACCTCCTTGTGTTTCTAGAACATGTGTATGATTGCGTACATCCGACCTTCCATACCCGTCATAGATGAGATCCTCTAACGCAATAAGATGATGTTGTTGTTGTCGTCGTTTTTATTGTAAAGTTAAGTAGAATAAAAAGTTAAAAATAATTAAAAATCACACATGTATCGGTTAGCTTAGAAGTTCATTCTATTGCAAACAGGAAACAGAAACATTTCAATTCTTACTTATTCGTGTGTCTTTCAAACATTTTATTGATCCTAATGTACATGTTTGAATGAATGTATTTTACTTTTTTCTGATAAAACGTATTACGCTATTTAAAGCATTGTAATAGGATATGCGTCATCGTCACTGTTAAAATACTAAATTCATAGACAGCGTAATCATTATGACTCTGGTGTATATTACAGTGTAATTCACGATGTACGCCTCATTAAACAATACACCGTGAATACATCATCCGTCGATAATAAACAAATATGTCTTTTCTGCATTCAAGGCATTTTCCTTATTTAGAATTCTTGTGAGATAATAGCTCAACGAGGTCCAATTAGCAAAGTTTACGTAGGTAGTTTAGTTTCATCATTTACATTTTCCTATTTCTGTTCCTTCAAAAAAAATAAAATTAATTGAGTTACGATTTGATGCATTTGACACACGCATCAATTTTCTACTTGGTCTAGAGATCGAACTAAGTAGGAATAGATGAGAGTTTGCGTGTTGATAACTTGTCGATTGGTGTCCATCAAAAACAAAAGCAATATTTAAGTCCTTTTTCTACGAATCAGTTATTTCGATTGGTATCTATCAAAAAAAAAGGAAACTTCTCAATTAGTACATCACATGTGCGTCTAGTCGTTTTTCCAAACGGCTTAGGTTATGCGACCGCGAAATTATTGATCGTTAGGACAATTTCAACAAATTTCCCAAACCCTTGAATCATGTCATTTTCAAATATTGTCAAATGTCGTCTAATTGAGAAAGCCTTAAAGTGGATCTTGTTGGAGAAATTGAAATGGGTGAATGAGAAATTAATTCTCAAAGTGGATGGAAAACGCGGTTAAGTTTTGATAATGCGTTCGGTTATGGTTTAAATCGAACGGTTGTTTAAATCTGATTCAAACGGTATCATTCGATATAAGATAAGATCAATCTGGTTTGATCTAACGGTGGCAGGGAATGCAGCTTTAATCTAACGGCCGAGATTTAAACTGTCCTAATCACCCCAACCGAATGTGGTTTCCATCTAAAGCTCCAGGTTTAAACCTGCGGATTAATCTTCGATCTAAAGACTGAGATTAAACCTTCCTAATCTAGATAGGAGGTTTTCATCTAATGGCCTAAATCAAACTACGGTTTTGATCCAACGGTCACGATACCTTGTTCTTCAAACGACTCCCCTATATAAACAGGGCAAAGGGTGCATTCTAAACACACAATTTCTAGCATTCGTAGCATACTACTCTTATAGCATACGAGTCTTGTATATTGTCCAAGAGAAGTCAGGACGCTCTAAAATTCGAAGGAGTTCAAGTTCAGCAGTGCTCCTCAACTGAACAGGTACCCGTTGTATCCTGGGAGACTGTTGCTAACGCCGGTTAGGCACAGTATACCGGAGCAATACGTCTTAAGGACAGAGTCCTCGACTCGCCTCGGGTTTGGTTTATTTTGTCATTTCATACGCACACACTAAACGAGTACAGGAGTGATTGTATCCAACAATCTTAAGACGTATTATTGTTCAATTACTTCTGTACCGTTTTTTTTATTTTACGTAAACCAGTACTCACACTGATTTGCAGTCTACTTCTACTCATTTCTTAAATCTGGTTCTGTTCTGATCTGTACGTTTTGATCGAACTGAACAGGAATGGAGAACGAAAGCTCGAACTCTGTTCAAGGCTTTAATGGTGCTCACTCTGTGTCCGCAGCTGATGGGGCAAACAATGTTGCTGTTGGAGCTCCGTTCAATACGGTTCCGTTGGCACCTACTGGAGGGCCTCAAATGAATCCGGCTGCCACAGCTGCTCACGTGGAGAAGCCGGAAAAGTTTGCTGGAAGTTTCTTTAAGAGATGACAGCAGAAGATGTTGTTCTATCTCACGGCGCTGGGATTGGCCAGGATGCTGAGTGAGGATCCACCTGTGGTTGAACCTGTGGAGGATCAACAACAAAACATGCAGAATGCCTTGGGGGCTGAAGGCTGGGCATATACAAATTTTTGTTGTTTAAATTTGATTCTGAGTTGCCTAGATAATACGATCTATGGTGTGTTTTGTACATATAAAACTGCAAAAGCTTTGTGGTCGGCTTTAGATAAAAAGTATCGCACAGAAGATGATGGCACGAAAAAGTTGATAGTTGGGAAATTTCTTGACTATAAAATGTTAGATTCCAAAACTGTAGTTTTGCAGGTTGAAGAAATACAGATGTTGGTTTCTGAAATGGAAGAGGAGGGCATGACGCTCAGTGAATCTTTCCAGGTCGCGGCTGTGATTGAGAAGCTGCCTCCTTCGTGGAGGGAATTTAAGAGCTATCTCAAACACAAGCGAAAGGAAATGAAAATGGAGGATTTGATTGTCCGTCTTTGTATTGAGAAGGACAATCGTCGTGCCGAAAGGAAGCCGTCCACATCGTCTGGTCAAGCCAAGGCTCATGTTGCTGAGGCGAAGAACAAAAAGAAAAATAACACTTTGGGCGTGAACATCAAGGGCAAGGAAATTGCAAAGAAGTTCACAGGTAAGTGTTATAATTGTGGAAAACCAGGGCATCGAAGCAGCGAATGTCGAAAGCCCAAAAAGACTCAGAATCAAAATAAAGCGAAAGCAAATCTGGTCGACGCAATGGATGACTTGAACCTTTGCGCAGTGGTGACCGAGTGCAATGCAGTGGGAAACCCGCGTGAATGGTGGGTGGACACAGGTGCCACTCGACATGTTTGTGCGAACAGGGCTATGTTCAGAGAATATGTACCCACGACAAACAACGAGCAACTCTTCATGGGAAACTCCAACAGCTCAAAGATCGAAGGATCGGGCAAGGTGATCCTAAAATTGACTTCAGGAAGGGAGTTGACTCTGCAGAATGTGCTGTATGTTTCTGACATAAGGAAAAATCTGGTTTCTGGTGCGCTGCTAGTCACTCATGGATTCAAGATTGTTTTTGAGGCAAACAAATTTACACTTTCTAAGAATGGGGTGTATTTGGGAAAGAGGTATCTTTCTCATAACATGTTCAAATTAAATGTTATGACAATTGTACCCAAGAAAGTTACGCCCGTTGAGGTTAATAAAATTGTTTCCTCTTCTGCTTACATGCTTGAGTCTTCTTGTTTATGGCATTTTCGTTTGGGACATGTTAATTACAAGTCAATACAACGAATGATTAATCTTGAATTATTGCTCAAACTGGACTTTAATAATAAAGAGAAATGCCAAGTGTGTGTTGAAGCAAAATTGACAAAAGCGCCATTTCCTTCAACAGAACGAAACACTGAATCATTGGATTTAATTCATACAGATTTGTGTGATTTAAAGTCTGTGCAAACAAGAGGAGGTAAAAAGTACTTTGTAACTTTTATCGACGATTGCACACGATACTGTTATGTATATTTGCTAAGTAGCAAAGAAGATGCCATTGATGCTTTCAAAGATTATAAAAATGAAGTTGAGAATCAACTTAGCAAACGAATTAAAGTAATTTGAAGTGATAGAGGTGGAGAGTATGACGCATCGTTTAATGAATTTTGTTCCGAACATGGCATTATTCATCAAACGATTGCACCATATTCACCTCAATCGAATGGTATTGCTGAACGCAAAAACCGTACTGTAGAGGAGATGATGAATGCTATGTTGATAAGTTTGGGTTTACCTCAGAACTTGTGGGGGGAAGCAATTCTCTCCGCCAACGTCATTTTAAATAGGATTCCGTCCAAGAAGACGGATAAAACCCCATATGAACTTTGGAAAGGCTATAAGCCTAGTTATAAATACTTGAAAGTGTGGGGGTGTCTGGCGAAGGTTGCAGTACCTAAACCAAGACAAGTGAGAATCGGGCCTAAGACAATTGATTGCATATTTATTGGCTATGCAACGAACAGTAGTGCATATCGTTTCTTAGTGCACAAATCGGACATTCCCGAGATACATGAAAATGTTGTCATGAAATCGAGGAATGCAGTGTTCTTTGAAAATGTCTTTCCAAAGAAAGACAAAGACAATCAAGAAGCAAGCACAAGTAAGCGAGTGCGTGAGACGACTCCTCAAGAGACTGAGGAACCTCGTCAAAGCAAACGAGCCAAAATACCGACGTCTTTTGGACCAGATTTTCTAACCTACATGGTAGAAAACGAGCCAAAATCTTTCTCTGAGGCAATGACAACTCCAGAAGCTCCTTTCTGGAAAGAGGCAGTTGACAGTGAGATAGACTCGATTCTTCAAAATCACACTTGGGAATTGGTTGACCTTCCACCTGGAAGTAAACCACTTGGTTACAAGTGGGTTTTCAAGAAGAAACTGAAAGAGGATGGGTCTATTGAAAAGTACAAGGCCAGGTTAGTAGCCAAGGGCTACAGACAGAAAGAAGGCTTTGACTTCTTTGACACCTACTCACCAGTGACTAGGATCACTTCCATAAGGATGCTAGTGGCTATTGCTTATGATTTAGAAATCCATCAAATGGATGTGAAGACTGCCTTTCTTAATGGTGAGTTAGAGGAAGAAATTTATATGGAACAACCCGAAAGGGTTTGAGGTTCCACGTGAATTTTTGATTTGCATGTTCAACGAAACTACTTGAGATTGGAGGGGTGAAAGTTCATATATCCAGAGGTAGTGGACTTTTGCTGCTGAAATGTGGTATACGTTGCCAAGCAGAGATGTCATCCACATGATATGTCAAATTTCTATCAACATAAAAAAAAAAGACAAAATAATGAAGAACAGAGGAATGCAGATTATGAGAATGAATCTGCAAACGTTGAGAGCACACAGAGAATTGAGGAAGAAGAAACTGCTTTTTCTCATTACTTCTCTTCTGCAGGATTACACATTGTATACTATTAAGAAGAAGCAACCAAAATTACAAGAAAGTCCCTGATAACTAATTCCTCCTACTTATTAATATAAGAATATAATTGTCTTTTCATCCGTTCAAACACTTCCCGCGCATCAGCTGCCTCCTCTTCAAGTTTGTTGCAGGCAGTTATCATGCCCTGCAACATTCGCTGCTTCATTGCACATTGATCACGTGGGTTTAGCCATTCAGCACTCAACACCTCATCCCCACACGGTCTCTTCATCTCTCTAGTATCTTTCTCAGTTTGTATCTCTCTTTAATTCGTTCTCCTCATCAGTGTTCGACCAATTGCACAATCTGTTCGACCTTATCCCATCGACCATCATTACTGCATTCTGATCGGTATCTTTGACATGATAAGTTTCTGAATATACGTCATCAAATATTATCGTCACGTTAGGCTTCCTTAAATAGGAACCATGTGAATTTTGCTTTATTCTTCGTGACATGACACATGTAAGAAGCCGGTAGCATTTTTCTTAAAGCCAACTATTTACAAAGTCTAACTTATCTGATTATTTTTCTAGACAATATCGAATTCAACCATATCGCATCCCTACATACAAATAATTTACAATTAAAAAATAAGTTACGGTACGTTTAAATATAAAACTTTTACTAATACTCTAAGCTGGCTTGTACATATTCACCCGTACATATATACTGAAATATTAAGAGTTGGCTTATTACACGTTCAGTAATAAAACTATTCATATCCATTAAAGTAATCATCGACAAATCACATACATATATGCATATACAAACACAACAACTTATGTTGTTCTCTCATTCAACATTAGACTTAAATCGTATATTTATATGAGCTTTTGCCTTATTGTGACTTTCCACTTACACTTGAGAACGTCACTTCTTACATTCTGCATGTCTTTGCTAATATAATCTCATATTTCTTCTTACATTTCATAATCATATCACTTCATTCTCTCTACATTTCATATCTTTCATACGTTAATATATTTGTTATCTCTTTAGCGCTTCGCATCATAGAAATCCTATAATTCAAAAAGTATGTCGTACATACAACGATCACGATCAGTGACCCGTTACATTTTTTTAAAATTCACTTTAATATCTTATATATTTGTTGCTGTTGAGAAAAAGGGTTTGAGTAATTTACAAATGCATGATTTAAATGCTACGTGCTTACGAAATGCATGACAAAATTATTACTTGACACGTTTGTGTGTAAACATGATTTATATGCTTATATATATTGTTGCCGTACTAGCAAGACATGAAGTGTTAAAGCTTACATCATATGGCAAACATTTGTTATTTTTAATTGCCGAAATTAATGAACTAAACTAGTTCATTAAGTGAAATGCTTAAGTTAATGAACTAACTAGTTCATTAAATGAAAACATATTTGGAGAAAGCTTTATGGCAACAAATTTGGGAACGGAAAGTCTTCTCATATTCCATTTACATGCCTAGTATATATATAATATATATATATCCATATTTTTTTAAAAAGGCACAATACACATATATTCCGACGTACCACCGACACGTCACATATATTACAAACGTAGGTCGACGACACACCACTATATGCACCTCATATTTTTGAGTATATTCAGTTCTTATATCATATGATATAAGTCATGGTGACGTTAAAATTATAACGACATTTTACAAGGTCATAAACAAAAAATCCTCGTATCGGGTGACTATCGAAACTTCACCGACATGTCACATACTTGCCATATAAAGATGGCCAGTCCATATACTTCAAAAATGCTTAGAAATTTCGTAGCTCACATGTTACAAACAACCACTAAGTCATACCATGTTAGCACACACAAATTACCCACAATTTAGACTAGATTTGTGGAGAATTCAAATTCAATCTTATCTTCTACACATGTGACGTTTTCTTTTGCCATTAGAGCTGAATATACACTTCATTTTATGCATATTATGTGTGACACAATATATATTACATTTGTAAGAAGTTTGAAATTAATCGGAGAAAAATCGCGTAATCGACGAAAGTCGAAAATTCGGTTTTCTACGAACATACACACATGGAACATTTTTGGCATAGATGTAACATGTATCTAGACACATTTTAAACATTCAAAACACGTTAAAGTGTTCTAAAAAATTCAAAATAAGGCTGATTATTATTTACCATATATGTGTAAATATTGTGCATTATTTGACAAAGCATGCCAAAATAAAATTTCAGCACATGTGCAGCTCATCATACACGCCTACTACATCCTTGTTGGAAGCCAAGGTGGAGCTTATTTGGCACTTAAATTGATGGAGGATATGCCACACAAGTTTGGTGACATTGAAGAGGGCACCACATATGGAAAAATTCAAAATAGACACATGCTGAAAATTTCAGCACATGTCTACATAGTGGGCGATTTTTTCCTCCTAATTGTCTTCAATTTGCCTTCCAAAATTGAAAGGAGATTAATGTGTGATTGTATGGTAATGATTTGACTAGAATTTGAGCACATTTTTTCAGTTTTTTTAGAATTTACAGCTCACTACAAGGGTGCCAATGTGGACCAATTAACAAGTGACAACAAAGCAAGGTCAAGTCATCCTTCTAATCATATTGCACCAAGTAAGCAAGATTGTGTCATCTCTTACACAAGGAAATCTTCCAAGTACATTAAAGACAATTCTCAAGAAGGGAGAAAGCCCTAGGCGACGCCCAAAAAGAGATAAAAGGGAAACGATATGCAAGACAAGGCCAAGCTACAATTCACATTCTCTCAAGTGCAAAAAGCTAGACTACTTTCTTCTTATTCTCTTCTTTCTTCTTCTTCTTAGTCTCAAGCCTATTGTTCATATATTCTTCATACTATATAGGCTCTAAATATACCACCCATACACGTTCAATTGTTGTAAAAGGTTGATCAAGGTGTGATCAAACCTTCATTCGATTGGTGGTGGAGTTTGTGATCGGTTTGTTTTGTTGTTTTGGCTGTAAAAGGGTGGAGTTAGTGTTTAACTCCAGTTACCCTTGTGTTAAGGTGTTTTTTGTGATTAATGTTAACCGAGAAAGGTGTCCTCGAAGACTAGAGTAGGTTGTTTTAACCGAACCAGTATAAAATTCTTTGTTTTCTTACTTTACTGCACTTTACTTTCATTTTCCTCCCTTCTGCATTGATTTCATCGCAACGGTAAAAATAGTAAATGATTTTTAAAAATCATAAGATGTTGCAGAAACTAGGCCACAAGTCCTAGTTTTTGTTTGGAGCAAGTTTCATCTCATTTGGATAAGTATAAATCAATCAAACGTTAATAGTTCTGAGACTAGTGCAATCTGATTTTCAGATTTACAAAGGTTGAGAACATCAACGTGGTTGACATACTTTCCAAATGAATTTTCAAAAACTGTTTCAACCCATTAAAATAAATATCTTGAGGGTCTTGTCATAAAAGTTTCAGATCATTTAGAGTTACCATTTAATAGGAATAAATTATTCAATTTCGGAGTACAATTTCTGGCAGATTTGCACAATCTGACCAAAAGCATATTTTCAGGGGGTTAAGCTTGGAGTTTGAGTCACTCATAACATCTGAGAGTACATTCACATCATCTGCGACTAGGTTGTTTAAATATTTTAAATCAGGATCTGAAAACAAAAACTGTTTTCAGAAGTGAGCAATTTGGGTCAAAAAGTTTTAAAAACCAAATTTTCCGCACTCACTATTCAACCCCCCTTCTAGTGGTGCTATACAGGTTCTACAATTTCTACTTTAGTATGTCTACAACAATCGTTAGGAGTTTTGTAATGTCAAGGATCAAGAGTGTGATCCGTGTGAGATGGAATTACACCCGCTGGATTAAAGTGTGCAGTTGAAGATTGAAGGGTTTAGATGTTATTTAGTGAGCTCAAACGAACACAAAATTGCCTTGGCACTCGGTATCCCGCGAAACCCAGAGGGAGTACACTGGACTGCACTTGCAACACAAGGAAGAAGATGCAAATTAGCATGGGTTTAGATGTTATTTTGGTCTTTTCACATAATTGTTTTGTGTTTAAATAGTGGTGGTTACTGTACAAACTATTTGATGAGAATTGCATTCAGCAATTCTGATTGTACATCCTCTTTTCTCATGAAATTCTCATTGAATTGCTTGATCTTCCTTACTTGATTTTGTGCTCTTCTTAAGGGTGATTTATTTTCTTGATTTTCTGTACCAATTTTCACATCGTATCAGAGCCAGTAATAAATGAATTTTTGATCATTCATGGCTTCTAGCAGTAACACTTCCCTTCTGGATTGAATATGCAATCCATGGCTGCTGATCCTTTTGAGGATCCATTTTACATTTATCCTAGTGAAAATCCTTCAATGATTTTGATTCAACCTTTAATGGATGGCAACTATTACCATGGCTGGAGTAGATTAGTTAAAAGAGCTCTTGAGTCCAAGAACAAAGTTGGATTTGTAGATAGTTCGATTGAGAGACCTACTGAAGGCGCAAGGAGGTTCAATGCATGGATCAAAGCAAATAATATGGTAGCTTCCTCGTTAGTCAATTCTTTAGTTCCTAGCATTACTCAAAGTGTAGTCTGGTTGGATAATACTATTGATATATGGAGTGATTTGAAGTTTAGATATAACAATGTAGATTCATTTCGTTTGTCTGATTTGCAAGAAGAATTTTATGGAGTGAAGCAGAATAACATGACAGTAACGGAGTACTATACCAAATTGAAAGGGATTTGGGAGGAGTTGCCAGTGCTATAATCAGTACCTCATGTAGTGCAGAAGATGTACTTGTAATCTTAGCAGCTCCATTAGCAAATTCATAGAGGATGACTGTGTTATCAAATTTTAAAAGGTTTTGAATGAAGATTTTGAAGCAGTTAATGATAGGTCCGAAACAAACTCTAGAGGGAGGGAAGGTGAATAGAGTGTTTGATAAGTTTGCAGAATTTTTTTGTTTGGCTCAACTCAAAGAGAATTCAAAATCAAAGCAAGAATGGGGAGATAATGAATGAGTACAGCGGATATATAGTGCTTCGAATTGTAAATGATTCTACTTCACTACCACTTTGTTGCCAAAGTGGATTTTCAACAACTACGCTTCTGATTAAAGCTAATAAGAACAACCACGGCAATATTTACAGTAACAACTTAGTGTACGCAACCACAACAACAACTTCTTGCACAAAATACCTTTATGCAACTACAACAACTACAGCTCTAAGAAAGAACAACTTCTTGCTACCTCACAACTTCAACGAAATTCTCTCAAGAACTTTCTCACAGTGGGTTAAAGAAGTAGTGGGGATCATACTTTCTCACTAATCTAAACACAAGCAAGAGATCAAATGGTTCCTCTTGTGTTAGATTCACTATCTCTCAATATACAACAATGAGGAACAACGAAAGGCTTACCTAGATTTAAGCACTTTTACACATATGAGAGAAATATGCAACAATGAAGAATGAAGCTTGATGATGGCGAAAGTGTGTTTTTGCCTCATCTGAGCTTCATCCATTTATAGCAGGTGTTCACCACGTTTTTGAACCTCCACCATGTCTTCAAGTCAATCCCCAAGACTTAAAAAATTGAAAATAGCCTTTAACCACCCTATGGAGTGATTTGATCCTCAATAGCCACCCTAGAGAATCTTAGACATAGATAAAATAATCATGGAAGCATGTATTATATTAGAGTAAAGTCCACAAGAAATTTGAGCAAGATTGGAAAGAGAAAACACATAAATCTCTCTTGGATTTTGTTCCAACAGTCATAAAAATTTGAATTCTGAGGGACGTCGATCGATCCATATGCCTGTGCTGAGAGATCGATGTCTTTCAGAAAGTTTGCAGCTTTGAAACTGCAGTGCATCGATCGATCCATGTCTCTCATATGAAAGACTGATGTACATCGATCGATCGATGTCTCCTAGCCTGAGAGATCGATGTCTTCCATAAACTTTCTAGTATAAAAGCTACCTCACATCGATCGATCGATGTCTCTCTCTGAGAGACTGGCGTGACATTGATTGGTTGATGTCCTTCAAGCTGAGAGATCGACGTTGGATAGAAAGTTCCAAACCTGAACAACCTCAACATGGATCGATCTATGTCTCTCCCTGAGAGACTAATGTACCAATCAATCGATCTATGTGAGAGATTGATGTCTCACAGTGTGTCTTTTAACCCATTCAAAAAATCTTTTACTATCATCAAAACATTTCATATCCCAACAATGTTTCCCTTATTGATGATTTCAGAACCAAGATTTAAAAGATGTTTTTGCTTGAGAATTTGCATTTGAACTAGCATACTTGAAATATTCAATCTCCCCCTTAGTATATGCATTTTATACTTTCCCTAATGACATAACACATGTTAACTTATACAAAACTTATCCTTCATAAATAATCTTCCCAAACCCAATGAATATGTCGAAAATATCAAAATGCTCACCCTCAACCAAACATGCATCAAAATGCCAAATTTTCAATTTTCACTAGCCATTTTACATGTGTGCCAAAATTCTCAATGTCAATGAAGTATTCCCATCAAAGCCATCAAAGCCATTAATATCAAGCAAGCAACAAACACACTTTTCCATCAAGATTCATATGCAAGCAAGCAATACACTTTCTCATCAAGATTAATATCAAGCAAGCAAGCAATAAGCAAAACACTTTTCCATCAAGATTCATATCAAGCAAGCAAGAAATCACTTTCTCCCCATTTTTGATAGCATCAAAAAAAATATTGAAGAGAAACATACAACGTCATTAAAAATTCCAAACACAACAATGTTAAGCAAATACATAAGCCGATAAATATCTAAGCTAGAATCTAAAAATAGGGGTAACTGGGAATGAACGATAAAGAAAAGGCCTAGTCTTCATCGGATGAAAATGTGATTCCCGGGATGCACGCCTTCATCTTTGCTTTAAGCTTTGCAAATCTTGACTCATGCATTGTCACCTTTCCTCGTAGCTTACCGATCTCCTATTGAAGGCTAGTAACTTGAGCTTGAAGTTCTGAAATATTGGAGCTCAAGCCACTAGGTTCTTCTTGAGTGTTGGGTACAGGAATTTGTGGCCTCTTCTGGAGCACGCATGTCTTCACCTGCTTCTTCTTCTGCCTGGCCCTTCGTAGATTCTTTCCTAGTGTTGAGCACTTGTTAGATGTTGACATTATCATAATAATCCTTATGTGTGATTTGGTCAAAATCCATCTCGTCTACATATACCCCCGACTTCACGAGCATCCGATAAATGAGATTACTATAGGGGAGTGCTTTGTTTTTCTTTGTTGCATCCACAATCACGTTTGTCATAAAAAGCTCTCAAAAATTTACTCTCTCTCGGTTGGCTATTCGGAAGGCAATGTAGAAGTTCAAGTTGCTAGGCCCTTTAGCAGACTTTCCATTGATACAAAATATAGCTATGGCAAGTAGGGTTCAGCATACTAAGAGCATGTCATTAGTGTTCTTGGTTGGGTGATAACCTAAGAACGTTTTCACCTCATCCTCAGTGACTTTCCACCATGCCATATCCCACTTCCACATATCAAACTCAAAGTACCCTTCATTTAGTACTCCAATCAACTCACAAATGTTTCCAACATCCCATTCAATGTGAGTATCATCAATGATGGTGTGCAAGGCTAACGGGAGATCATTAATATATTAAACCCATAGATTTGCATAGAAAAGCCTAGTATACCTAGTGGACATTTTGTCCATCTCCCTTTTAAGCCAAATACTCTCCATTGTTGGACATCCAACCATTCAATAATAGGACTTAACTCATTATTGCTTACAATGTCAATGATTCTAAGCAATTTGAGTGGAATGGTTGTCCATTCTTCTCTAACGCACTTATCATATAAAATTTGAGAATTTCTAGTAATGTACCTCACATTTCCGGGTGGGTATGGTTCCTCCAAAGCATCTTTGGCTTCTCCAGTTTTGATCAAAGGAAAATTAGAGAAGTTCAGCCCACTTCTTATTTCGGCCAACACTTGGGCTTGTCTAAAGTCCATGGTTTGTTTCCTCCTAGGTTGAGTTCTTGCTTGTGTTTGAGAAGATTATCCATGGGGAGGATTGCTTGAACCTTCTTCTTCGTTTCTAGTGGCTCTTCACATTTCAGGGTGGGTATGCTTCTTGTTGACATTTTGAAGAAAATTAGGGCTTGATAGGATGATTTTCTAGAAAAGAATAGAGAGATTTGATGATGGAAAGCAAGAATCAAGTGTAGATAGGGTGAATTTTGGATTGTATAGCAAGAATCTGAGATGGTATGAATTTTCGAGAAGAGGGTGCTGAGACCTGAGAGGGCTTCGTTCGATTTAGTGAAATGTAAATGAAGAGAACTGCATTCTGACATAAATTAAAAGTGTAGAAATCGATGACGTCGATCAATCAATGTCAGAGATCGACGTACATGGATCTCTCATTTTAATACATGGATCGGTCCATGTATGCCTCTTTTTGAAATTTGTAATTTTAACCCCCTAAACATTGTTTATCATCCCTAATCTTGTTCTAATAGATTCGAATGTCTTAGTAGGAAGAGATTTGGTTAAGATATCCGCTAGTTAGTCATTGGTTGGAACAAATTCAACGCATACCAATCATTTTTGATTGCAATCCTTTATAAAGTTATGCCTCACTTCAATATGTTTGGTCCTATTATGGTGTACCGGGATTTGTGATATACTTATGGCTGGTGTGTTGTCACATAAGATAGGAACCTTGTCAAACTTGGCATTGTAGTCATTCAAGGTGTCTATCATCCAAAGTATTTGGGCACAACATGAAGCGGCCGATACATATTCGGATTCTGCTGTTGAAAGTGACACACTATTTTGTTTCTTGGAGAACCAAGAAACTAAGCAATCTCCAAGGAATTGGCATGTCTTAGATGTGCTTTTTCTATCAACTAGGTTTCCGGCATAGTCGGAGTTACTATGCCCTCTTAAGTCAAAACAACTATTTTTGGGATAAAATAACTCAAAGTCCAAAACTCCTTTGAAATACCTAAAAATACATTTAATAGCAACTAGATGCGATTCATTAGTCATACTTTGAAATCTAGCACATAAACGCACATCATGTAAAATATCCAGTCTACTAGCATTTAAATAAAGTAAACTACCAATTATGCCTCTATATTTGGTTACCTCAATCGGCTTTCTTTTTTCATATTTGTCAAGCTTTGTACTTGTGCTCATTGGTGTGCTTACACTTCTTCCATCCTCAAACTTGTATTTCTTGAGTAAATCATTTGTGTATTTTGTTTGAGATATGTATACTCCATCTTATGTTTGCTTGATTTGAAGAACAAGGAAGTAATTGAGGTCACCCATCATGCTCATCTCAAATTCTCCTTCCATCAATTTAGCAAAATGCTCACAAAGAGATTCATTAGTAGCACCAAATATAATACCATCCATATAAATTTGAACAAGCAATTGATGGTTTCCTTGTTCTTTAATAAAAAGACTAGTGTCGAATTTTCCTATTGAAAACTCATTTTCAAGTAGGAAGTTACTTAATCTTTCATACCATGCCCTAGAAGCTTGTTTAAGTCCATAAAGGGCCTTTTTGAGTTTAAATATATGATTTGGATAATCATGATTTTCAAACCCCAGTGGTTGAGCTACATACATTTCTTCTTGATTCCATTCAAGAATGTGGATTTCACATCTATTTGATATAGTTTGAAATCTTTATAGCATGCATATGCTAATAGCATCCTAATAGCTTCTAATCTAGCTACGGGGGCAAAAGTCTCATCATAATCTATACATTCTTCTTGTCTATATCCTTGAGCACTATCCTAGCTTTGTTTCTAGTGATATTTCCTTTATCATCTCTTTTGTTTCTAAATACACATTTTGATGAGGTCCATAACCCTCATACATGCCAAGATAATGATAATGCACATAATTTTACAAAAATGCAAGATCAAGGACCCTTAACAGCAAGTAAAACTAAGCAACTAATGCATGAAGTGGGGCCTTCCTATTTAAACATGTGCAAGATGAACCAAGGGAACCTATACATTGGGTTCACCTTATTGAAACTACAACATGCTTTGTAAGAAATTTTAGAACCATTGTAAAATATCATTAGTATAGAATGTGTTCTTTATTTTGTTATTTTTATAAATGTTTATGTTGTATTAGTTTAGGCCCATCTCAGATTGTGAGTTTCTGCAGGACCCGTTTTGGTAGAATTGACGTATCTCTCCAACCAAAAGGCCACATTAGGAGTTGCAAGATGCATTGGAAAGGTAAGACAAAGATCTACAACTTTCACGTTTTGTACTTTTCCAAAATCGGTTGTCTTGGCATCCAAAAAGAGCATGCAAATGGAAGTACTGTTTCTACCCAATTCTGTGACATACCTTTAGTTATTTAGATGTATCTCCTCAATGGTTAGGCCAAATGAAAAGAAATTTATATGCTTATTTTCTACACTCAAGTGGCTACAATTCTCAAAGAAAAAGCAAGGCCTAATTCGGATTGAAAGATGTCCAAAAATTAGTTACAATCCAAAAAAGATTTCAAGATGAAGACAAATCCTTAAAGTCTTCCATGAATAGTACTTGAGGGACCTACTTTGAAAATCATCATTCAAGACTTGCAAGACTAGTTTTTATGGAGCCTACATGAATAGTTTTTAGAAGTGTGTAGTCTTTTCAATCGTTAATTCAAGTTGTAAGATAGTTTGTTGTCCTGTGATATTTTTGCCTATAAAAGGCACATAAGAAAAGCTTTGTAATCTCACACCTTCAATGAAAATTTCTTCTTCTTCAAGAGCAATTCTTGTGTGTTTTCTTGGAAAGGACTAAGGACAAACATCTCATAAAACACTTAAAGATTATTTCTTTATGATGATTTGTGGTTTGTTTATTTCATTTGGTTGGATTTTAATTTCTTTATGTTTAGACACTTTCTTGGACTTTAAGTTCTTTGTTTAGAAGCTTTTCTGCATTACTTATATTCAGTCTATTGCTTATATATCTACCTTGGTCTATCCTATATTCTTGTTGTTATCGTAGCTCTTAACTTCTTTTAGACTTTGTGTTTGTTTAGTTGTATTCTGTGATGAGCTTAGTTGCATTTTCTTGTGTTCAATATTTGATTTGACAGCCTTGACAAGAAAGAAAATCAATTTGTTCATCTTGAACAACTTGACAACCTATACACATAAAAACATCAACATATCCATCCAGAAAAAACACACAAAGCCTTATCAATCAATATTACCAAGATATATACACTTTGATTAGCTTTGAACAAGAAAAAAGAAAGAAAGAAAGAAAGAGAAGCTTATTTTAAAGAAAAGTTTGCACAAAATAATGGAAAATGCAAAAAAAGGCAAAAGAACTGGTCTTGTTTACTTCATAAACCCAAAGTACCCATTTGTTTTCACTTTTGAATACTTGAGTGCTTTTACTTCATCCATACTTGCATCTAGCTTGCATAAAGCCTAAGATTAAGTTAAGGATTGCCCAGGGCAACCCCTTAGCATTTCTTTGGCTCAGCCTATTACATCAAATTTGGTTTCAATTCTCTTTGAATCTTAGTATAGTCCAAGTTTGTTTTTTATAACATTGGAATTGTGAATGAATTGGTGGGAGATTTGTGAAGAAAGTTTACTTTGCATGATTGAAGTTATCAAAATTGGTACTCACTTGGCAAGTTTGCTTTGAATTGTTCTAGCCTCGGATTCTTCAAGGAGACACAAGATTGTGTGAACTACAAAAAGAGAGAGAGGAACAAACACTTGTGTTTTTGTTTTCCACTAACATAATCAAGTTTCTTTTGTCTTTGTGTTAGTTTTTCTTTTTCTTTGTTTTCTTGTTCAATTTCAGGCAACTGTATCATGGATAAGACACCTGAGAGTACCATGAGAATTAACAAAGAAGGGGAAAGATTGCCCAAAAACATGGACGATTTAGCACAACTAATGCAAAAGATGTTGTGGGAAATGAAATTGATGAGTAGTCGTGTAGAGGGCCTAGAAAAAAGTCAAAATCTCATCCTGAAAATCCTTTACTTGAAGGACAAACATCACATGTACCGGAACATAGGCTTGAAAGTCGTGGGTCTTTTGCTCCGGAGAGAGGAAGAGGCAGAGGAAGAGGGCTTAATAGGGAATTCATACCTATGAGGAGCTTTGATGAAAGAAATGAAGAACCAAACCAAAGGTTTGATGACTATAACATTGAGGAAGAGTATAACCAGTTCCGAAACCGTGGGAATCAAAAGAATAACCCACAAGAAGATGAATTCATCAAAACAAAAGAGAACATCCCCGCATTCCATGGAAAGAGTGATGCTGAGGCATATTTTGAATGGGAGAAAAATGTAGATCTCATATACTCTTGTACAAATTATACTGATTTGACTAAAGTGCGCTATGTAGCTATAGAGTTTGCAGATTATGCTTTAATTTGGTGGGATCAACTACACAACGTAAGGAGAAGAACCAGACAAGCACCAATCTCTACTTGGGAAGAAATGAAAATTGAGATGAGAAAAAAATTCATTCCTTCAGACTATGAAAGAACCATCTACCAAAACTTGCAAAAACTCACTCAAGGAAGTCGTAGTGTAGATGAGTATTTCAAAGGGTTAGAGATCTTATTGATAAGAGCTAACATTGAAGAACCAGAGGAAGCTACCATGGCTAGATTCCTAGCTGGATTGAACAAGGAAATTGCAAACAGAGTTGAACTTACCACATATATTGATATGACTTCCATGGTTCATAAAGCTAAAAAAATTGAGAGTCAACTCAAGGTAAAACCCTTTACATCTAGTTTATCTTTTTGAGCTAATTCTTCATCCTATCCAAGAATGCCGTTTAGGACAAATCGAGGCACAAGTTTTAGGCCAACTGCACCTCAAGGCCGTGGGTTCCAAGGCAAGACTCAACCAAATCAAAGACCACCTCAACCACCTCAAAAAAACTTGGATAAAGAGAAAAACAAGGTTGAAGGTAACATTTCTAATTCCACTACTAGATTTAGAGACATTCAATGCTTTAAATGTTTAGGTAAAGGTCATTTTGCAAATAAATGTCCCAACCCTAAACGTATCATGTTCATTGAAGAGTCTAATGAATATTATTCTGATGATTAGGAAGTGGAACATGTTAATGTTGAGGAAAATCATTATGAAAATGAGGAAAGTGTGAGTCAGGATGAAGAGCTTGCATCAAAAGAATTCTTGGTTGTTAGAAGAGCTCTTAATGCACATGTTAAGATTGATGAGCAAGATCAACACAGAGACAACATTTTTCATGTCCATTGCATGGTTAAAGGAAAAGTTTGTACTTTGATTATTGACTCTGGATCCTGCACTAATGTGGCAAGTGTTGAACTCGTTAGAAAACTTGATTTGCCATTGCTTAACCACCCACACCCTTATAAACTATCTTGGTTGAATGATTGTGGAGAAGTGAGTGTTAGCAAACAAGTTTTGATCTTATTGTCTATTGGTGGGTATAAGGATGATATCTTATGTGATGTAGCTCCTATGCATGCAAGTCATATCCTTTTAGGTAGACCATGGCAGTTTGATAAGAAAGTTACTTATGATGGATACTTGAATAGGTATTCATTCAGGTTTAACAATAAGTTGTTTAAGCTACATGCATTACCTCCAAACAAGGTATTTGAAGATCAAAAGAGAATATGTAAAAATAGGAATGATCCTAAGGAGAAAGATACAGAAAAGAAATTTCTGGAGTGTATTAAGAGTTAAAGAAAGAAAAATGAGTCTAAAGGCAAAGAGATAGTAAACATTGATGAAGACAAATCTCAAAAGAAATTTGCTTTCTTTGCTAAACCAAGTGAAGTATCACATGCCATAAACTCAAAAAAAATTGTCTATGTTTTATGTTTAAGGAGACTCTGTTTTCTATGAGTGATTTACCCTCCACTTTGCCCAGTGGAGTTGTATATTTGCTTGATGAGTTTTCAGGCTGTTTCCTGAAGAAGAACCTTCTGGTTTGCCACCTTCAAGAGGAATTGAGCACCAAATAGACTTCATACCTGGTGCTGTCCTGCCTAATAGGCCAGCCTACAGAGGAAACCTTGCTGAAACGAAGCAAACTCAATGCCAAGTAGAAGAACTCTTGGCCAAAGGAAAGGTGAGGGAAAACATGAGTCCTTGTGCTGTTCCTGTGATCGTTGTACCAAAGAAAGATGGTACATGGAGGATGTGCACTGATTGTAGAGCCATCAACAAGATAACTGTAAAATACAGGTACCCCATTCCGAGACATGATGATATGCTTGATGAATTGCACGGTGCTAAGTATTTTACCAAGATTGATCTTAAAACTGGTTATTTTCAAGTACGCATTAAAGAAAGTGATGAATGGAAAACTGCATTTAAGACTAAGTTTGGATTGTATGAGTGGTTAGTCATGCCATTTGGCTTAACTAATGCACCCAGTACTTTCATGAGATTAATGAATGAAGTTTTACGTGCACTCATTGGAAAATTTATTGTTGTGTACTTTGACGATATCTTGATTTACTCTAAGACTTTGCCTGAACACATAGGCTACCTAAGAAGCGTTTTTGAAGCATTGAAGAAAGAACAATTATATGCAAATTTCAAGAAATGTTCTTTTTGTATGGAAAAAGTTGTGTTTCTAGGATTTGTGGTTAGTGCAAATGGAATTGAAATGGACCAAGATAAAGTGAACTCAATTTTAGAATGGCCAATTCCCACAACTGTTGGAGAGGTGAGAAGCTTTCATGGGTTGGCTAGTTTCTATAGAAGATTTGTTAAGGACTTTTCTACTATTGCTGCATCTTTGAATGATATTGTTAAAAAAGACGTAGAATTTCAGTGGGGAGAGTCACAACAGAAAGCCTTTGATGAACATAAAGCAAGAAACATTTGAAATTGAATGTGATGCTAGTGGTGTTGGTATAGGAGCTGTACTATCTCAGTCTAAACAACCGATTGCTTATTTTAGTGAAAAGCTTAAAGGAGCGCAATTGAATTATTCAACCTATGACAAAGAGTTGTATGCACTGGTTAGATCATTGCAGACTTGGCAACATTATTTGTAACATAAGGAGTTTGTAGTTTATACTGATTATGAAAGTCTTAAGTTCCTTAAAAACCAAGGAAAGTTAAACAAGAGGCATGCAAAATAGGTTGAATTCATTGAACAATTTCCTTATGTGATAAAATATAAGCAAGGAAAAGATAACATTGTAGCTGATGCATTATCTAGGAGATATTCTTTGATTACTACATTGTCATCTCATTTACTTGGATTTGAGTGCATCAAGGAATTGTATGCATCTGATCATGACTTTCAGTCAATATTTGATGCATGTGCCGATTCTCCATTTGGTAAGTAAGAAAGAAAATTGTGCATACCTAAGTCTTCTGTCAGAGAGATACTTGTCAAAGAAGCACATGGCCACTTTGGCATCTTTAAGACATTAGAGATGTTAAAGGAACGTTTCTTCTGGCCTCATATGAGAGTTGATGTAGAGAAGGTTTGTGGAAGTTGTATAACTTGCAAGAAAGCTAAATCTACATCACATCAACATGGTTTGTACACCCCATTACCTGTCCCTATGTCATCCTGGATTGATATATCTATGGGCTTTGTCTTGGGATTACCTAGATCAAAAAATGAAAGTGATAGTGTGTTTGTCGTCATTGACGGATTTTCTAAAATGGCACACTTCATCGCTTGTAAAAAGGTTGATGATGCATCTCACGTTGCAAACTTGTTCTTTCAGAAAGTTGTACGTCTACATGGCATGCCTAGAACTATTGTTAGTGATAGAGATGCTAAGTTCTTAAGTCACTTTTGGCGTGTGTTGTGGGGTAAACTTAGAACAAAACTCTTATTTTCTACTACTGCTCACCCCCAAACAGATGGTCAAACTGAAGTTGTGAATAGAACTTTGTCTCAATTATTGCGTGCTATAATTCAAAAGAACATTAAGACTAAGGAAGATTGATTGCCATATATTGAATTTGCTTATAATAGAAGTGTTCACAGTGGCACCACTCATTCACCATTTGAAGTTGTACATGGTTTCAATCCTTTGTCTCCACTTGATCTTGTGCCTATTTCTGTTCATGAACGTGCAAGTATTGATGATAAGAATAAGGCTGAACTGATTAAGAAATTGCATGCTAAGGTTAAGCTACAACTTAAGAAGAAAAAAACAGTATGCAAAACAAGCTAACAAAGGACGCAAGGAAGTTTTATTTGAACCAGGTGATCTTGTTTGGCTGCATTTAAGGAAAGAAAGGTTTCCTAGAGAAAGGAAATCTAAACTCATGCCAAGAGGAGATGGTCCTTTCAAAGTACTTCAAAAGGTTGGAGATAATGCTTACATTCTTGACCTTCCGGAGAGTAAGTATGGTTCCATTTCTCATACTTTTAACGTTGCTGATCTTACTCCTTTTGGTGATGATTTAGATTCGAGGTCGAATCCTTTTGAAGAAGGGGGGAATGATGAGGTCCATAACCCTCATACATGCCAAGATAATAAGAATGCACATAATTTTACAAAAATGCAGTATCAAGGACCCTTAACAAGAAGTAAAACTAAGAAACTAATGCATGAAGTGGGGGCCTTCCTATTTAAACACGTGCAAGATGAACCAAGAGAACTTATACATTGGGTTCACCTTATTGAACCTACAACATGATTGTAAGAAATTTTAGAACCATTGTAAAATATCATTAGTATAGAATGTGTTCTCTATTTTGTTTTTTTAATAAATGTTTATGTTGTATTAGTTTAGGCACATCTCGGATTGTGAGTTTCTACAGGACCCGTTTTGGTAGAATTGACGTATGTCTCCAACCACAAGGCCACATTAGGAGTTGCAAGATGCGTTGGAAAGGTAAGACAAAGATCTACAACTTTCATGTTTCGTACTTTTCCAGAATCGGTTGTCTTGGCATCCAAAAAGAGCATGAAAATGGAAGTACTGTTTCTACCAAATTCTATGACATACCTTCAGTAATTTGGATGTATCTCCTCAATGGTTGGGCCAAATGCAAAGAACTTTATATGCTTAGTTTCTAAACTCAAGTGGCTACAATTCTTTAAAAAAGAGCAAGGCCTAATTCACGTTGGAAGATGTCCAAAAATCAGTCATAAACCAGAAAAGATTTCAAGATGAAGACAAATCCTTAAAGTCTTCCATGAATAGTACTTGAGGGACCTACTTTGAAAATCATCATTCAGGACTTCCAAGACTAGTTTTTATGGAGCCTACATGAATAGTTTTTAGAAATGTGTAGTCTTTTCAATCATTATTTCAAGTTGTAAGATAGTTTGTTGTCTTGTGATATTTTTGCCTATAAAAGGCACATAAGAGAAGCTTTGTAATCTCACACCTTCAATGAAAATTTCTTCTTCTTCAAGAGTAATTCTTGTGTGTTTTCTTGGTTCATATTCAAAACCAAGGCTACAATCTTTCAAGGATTGAAAATCCTTGTGAGAGTTGTCCAATTCCGGGGAAGGAAACATCCAAGAGGGAGGTATTTTGCTTAGGTTATGTAGAACTCATTGGAGGACTTATGTTCAAAATGGTTTCTTCAATTATTTGGAAGTAAGGTGAAGCTATCTTCATTGTGCCTAAACCATATTTGGAGGAGAAGCTTTAGAGTTAAAGAAAGATCCATTCTTGCACGTATCACATTTAGTGTCAATTATGGGGTGATCACTAGGTTTAGCCACTAATTCCCAAATATCACTTCTTTCAAAATGATTTAGCTCTTCTTGCATGGATAATACTTAACCTTCATCATTTATAGCCTCTTTTATATTTTTATGCTCAACCTGTGAAATGAAAGTATTTTCATTTTCAAGTGGATCAATCCTAAGGTCAATGATAGTATTTCCTTTTGGATTCTCAAATTTTTCTATATGACTTACTTACATTATTTCCTCATCATCATTATTTATGCATGGTTCATCCTCAAGGAGTTCACTAAACTTAACATGAATTGACTTCTCAACTTTCACACCTCTTTTGTTATATACTCTAAATGCCTTGTTATTTTGAGCATAACTCATAAAGGTTCCTTCATCCACTTTGAAATCGAGTTTATCCAAGTTATCTTTGGTGTTAAGTATAAAACACTTACAACCAAATACCTTAAAATAACCGATATTAGGTACTCTACATTTCCAAAGCTCATAAGGAGTCTTTTTGAGAGATTGTCTCAAGTAAACTCTATTTATTACATGAAAGTGGTATTTACTGCTTCAGCCCAAAAATACTTGGGTAGTTCAAATTCATTTATCATGACTCTAGTCATTTCTTGAATTGTTCTATTTTTTTCTCTCTGCAACACCATTTTGTTGAGGAGTTCTTGGAGCTGAAAAATTGTGTCCATACCTTTTGGATACACAAAATTTTTGAAACTCACCATCAAACTCACCACCTCTATCACTTTTAATTTCCTTAGCTGTGTCCTCTTTTTGATTTTCTAATCTCCTGCAAAGTTTTATAAACTCTTGGCACGCATCATTATTTTTGGCTAAGAACATGACTTAAGTGTTCCTAGAGAAGTCGTCTACCTCTACAAAGGTGTAATATTTTCCACCTAGACTTGCCGTACCAATATCCCCATACAGATCCATATGAAACAATCGTAGAGGTTTGCTGGTGGAGATTTCACTTTTGGGCTTGAAGCTTGCTTTAACAAGCTTCGCCTTTTGACAAGTTTCACATAATCCATGGTTTTCGAAATTCAATGTTGGAAGACCTTGGACCTTTTCATTTTTGCAAATCTCTTTGAAATTTTGAAACTTAGATGTCCAAGTCGTCTATGCCATAGTTGAGTCAAATCATTTTTGGCATTTATGCAAGAAACCTTTTGTGATATCAAATCATGTGTGCTAAATTTATAAACATCATTTTTCCTAATAGCCTCAAAAACAATTTTATCATTATTTTTCACAATGCATCTTCTTTTCACAAATTAAACTTGAAAATTAGAAACACATAGTTGACTAACACTTATCAAATCATATTTAAGCCCTTCTACATATAATACATTATTAATAGTAAAAGAAGAGTTACAATTTCTCCATGTCCAAGGATTTTGGCTCTCCCATTGCGAAAATACACCGTTCCACCATCTTGGAGCTTGAGCTTGGTGAATAAGGTTTTGTCTCCGGTTATGTGTGTTGAACATCCGCTGTCCATGAGCCATTTGGTTCTTTCTTCTCTGGCTACTCCATTTATCTTGAGAGCCTACAGAACCAAGAGATTTATGCATTGATGTCCTTTGATGGTTGAGTCCTTTAGGGTTAGCTTATCGACCCTTAGGCTTCCAAACATACATATTACCAAATCTAGCTCTACATGCATTCTTCTCATGTCCTACTTTATTACAATGAAAACAAGTGGGTACATGCCCTAGTTTATAAGATGATGAGTCCTGTTGTGTTTTTCTCTTATTTGTTGTTTCTTTAATGACTTAGGCTTAATGGAAGAATGTGATGAATTGAAACCTAAACCAGATTTATCATTTCCAATTCTTTGGTTTCTAAGTAATTTGTCTAGATTATTTTTACCATCGGTTAGTTTTTGTAAGTCTAATCTTAGTCTCTCACATTCTTTACTAATTTCTACATTTTCAAGAGCTATGATTTTATGCATGGTGAGTATGATGTCATGATCTTGAAACATCAAAATAATCTTATCATGCAAGATCTTGTTTCTAATATGCATTTTTTAAATTCTTTCTTCAAGTTTTTATATTTTAAATTCAATCATTCGAAATCATCTTGCAAGTCTCCTATTTCATCTTATAAATTCGTTTAATTAGATTTTACCTCAAGACCGTTCTCAATTTCTATGAGACAGGTATGTTGTGCTTTTGAATTCTATAATATTGCAACAAGTTCAATATCCTTGTCTTCACTTTCTTCTCCTTCCGATTCAGAGAGGAGATCATCCCACGTGGTTACCTCCGCATTAAGGGTTTTCTTCTTTTGAAGAAAGACCTTCTTTTCTTGCTCTTACAGCTCCTTGATGTGGCAATCGGCAATGAAGTGATCAGATCGACCACACCTATAGAAATTTTCACTTACTTCTTTGTCCTTGGATAGTCTCTTGAAAAACTTCCTTTCTTGGCTCTTATTTCTTGTGGCCATTCTTCTAAATTTTCTCACTGGAAGAGCAACTTTCTCATCTGATTTATCGGACTCTACCACAAATCCTTTGTGTGATGTTTGTGTAGACTTGATAGGGTTCATCCTATTTTGTTCATCAATACGAATTTCACGAGTAAGAAGGTTACCGGATAGCTCATCAAGGATAAGAGTCTTGAGATTTTTTGATTTGGTGATGACGGTGACTTTAGGTGTCTATTCTCTTGGCAAAGAGTTGAGGAGTTTTGAGATAAGATCTTAATTTGAGATTTTCTTGCCCACCATGGGAAGTTGATTCACTAATTGAGTGAATCGGTCGATTGTCTCCTAAATCTTTTCAACGCTCTTCATACAGAAAATTTCATACTCCCTCGTAAGCATAATTCTTTTGGTCATTCTTACTTGCTCAGTCCCTTCGTGTATCATATCCAGCCTTTTCCATGCTTTATGGGTTGTTTCAAGACCTTGAAGTCTTATGAGTTCGGTAGTGATAAGAGCACTTGAAAGAGTATTGAATGCTTTGCCATTAATGGTGAAGTTTATCTTCTCTTGTATGTGTAGTCATCCTCATCTTTGAACATTGATTCTCCTTTTGAGTTTATAATCATAGGAACTTCGATTCCTTTGACAACGGCTCTCTATATCTCAAATCCAAAGCATTTCAAATGATTGATCATTTGAAATTTCCACAACGAATAATTTTGGGCATCAAACACAGGTGCTTTATTGTTTGATCCTGAGAATAGTGCAGTTGTCTTGGAAGTTGAGGTGTGAGATGAAGAGGTTGTCATTGCCATGATCTTTAACCTTGCTACTTGTAAAGATTGGCGAAGAAATCAAGGTTAGGCTCTGATACCAATTGATAGATCCGAAACACACTCTAGAGGGGGGTGAATAGAGTGTTTGGCAATTTTGCAGATTTTTCTTGTTTGGCTAAACTCAAATTGAATTCAAAATCAAAGCAAGAATGGGGGATGAGAGACAATGAATGAGTACACCGGAGATATAGTGGTTCAAATCGTAAATGATTCTACTCCACTACCATTTTATTGCCAAAGTGGATTTTAAACAACTACTCTACTTATTAAAGCTAATAAGAACAACCACATCAATATTTACACTAACAACTTAGTGTAAGCAACCACAACAACGAATTCCTTCACAAAGTACTTTTGTGCGACTACAACAACTACAGCTCTAAGCAAAAACAACTTCTTTCTATCTCACAACTTCAACAAAGTTCTCTCAAGAACTTTCTCACAGTGGGTTAAAGAAGCAGTGGGGATCACACTTTTCACTAGTCTAAACACAAGCAAGAGATCAAATAGTTATGGTTCCTCTTGTGTTAGACTCACTACCTCTCAATATACAACAATAAAGAATAAAGAAAGGCTTACCAAGATTTAAGCGCTTTTATACATATGAGAGAAATATATAATAATGAAGAATGAAGCTTGATGATGGTGAAAGTGAGTTTTTGCCTCATCTGAGCTTCATCCATTTATAGGCGGTGTTCAACACATTTTTGAACCTCCACCATGTCTTCAAGCCAATCCCCAAGTCTTGAAAAATTAAAAATAGTCTTTAGCCACCCTATGGAGTGATTTGATCTCAATAGCCACCTTAGAGAATCTTAGACATGGATAAAATAGTTAAGGAAGCATGTATGATGTTAGGGTAAAGTCACAAGAAATTTGATCAATATTAGAAAGAGAAAAAAAATATAAATCTTCCTTAGATTTTGTTCCAATGGTCACAAAAATTTGAATTCCGCGGGGGGGGGGGGGGGGGGGGGGGGGGGAGGGGGGCGTCGATCGATCCATGTGTCTGTGCTGAGAGATCGATGCCTTCCAGAAAGTTTGCAGTTTTGAAACTGCAGTACATCGATCGATCGATGTCCCCTGACCTGAAAGATCGATGTCTTTCAGAAACTTTCCGGTTTGAAATCTTCCTGACATCGATCGATTGACGTCTCTCCCTGAGAGACTGACATGACATCGATCAATTGATGTCCTTCAGGCAGATAGATCAACGTTCGACAGAAAGTTCCAAACCTGAACAACCTCAATATGGATCAATCCATGTCTCTCCCTAAGAGACTGATGTACACATCAATCAATCCATGTGAGAGATTGATATCTCACAGTATGTTTTTCTCATTTTGCTTCAAACTCCAAGTGTAAATTTCCATTTTAACCCATTCAAAACATCTTTTTATATAATCAAAACATTTCATATCCCAACATTTAAGTCTCAAATTCTACTAACAACACCCCTTCCTGATTTAAAAGCTGCGTTTGCCATGATAGTCTAACTTGAGAGGAAACCGTTATATTCTGGTGGGACTCAGACTCAGTTTACTAATAAGTCATCTGCTATTATGAATGTGACTTACGGGCATACGGTTAATTCATATGGTTATAGATCCTCAGGCATTGATAGAATGAACTCATCCATGTCAAGAACTGTAGGTAGAGGTTTTAGGAGAGAGGCTCCAAGATATAACAAAAATAACACTAGAGTCCCATTTTGCACACATTGTAACATGTCTGGGCACATAGTAGACAGTTGTTACAAAAAACATGGGTATCCACCAGGGTTCAGGCCTAGTGCACCGGTGAACATGGTGAATGTTGATGGAGGAAATCATCAGTTTGGTGAGACAACTAGTCATGGGGAATTTAACTCCTATGAAGGTTATAGTTCTTGCGAGCAGGAGTTGGGGTCAGTCATGCCTCAATCAGCACATGTATTTACCCAAGAACAATATGCATAGATTGTTAGTATCTTGCAGGAGTATAATGACAAGAAAGGCAAGAGCTTTGTTGATGTAGCCAACTGTACTAATTCCTCCCATGCTGTAATGTCAGCTTATATGGCTGTTGACCCTGGTAAGTTGTCAGGTAATACTACTTTCCAAAACTCAAACATTTGGATTTTGGACTCTAGAGCTAGTGATTATATCTGCCCATGTATACACCTTTTTGATTCTTACCATCCTGCCTCTAATGTCTTTGTCATGCTTCCTGATAAGTCCCTTGTACCTATTACAAATGTTGGTACTATAAGGTTAAATGATGATCTGATTCTCATTTATGTATTTTTTGTCCCCACATTTGCATTTAACCTGTTATCCTTGAGTAAACTGACGCAGTTTAACAACATTCAGATTTCTTTCTATTCAAATATATGTTTGATTCAGGACCTAAGGACCAAGAATATGATTAGTTCAGCTGAAGTTTGTCAAGGGCTGTACCATCTTCAAGGGTCACTGAAAGTTCCAGCTGTCTTTTCTTCTCATCCTCATTTCTCATCCTCTAAAGTCCTATCCATTCAACTTTCTGAGTCCATGTTGTGGCATTAAAGGCTTAGCCATATGTCAGCGTAAAGGATCAAAGAGATTCATAAATCTCATCCTGCTGTAACTGTTTTGGATAGTTTACATCAATCTATCATTTGCCCTTTGGCTAAGCAAAAAGGTCTCCTTTCCCAATTTCCAATTCTGTATCCACTTCATCTTTCGCCCTTGTACACATAGATATATGGGGATCTTAGAAACATTACATAATGTACAAATAACAATATTTTCTTACTGTGGTTGATGATTACAGTAGATATTGTTGGATTTATTTGATGAAATCAAAAACAGATGTTAGATCCATTGTCCAAAGTTTCTTCGATTCTGTTACTGTTCAGTTTAATGCACAAGTAAAAACTATTAGAACAGACAATGGACGAGTTTAATATGCCTCCTTTTATGCATCCCTTGGCATTGTGCATCAGACAAGTTGCACCCATACTCAACAACAAAATGGCATTGTTGAAAGAATGCATCAACATATCTTATCAGTAGCAAGGGCCTTAAGATTTCAATCCAATTTATCTTTGCCCTATTAGGGTTTTTGTGTTCAGCATTCAGTTTACCTTATTAACCTTACTCCTATCCCTATTTTGCATCAGAAAACACCTCATGAGCTCTTGTATAACACTCTGCCTACTTATGATGATCTCAAAGTCTTCGGGTGCTTATCCTTTGGTACAAACACTCAACCTCACAAAGATAAGTTTGCCCCTAGAGCAAAAAAGAAGTGTATTCCTAGGGGTCTCACATACCACAAAAGGGTTTATATTACAGGACCTTGAAACAAAACTGTCTATATCTCAAGGGATGCCACATTCCATGAATGCACATTCCCTTTCTCTCCATCTACAACATCTATTTCGTCTCCTACCTTTCAGTATACTTTTCCTTCTTTTCCATCTCATCCTTTAAATAACAATGATTTTGCATCCTCAACGCCATATTCTTCACCTATGCCAGGCACATCACTTATACCTCATACATCTTCTTCATCTTCTCCAGTGCCTTCCAGTACCCTAGCTGATCACACATCTAGTGAATCTACATCTACTCCTAGTCTATCTTCTCATACTCATGACAATCCTATGATCACAGCACAGCTACTACCTGCCAATAGTTATTGACCTGTCTATTCCCTACAAGATATACATACTTCCAGGGGAAATACTCCCTTGCCGGCACCCTCGAGGCCTCAGCGTGCCAAACAGCCTCCAGCCTATTTGCAAGACTACCATTGCAATCAGACCACTACTTCTAGTATTTCTCCCAGACAGGCCTATAATTCTCCACATTCCCTTCATAAATACCTCTCTTATGATTTATTAGCTCCAAAGTACAAAGCATTTGCATTAAGTACTGGTGAGCATGTAGAACCTAACACTTATGCAAAGGCAGCAGTTCATCTGAATGGCAAGCAGCCATGGCCAAGTAGTTAGGAGCCTTGGAGAGCAATCAAACTTGGGAGCTTATGTCACTTCCTAGAGGTAAAACACCTATTGGATGTAGATGGATGTATAAGATTAAGTACAAGCCAGATGGAACGGTTGAAAGATACAAGGCTAGGCTTGTGGCTAAGGTTTATACACAGCAATATGGGATCGACTATCAGGATACTTTTTCCCCTGTTGCTAAAATGACAACAGTTAGAATGGTGTTGGCACTTGCAGGTAGAAAGAGGTGGCATATTCATCAGATGGCTGTGAATAATGCTTGTCTCGATGGAGATCTTCATGAGGAAATTCATATGTCTCCACCCCAGGTTTGGTCTTTCATAGAGCTGAGATGTAGTGCAAGTTGAAAAGGTCACTCTATGGGCTAAAACAGGCCAGTAGAGAACGGAACACCAGTCTTCCCTGCTCATACTGCTAGTCTATGTAGATGATATCATTGTCACTTGCGACAATGTAGCAGCCATTCAGAACATCAAACTAGCTTTGCATAATGAGTACCAGATTAAGAATCTTAGTGATCTTAAGTTCTTTCTTAGCATTAAGGTGGCCAAGGCTGAGGGGAGCATCTATATTAATCAAAGGAAGTACGCCCTAAAGCTTTTGGAGTAAACAGGTTTTCTGAATGCAAAGCCTGCCAGAAGCCCTATGGAGACACGTGCAGCCTTAGCCAACAATAATTTAAACATGTTACCTGATGTGACACAGTATAGAAGACTAATAGGGAAGCTCATTTACCTAACTATTACAACGTCTGACATTGCCTTAATGGTTCAACAATTAAGTCAATTCTTGGATTGTCTAACAGAAAAAAACCTCAGATCAGCAAATAGAGTACTTAGATAGTTAAAGGGGACCGTCGGGCAAGGATTGATTTTTTCAAGAATAGGAGATCTAAGGTTTAAAGGATTTGTAGATGCAGACTAGGGTCGATGCAATGAAACAAAAAGGTCAGTTACTGCTATTTTTTGTTCCTAGGTAATGCCTTAGTGTCTTGAAAGGCTAAGAAACAATACACATTGTCAAGGTCCTCAGCTGAGGCTGAGTATAGAGCTCTGGCCATGGTGACTTGTGAACTGCAGTGGTTGTTGTATCTGATGAAGGACTTGGGCATGGTTGATCACAAGCCAATTGAGTTGTTTTGTGACTGTAAGAGTGCCATCTAAATTGCAGAAAACCCTGTCTTTTATGAGAGGATGAAGCACATTAAGATTGATTATCATGTTGTAACGGACAAGGTGCAGGAGGTAGTGTCTAAGCTAACGCCTGTTCGAATAGACTTGCAGCTGGCAAATATTTTCACCAAGGCATTGGATAGGAGGAGATTGGTAGAGATTGCGTAAATGCTAGGGTTCAGAACATCTATGCCAAGCATAGCTTGAGGAGGAGTGTTAAAGTCACGGATGAAGAGTGTGATCCGTGTGAGATGGAATTACGCCCACTGGATTAAAGTGTGCAGTTGAAGATTGAAGGATTTAGATGTCATTTAGTGAGCTCAAACAAACGCAAAATTGCCTTTGCACCCGGTAGCTTACGAAATCCAAAGGGAGTACACCGGACTACACTTGCAACGCGAGGAAGAAGGCAGATTAGCACGGGAGGTTTAAAAGGGGGTGAATTGACTATTTTGCCCTTAAATACATAAAGGGACGGAGCAGTTAGTTAGGGGCATTTTGGCCTTTTCACATAGTTGTTTTATGTTTAAATAGTGGCGGTTACTGTACAAACTATTTGATGAGAATTGCATTCAGCAATCCCGATTGTACTTCCTCTTTTCTCGTGAAATTCTCGTTGAATTACTTGATCTTCCATACTTGATTTTGTTCTCTTGTTAAGGGTGATTCCTTTTCTTGATTTTCTGTACCAATTTTCACAAGTTCTATACTACCTCAAATAGGTGGTATGTATCACGGTCATTGACAACTGAATTTTCAATCTTATTACATAACTTAGTATCATGACATGTTCTTTATTTAGGTATTGATTGAGTTCTGTCTTCACCTAAAATTAGAGCTTGGCTTCGACATCACATGGGAATAGACGTACACTTTGATTTAGACATGAATATGACATACACCACATTGATATTAGACCAAGGGTTACATCTTGACCTATATTTCAATAAAAAACCAAGGATTATCATAGTACCACATCCCATGATTCGTCCATCACATAATAGCATACTTTTATGAATAGTAATTTTCTAGTCATTGTTTAACTAATAGACAATATTTAATCTGAAGTGTTAGCTATGTTTTTTAATAATTGGTTGGTAGACATTTGCACACCCACTGACATGGCTGCATAGAACAGAAACGGAAAAATTATATTTTCACTCATCTATGTTGAAGTTCGAACTTTATGTCCTGTTTTTTTTTTTTATTGAAATGAAAAACTGATTTTGCGTTAATTAATGAAAAATACTCTTATGTTTGTTTTTTTCCTTATACTTTTTGCCCATGTGATTTGTTAAATGATCCCGACACCTCTGAAGACCATATTCGCATTATTGCCCATGTGATTTGTTAAATGATCCCGGCACCTCGGAAGACCATACAACAACACCAACTTACTTCTTAGAGACTCCCGTCTATGACAAGATACGAGGAGTCGGATGTACGCAACTATATCCATGTATTAGAAACAAGTAGATGTTGTTTCCGGATGACCTATAATGATGCGTCAAGCTGTGTCGATCAACTGATACTTCACAATATAAGAAACGCAACCAATTTAGTGAGTCATTTTGCTTTATTCCGTAATGTTTCAAAGTAAAAGAAAAGTGTGTCATTTACTCCATTAAGAAGGGAAACTAACACCTAGGAAGGCCATATTTATATGAAAATAGGGGATGAAAGATAATTTTCTCAAATCACAATAATAAATATACACTTTTATTTTATAAAGCTACACCTTCTTGTATGATTAATCAGTAAGAATTAATTATGTGATGAAATCAACCGTACGTAAATATTAAAGTGTATTTTTATCTAATTAGATTGTCTTTATAAATTAGCCAAAGAGTAACCTAAATATCCTAAATTTGATATTCGTAGTCAAACACTATGAGCCGTTGCTAAAACATTACGCGAGGTGAGGTTTTGCACCGCACTACCCAAAAACGTTTTCGGTATATTAGACTCTCGCGTTTGTACAAGGTTTAAGGAAGGATCGGATCGCTTCGCGATTTGATGTATACAGCCTTACCATGCACTTTGTGAAAGAAGCGTTTCCACGTTTCGAACATGTGATCTCAAAGTCATAAAACATCAAATTTATTATTTATTCCAAGTTCCGAACTTTTGCGCCTCCCTATGAAATGCTCTATAAATGGGACAGCAAAAGGGATGACAAAACATTCCAAGAGGTACGTAAAAATAAAAAGGAAAATGCATTCTTTTTCGTTCAAACGAGAAACAATTACATTCACTGCCCTGCACCAAATCCTTTCTCTTCTTTTCCTCATCACAACTATTTTGATTACCTTGAAATGGCTCTGCAGAAGCTCAGGGCCCCTGAAAAGACTTCCCCCCTCACCACAAAAGCTCCCAATAATCGGTAACCTCCATCAGCTGGGCTCGAATCCTCATCAATCCCTGAAATCCTTAGCAGAAAGATATGGTCCCCTGATGCTGCTTCACCTTGGCAACAAGCCCCTCCTAGTCGTCTCCTCTGCCGACACCGCCTGCGAGGTCCTAAAAACTCATGACATTGCCTTTGCAAATAGGCCTAAGGCAAAGTTTTCGGAAAGACTGCTTTATAATTTGCAAGATATGGCTTTTTCGTCCTACGGGGACTATTGGAGGAAAGTGAAGAGCATTTGTAGGCTTCAACTTTTAAGCAATAGAAGGGTGCAATCCTTCCGAACTGTAATTGAAGAAGAGGTTTGGTTGATGTTGGAAAAGGTCCAGGATACCTGTGCTTCTGGGTCAGTGTTGAATTTTAATGATATGTTTTCAACACTGTCTTATGACATAGTATGTAGGATTGCCCTTGGAAAGAAGTATTATGGCGAGTTCAGGCGTTTGTTTGAGGAGATGGTATACTTACTAGGTGTTTTTAATGTCGGAGATTATGTACCATGGTTAGAATGGATCAATCATCTAAATGGTTTGGAGGAAAGGGTGAAGCGAAATGCAAAAGAATTTGATTATTATTTGGATCGTATAATACAAGAAGAAATTCACATACAGAAAACTGGAGGTGGTGAAGGTGAGCAAAGCAACAAACACCAGAATTTTGTTCAGGTTTTGCTGGAACTTCAGAGAAGCAACGATCTTGGTTTTGCCCTTGATGACAATTGCATCAAAGCTATTTTGGTGGTGAGATTTTTTTAGTTTCAATACAGTCTTTTGTCATCTTTCCCTTCTTCACCTCAATCATTCCGAAAACTTTATTGTAGGGGACAATTAACTAAAAACATACATCTTGTCTCTATTGATATATCGGTCATTCAGCTTTTGTCAAAGAAATATGCTTAAGATACGTAATATATGTAGAAAAATAATCCTGGAAATAAATGTCGTATTACAATATGTTCAATCTATAGTTATATCTTGATTCCATCTATGGTATATTTAATTACAAGGAGATATGATAAGATTTGATATGATGTGATTGATTTGTAACAATCATAATCATATCTTGTTGATCATCTTTTCTATCACTCTCCCTCAAATTGAATATTGACATCTTCAATGTTTAACTTGTCTGGCGTAGAATCAAACACATTTCTAGCTACTCCTTTAGTGAGTATGTCACCCAGCTGGGCCTCCAATAGCACAAATGGGATTTCGACTATGCCGCCTTCGAGCTTTTCCTTGACGAAGTGTCTATATATCTCGATATGTTTGGTCCGGTCATGTTACACAGGATTTTCTGAGATGCTTACCGCAGCTTTTGGACCGTGTCAAGTTTTGGTGAGTACCTCCGAGACGGCACTCCTCTATTGCCTCTGGGAGGAAGCTCTCGTACCTACGACTCAGATAGGACATTGGGACTTTTCGGATCTTATGAAACAGGCAAATTATTGTTATGTACTTCACTTACCTCTGGAGTGGCACTCATTCAAGGAGGTTCTTGAACTGACCTTTTCGTTTCTTGTCTCTCTACTTGGTCCGAGGTCTACTCGGTGGTGCCATTTGCTTTCCATTTTTGGACAGTCTCTAACATGCTGAAGTTATGCAACCAGTTAAGTGGCACACCTGACAGTGTCTCCTCCTGGGCCTGAGAAAGGGAATTGTAAAAATACTCTAACCCATGAATAACACATTACTTGTGACACGTACGCGACGGATAGATGGATTGTAACACCGATACTCTTTTTGATGGGTAGCATGCCCTACAAAGACACATATTTTTGGCACAAAGATCAGACTTAGTACGCTCGTCCTTAGGAGTATGAATAAAGAATAAATACCCAAACATCTGAGGAGGGAGAGTAAGAATGGAGGAAACGCTAACCTGAGTCAATAGTGTGTGAAAAGGAGCGTTTTGGTGAAGGATTTTTGTGGGCAGACGATTCAAGAGATACACAGAGGTTGCTACTGCTTCAGGCCAGAAATAAATAGGGGCACTGGATTCAATCATCACGGCATATGTCGTTTCCAAGAGTATCTGATTTTTGCGCTCAACGACCCTATTTTGTTGAGTGGTATTTAGGTAGGACATTTGATGAAGCAGACCATTTTTTCAAAAGAAATGCTGAAGATCACGAGAAATGTGCTCGCCCCCATTATCAGAACGACATACACGAATAGCAGTGTTAAACTGAGTGTGGACCGTTTTGAAGAAGTGCTGAAAACATTCATTAACTTCTAACTTATGTTTAAGGAAATAGATCCAAGTTATTCGAGAAAAGTTATCCACACAGGTAACAAATTATTAGAACCCTTGCGGAGTAGGTACATGGGATGGTCCCCAGACATCAGAATGAACCAATGAAAAAACAATATCCTCACGAGTATTATTAGGACAAAAATTACTCTTATGCTGCTTAGCACATATGTAAGTTTCACAAGGAAAAACATTTATTTGACTAGTATACAAATTAGGAAAAAAGAGCTTGAGATAACCAATGAACAGGTGTTCCAAGCGATGATTCCATAACCACAGCTACCATTTGACCGTAGCATGGACAAGCATAGACCGGCCAGTTTGATTGACCTCGTCTAAATAGTACATACCGCCACGTTCGGCGCCATACCTAATTATCTCTTTCGGATGAATGTCCTACAAAAGGCAAAAGAAAGGACATATTAGTACGACACAATCAAGCTCTTTTGTCACTTGACTTAAGGAGAGTAATTTTGAAAAAAAATCTAGGACATATAAATAGTTGCGGAGCGTAAGTGCGGAGAGAAAGGGATACGTCCAGTTTCCTGAATAGTTATGAGTTCGCCGTTTGCGGTTTCAATATGAATTTTATGAAGAATGGTGAGAACGAAAACTGTGGGATCATACGTCATGGTGCTGGTGTCCCCATAATCTAGAATCCACTCAGAGTGTTTTTAGGTTTTGGATAGGGGTGTTTAGTGAACCGAACTATTCGCGAACAGTTTGAGTTTGATCGTATTTGATTGGCTTTTGTTCATTAATTCCAATTAAACGAGCCAAGTTCAAACACCGAATTAGATTGTTTACTAAAACGAGTCGAATTGTTTATGGATGTTTGACTTGTTTAAAGAGTTATAGCGTTTTCAAACCGAATTCAAATAGATTTTGAAGCTCGTTACAGTAAACAAGCTGAGCTAAATCGTTCGTTAAGCTAAATGGATCCGAATTTAAAACATAATATTTATCTTGGCTCAGTTAGGCTCGTTAACACTCTTTTTTTGGAGGAATTTTCTGATAGTTTTGTCATTCTGGGGTATTTTAGTAATTACTTTGTATATACAGTGTATACGGGAATAATTTTGGTCTGGTAGGCCATATTGGTTAATATATTGGTCAAGACGAGTAGTATGTGAATTAGTTTGGGCTGTCGTTCTATTTTGGGAATTTCTTTTGGTGAGGGGGTAATTTGGCTTAAAGTCAAGGGCAAAACAGGAAATGCATAAGAGTTAGGAATGGGCTTTAAATAGCGAACCTTACCCTTTTTCCTCTCATCATCCGCCTTTCACACAGTGACAACCTCCTTTCACTCTCCCTTGTTCTTCTTCCTCACCTTGTTGACCATAGCTGCTCATTAGTGCTGCTGGTATCTCCGCCAGTACTGACCGCGGTGGTGCCTCTTCCTGGCACCATCAACCGTTGCTCTTGTTTCTTCTTTCTTCTTTGCGCCTCCCTCTACTCAGGGTAACCCACTGGCTGAATGCACGTTTATTTTTTGTGATTCTTCATTCTGCAATGGGTACACCAGAGTTTTGACTTGTCCACTTTTTTGCCACCACGCTATGACACTTGAGAGCATGGTGGCACTGTCGGTGTCCCGTCCATTCTACCTTGGAGCTTCAATCTAAGGCCAATCCTTAATGATAACTCCATGTTTGAAGTGATTCCCCGCAGAACCCCAATCATTGGTTCTTCCCTTCGGATGGCCCCATATTCTACTCCACAGTTGGGAGTGGGTCTTTTTTCAGCATGTCTCTCTTCACGACCTTGTATTTGTCATCTACAACGGTTAAAAGTAGGAATTACCGCAGTTCTTGTACCTTAATATTGTAGATAGCACTATCCTCAGGATCCCTTATGGGATTAGGGTCCCTGCCGTCTATTGTCATCGACACTTCCTGGAGTAAATTCCAACAGTCCTCGAGGGATCTTCCTCCTTGCCTGATGGAGTTTGCCTTCCTGTAAGGTCAAACACTTGAAAGGCATCCCCACCTGACTCGTAGGTGCTCGCATGACCATCCCACAATATTTTGGCGGTTGGGTTTTGGGACACGTTGTTCACCAGGCTTGGTTCAATGTTTTGGACCAGCCAGGTGAATACCAAATGGTCATTTTGTTTCCACTGCGTGTATGCATTTTTTGTAACATGCGGTGGTGGAGGAACACCCGTAATATGATATGTCCTCCCCCTGCGCCGATTGATTTCTTGATAAGTGTCGTCTACAGTGTGTAATTGTTACCATTGAACTTAAATCCTAGTGACAAGTCTTCAGAACCGGTGACTGTTTGTTGAACACCAATACTGTTCTTCAGCATGTTCACTAATTGTACAGCCAACTCACAGTTTTTTGATTCTGAGTTTAAAGGACAGACATATTTTCGTGCTGGTTGGTCAGGTTAAGATCTAGGAACGTTGACGAAATATTGTTTTAGAGTTCCTGGGTAGTCGAGCGTAAAACTTGGTCGGGAAAGGCTTCTTTGAAGATTGAGGAAAAACATTTTCTAAGTTCAAAACTGTCTAATAAATGAGAAAGGACGATGAAGAAACAATATTTTTTCTGAGTCACACGGATTAGAGAGCCTGCTCTGATACCATATAGAAAAATAATCTTTAAAATGAAAGTCATATTTCATTGATTACAATGCTTTACAATAGGTTTAATTTATAGCTATATTTTGATTCTACCTACGGTATATTTAATTACAAGGGGATATGATAAAATTTGATATGATGTGATTGATTTGTTACAATCATGATCATATCTTTTTTATCCTCTTTTCATCGATATATAATCTTTAACCATAGTAAATTTGAAGGATGTTCTATACTGTTTCCTCCTTTATGCTTTTATGGCCTCAAAATGGATTTGAAACAGTAGTCTCTTTTGCCGACACATATGAGTGATTTTGAAAGAATTTGAGGAGTATGGCCTATCTGGTCTCACAAAATTATCTGTACATTTTGTTAATATTTGTTTTCGTTTTACTAATCTCATCTGATATCAGCGGTCGACTTTTTATTGTCTTGTTGTGACCTAATCATTTCTGGATTATAACTAGAGTTATTTTTTTCTTGATCCACCGCACATCAATAAACCGCCCCTTACCATCAATAGGTAATTTTAAACAAGTTTCTTTTAAAACAGATACGTAAATGCCAAGTATGACTCGTAACAATCTATCTTCTGAGGTATATGAAGGTTCTTTCATCTTTTCATTTTCTTATTTTGACCTAGACCAACAGAAAAGTTAAGACAATAACATAATGTATAAGAGATAACAAAGACTACTTCTTTATGGATAAATTATCATATATAGTTATTTCTGTGAGTTTGGAGATTATGTAATTCTATCATGGACTAGTTCAATATAGAGACATCGATCTCACATGACATAATTTGGAAACTTTTTTAATGGTGTTTGTTACTCCAAAATTGTGTTCCCTTTTGCTGGAACCAATCCTCGTTCATATTATAGGAGAGTGTTGGTTTTCCTTAGGGAACTCAGATCTTCCCCTAATTATCATAAGGGTATGAACCTTATAAAATTTGATGTGGTGGGAGGGAGATACAGCACCCGTAATTTTTCCTAAGTTTTTCAATGGCCTATTCACAATACAAATATCCCAATGCAATGAAGTTTCAGGATAAAAACGTATCTAGGTAAGTAGTGTTGGAGAAATTGAAATGGGTGAATGAGAAATTAATTCTCAAAGTGGATGGAAAACGCGGTTGCACGGTTACATTTAAACAAAACGTGGTTAAGTTTGATAAGGCGTTCGGTTATGGTTTAAATCGAACGGTTGTTTAAATCTGATTCAAATGGTATCCTTCGATATAAGATAAGATCAATCTGGTTTGATCTAACGGTGGCAGGGAAGGCAGCTTTAATCTAACGGCCGAGATTTAAACAGTCCTAACCACCCCAACCGAATGTGGTTT
Source organism: Eustoma russellianum (assembly GCA_036186865.1). Lineage (NCBI taxonomy): Eukaryota > Viridiplantae > Streptophyta > Magnoliopsida > Gentianales > Gentianaceae > Eustoma > Eustoma russellianum. Next base: position 16,453,120 of record AP025046.1, on the reverse strand, counting down.
CCATCTAACGCTCCAGGTTTAAACCTGCGGATTAATCTTCGATCTAAAGGCTGAGATTAAACCTTCCTAATCTAGATAGGAGGTTTTCATCTAACGGCCTAAATCAAACTACGGTTTTGATCTAAGAGTCACGGTACCTTGTTCTCCAACCGACTCCCCTATATAAACAGGGCAAAGGGTGCATTCTAAAGACACAATTTCTAGCATTCGTAGCATACTACTCTCATAGCATTCGAGTCTTGCATACCGTCCAAGAGAAGTCAGGACACTCTAAAGTTCGAAGGAGTTCAAGTTCAGCAGTGCCGCTCAACTGAACAGGTACCCATTGTATCCTGGGAGACTATTGCTCACGCCGGTTGGACACGGTATACGGGAGCAATACGTCTTAAGGACAGAGTCCTCGACTCGTCCCGGGTTTGGTTTATTTTATCATTTCATATGCACACGCTAAACGACTGCGTCTTAGTACAGGAGTGATTGTCTCCAACAATCTTAAGACGTATTATTGTTCAATTACTTCTGTACCGTTTTTTTATTTTATGCAAACCAGTACTCATACTGATTTGCAGTCTGCTTCTACTCATTTCTTAAATCTGGTTCTGTTCTGATCCGTACGTTTTGATCGAACTGAACAGTAATGGAGAACGAAAGCTCGAACTCTGTTCAAGGCTTTAATGGTGCTCACTCCGTGTCCGCACCTGAAGGGGCGAACAATGTTGCTGCCGGAGCTCCGTTCAGTACGGTTCCGCTGGCACCAACTGGAGGGCCTCAGATGAATCCGGCTGCCACTGCTGCTCATGTGGAGAAGCCGAAAAAATTTGCTGGAAGCTTCTTCAGGATGTGGCAGCAGAAGGTGTTGTTCTACCTCATGGCACTGGGTTTGGCCAGAATGCTGAGCAAAGATCCACCCATGGTTGAGCCTGTGGAGGATCAACAACAGAATATGCAGAACGCCTTGGGTGCTGAGGCCTGGGCGTATACAAATTTTTGCTGTTTAAATTTGATTATGGGTTGCCTAGATAACACCATCTATGGCGTATTTTGTACTTATAAAACTGCAAAAGCATTGTGGTCAGCTTTAGATAAAAAGTATCGCACAGAAGATGCTGGCACGAAAAAGTTGATAGTTGGGAAATTTCTTGACTATAAAATGTTAGATTCCAAAACTGTAATTTTGCAGGTTGAAGAAATACAGATGTTGGTTTCTGAAATGGAAGAGGAGGGCATGACGCTCAGTGAATCTTTCCAGGTCGCGGCTGTGATTGAGAAGCTGCCTCCTTCGTGGAGGGAATTTAAGAGCTATCTCAAACACAAGCGAAAGGAAATGAAAATGGAGGATTTGATTGTCCGTCTTCGTATTGAGGAGGACAATCGTCGTGCCAAAAGGAAGCCATCCACATCGTCTTGTCAAGCCAAGGCTCATGTTGCTGAGGCGAAGAACAAAAAGAAAAATAACACTTTAGGCGTGAACATCAAGGGCAAGGAAATTGCAAAGAAGTTCATAGGTAAGTGTTATAATTGTGGAAAACCAGGGTATCGAAGCAGTGAATGTCGAAAGCCCAAAAAGACTCAGAATCAAAATAAAGCAAAAAACAAATCTGGTCGACGCAATGGATGACTTGAACCTGTGTGCAGTGGTGACCGAGTGCAATGCAGTGAGAAACCCGCGTGAATGTTGGGTGGACACAGGTGCCACTCGACATGTTTGTGCGAACAGGGCTATGTTCAGAGAATATGTACCCACGACAAACAACGAGCAACTCTTCATGGGAAACTCCAACAGCTCAAAGATCGAAGGATCGGGCAAGGTGATCCTGAAATTGACTTCAGGAAGGGAGTTGACTCTGCAGAATGTGCTGCATGTTCCTGACATAAGGAAAAATCTGGTTTCTGGCGCGCTGCTAGTCACTCATGGATTCAAGCTTGTTTTTGAGGAAAACAAATTTACACTTTCTAAGAATGGGGTGTATTTGAGAAAGGGGTATCTTTCTGATAACATGTTCAAGTTAAATGTTATGACAATTGTACCCAAGAAAGTTACGCCCATTGAGGCTAATAAAATTGTTTCCTCTTCTGCTTACATGCTTGAGTCTTCTTGTTTATGGCATTTTCGTTTGGGACATGTTAATTACAAGTCAATACAACAAATGATTAATCTTGAATTATTGCCCAAACTGGACTTTAATAATAAAGAGAAATGCCAAGTGTGTGTTGAAGCAAAATTGACAAAAGCGCCATTTCCTTCAACAGAACGAAACACTGAATCATTGGATTTAATTCATACAGATTTGTGTGATTTAAAGTTTGTGCAAACAAGAGGAGGTAAAAAGTACTTTGTAACTTTTATCGACGATTGCACACGATACTGTTATGTATATTTGCTAAGTAGCAAAGATGAGGCCATTGATGCTTTCAAAGATTATAAAAATGAAGTTGAGAATCAACTTAGCAAATGAATCAAAGTAATTCGAAGTGATAGAGGTGGAGAGTATGACGCATCGTTTAATGAATTTTGTTCCGAACATGACATTATTCATCAAACGACTGCACCATATTCACCCCAATCGAATGGTATTGCTGAACGCAAAAACCATACTCTAAAGGAGATGATGAATGCTATGTTGATAAGTTCGGGTTTACCTCAGAACTTGTGGGGGGAAGCAATTCTCCGCCAACGTCATTTTAAATAGGATTCCATCCAAGAAGACGGATAAAACCCTATATAAACTTTGGAAAGGCTATAAGCCTAGTTATAAATACTTGAAAGTGTGGGGGTGTCTGGCGAAGGTTGCAGTACATAAACCAAGACATGTGAGAATCGGGCCTAAGACAATTGATTGCATATTTATTGGCTATGCAACGAACAGTAGTGCATATCGTTTCTTAGTGCACAAATCGGACATTCCCGAGATACATGAAAATGTTGTCATGGAATCGAGGAATGCAGTGTTCTTTGAAAATGTCTTTCCAAAGGAAGACAAAGACAATCAAGAAGCAAGCACAAGTAAGCGAGTGCGTGAGACGACTCCTCAAGAGACCGAGGAACCTCGTCAAAGCAAACGAGCCAAAATACCGACGTCTTTTGGACCAGATTTTCTAACCTACATGGTAGAAAACGAGCCGAGATCTTTTTCTGAGGCAATGACAACTCCAGAAGCTCCTTTCTGGAAAGAAGCAGTGAATAGTGAGATAGATTCCATTCTTCAAAATCACACTTGGGAGCTGGTAGATCTTCCTCCAGGAAGTAAACCACTCGAATGCAAGTGGATTTTCAGGAAAAAACTGAAAGAAGATGGATCTATTGACAAGTACAAGGCCAGGTTAGTGGTCAAGGGCTAGAGACAGAAAGAAGGCTTTGACTTCTTTGACACCTACTCACCAGTGACTAGGATGACTTCCATAAGGATGCTAGTGGCTATTGCTGCAGTCTATGATTTAGAAATCCATCAAATGGATGTGAAGACTGCCTTTCTTAATGGTGAGTTAGATGAAGAAATTTATATGGAACAACCCGAGGGGTTCGTCGTTCCAGGACAAGAAAGGAAAGTATGTAGACTTGTTAAGTCGTTGTACGGACTTAAACAAGCACCTAAGCTATGGCACTTAAAGTTTGATCAGGTAATGATGTCAAACGACTTCAGAATCAATGAGTGCGACAAGTGTGTGTACATCAAGAGCACACCGAATGCCTATGTAATAGTGTGTCTCTATGTACACGACATGCTTATCATAGGCAGTACTCGTGACATCATCTTGAGTACAAAGAAGATGTTAACACAAAATTTTGATATGAAAGACATGGGGGTTGCCAGTGTTATTATAGGAATTAAAATTTCTCGAGTAGCTGATGGTCTTGTTATGTCGCAAACTCACTATATTGAGTCTGTTCTCAGAAGGTTCAATATGTTTGAAACAAAACCGATTAAGACCCCACTTAACTTAAGTATACGCTTAAGGAAAAATCGAGGCGAACCTATAGCTCAGTTAAAATACTCTCAGGTGATCAAGAGTCTGATGTACATAATGAATTGTACAAGACCAGACTTAGCTTGTTCAGTAAACAAATGAGCAGGTTCACCAGTAATCCAAGTGATGATCATTGGAAAGCTCTTAATAGAGTGATGAGGTATCTGAAGTACACAATGAATCTTGGATTACGTTACACGAGATATCCAGCAGTATTAGAAGGATATTGCGATACAAATTGGATATCAGACAGTAAGGACTCGAAGTCCACCAGTGGATACTTGTTCATTGTTGGTGGTGCTGCTGTGTCGTGGAAATCCACGAAACAAATGTGCATAGCTCGGTCTACTATGGAGGCTGAGTTCATAGCGCTGGATAAAGCTGGGGAAGAGGCTGAGTGGCTTCGGAATTTCCTAGAAGATATTCCATGCTGGCCTAAACCAATCGCTCCTATTAGCATACACTGTGATAGTCAGTCAGCTATAGGACGTGCTCAAAACAGCATTTACAATGGTAAGCCACGACATATACGTCGGAGACATAACACCATTAAACAGTTGATCTCTAATGGCGTGATTTCCATTGATTATGTAAAATCAATGGAGAATCTTGCGGATCCGCTTACAAAAGGCTTGCCTAGAGATCAGATGTCAAGATTGACAAACGGAATGAGACTAAAGCCTATTATGCAAGAATCTTTGTAACGGTAACCCAACCTTGTTGACTGGAGACCCCAGAATCTTGGTTTAATGGGACAACTAAGTTACGAAGATTCTGTAAGCACTTACTCATTCCGTCACATAAAAGTGTTGTCTACAGAGAATGTTTAGGGTAAGCTAAGGCTTTTAATGATGTCCTATATCTTGATGCGTCAAGTGGAGTATGGCAGAATACTCTTGATAGGAATCACCTATGTAAGTGTGAAGTGGAGCCGCTTCTATGAGAAAGTCTAAGAGGCAAGATTTCTCTAAAACACTTTCTAAAACCAGGTTGTTCATGGCCAAAACGAACACAACCATGAGAACCAAAAGGGTGTTAAAGAAAATGTTGTGTGAGTATCATTGTCTAGGTTCACAACAAAGGCTGACTGGTTCAAGACATCAAGTCACTAATTAGCCGAGTGAATCCGATGGTACATCACTATGAAAGGTTCAAAGCCAGAAGCTACCTCTTCTGATGCAATATTTTCTTGTCTGACTTCTCGGTAGAGTCTGCATAAACACTTTCATTAATTCCCATTCATGTGGGGGATTGTTGGAGAAATTGAAATGGGTGAATGAGAAATTAATTCTCAAAGTGGATGGAAAATGCAGTTGCACGGTTACGTTTAAAAAAAACGCAGTTAAGTTTGATAAGGCGTTCGGTTATGGTTTAAATCGAATGGTTGTTTAAATCTGATTCAAACGGTATCCTTCGATATAAGATAAGATCAATCTGGTTTGATCTAACGGTGGCAGGGAAGGCAGCTTTAATCTAACGGCCGAGATTTAAACTATCCTAACCACCCCAACCGAATGTGGTTTCCATCTAACGCTCCAGGTTTAAACCTGTGGATTAATCTTCGATCTAAAGGTTGAGATTAAACCTTCCTAATCTAGATAGGAGGTTTTCATCTAACGGCCTAAATCAAACTACGGTTTTGATCCAACGATCACGGTACCTTGTTCTCCAACCGACTCCCCTATATAAACAGGGCAAAGGGTGCATTCTAAAGACACAATTTCTAGCATTCGTAGCATACTACTCTCATAGCATTCGAGTCTTGCATAATGTCCAAGAGAAGTCAGGACACTCTAAAGTTCGAAGGAGTTCAAGGTCAGCAGTGCTGCTCAACTGAACAGGTACCCGTTGTATCCTGGGAGACGGTTGCTCACGCCGGTTGGGCACAGTATACCGGAGCAATACGTCTTAAGGACAGAGTCCTCGACTCGCCCCGGGTTTGGTTTATTTTATCATTTCATACGCACACGCTAAACGACTGCGTCTTAGTACAGGAGTGATTGTCTCCAACAAGTAGGACAGTGACGACTAATTTAATTAGCAATTGAGTTAATGAGTAAGGAAGATTTAGAATGGTATTGGACAGGTACTTTTCATCAGTCTACATCTACTACAACGGTTCAGGTTGTAAAGTTACATCAAAAGGATAATTGTATAAATACCAATAACAACCCTATCCATTATATCCCAAATGCAACAAAACTATCACTAGAGCATGAGGAGGCTAAGAAGCAGGCAGTCAATACCAACAGATAAAGAGTGCGTTTCTATTGAGACCCTGATGCTATGTGTACAAAAAGAATAATTATATCTTTTTACTATAATATTGTTGACAAAAAACTAAAAAAAATGCTATAAAACTAAAACCATTTCTCCGCCACACTCATTGCTTAGACGCCACCATTCTCCGCTGCACCTTCCCCGTCAAGGCGTTGGAAAACACCAACCAGAGGCGAGAAAGGTGTCGAAATTGACTATTGAAATCAAAAGAGACAAGAACAAGGAGTACACTAAAGTGAAATTGAGAGAATTTAGTGAAGAAAACTGGAAGAATTTTGTTATCCAATTCATCGGGTTTTGCAGAATCACCTGATCCAATTTATACATTCAAATGCGAGGGAAGAAGAAAAACGGTGAAAAGACAATTCTACCTTACTTTCTAACATTACACGATCGTAAAAATAAGGACAATATAGTCATTTCACATGTTTAAAACTCTCTCGCCAGCACTTCTTCTTCTCAGGCTGAGTTCCCTTCCTCCGATGCAACCTCTACTCTGGATTCTTCGGAATCTGCACGTTCCAAGCGGTTACAACTTCTACAAGGACTGTCAGCTCATCATTTTAGTATCTTGGCCTTTGATTCTTTATTTGATTTAATGGTTATTTCTGCTCCAATGCTATTTATGACCGGATTGTGTTTCTTGCCTTCAATTGATCCTGCAACACCCCCCTCAAACCTGACACGTTGAAAATATTGCATATACCCATAGCCGAAGTCCAATTCTGAAGTGTATTCGAGTCAAGTGCCTTCGTGAAGATATCTGCCAATTAATACTCAGTTTTGACTAGCATAGGAATGATAACCCCTTTGCTGATACTTTTCTCTCTCTACAAGACAATCAATTTCTATATGTTTAGTTCTTTCATGAAATATTGGATTCTCCACAATGTAAATTGCACTCTTATTGTTACAGAACAACTCAACAGGTTTAGAGTGCCTTATGCCTAGATCATTTAGTAAGTATAAAAGCCATTAGACCTCACACGATGCCAATGCCGAATCCCTGTATTATGCTTTAGATGAGGATCTGGATACAGTGCTTTGCTTCTTGGCCTTCCAAGACACCAAAGAATCACCTAAAAACATGCAGTATCCTGTGACTGAATTCCTAGATTCAACACAGCCTCCCCAATCTGAATCAGCAATACCCTTTAACTCCAGTTTGCCTGCGCCAGGATAGAACAATCCTTGTCCTACTATACCTTTCAAATACCTAAGCAATCTATGGGATGCTTTAAGATGTAGCTTAGTAGGTTTGTCAAGGAACTGACTTAACTGTTGCACCGCAAAAGAAATATCAGGTCTTGTTATAGTAAGGTATAGCAGCTTACCAATGAGTCTCCTATACCCTGGAATATCTGATATAAGTGTAGAGTCTCCATGTTCTATCTTTAAATTTTGTTCCATTGGACTTTTAGGTGGCTTAGAACCCAAGAAGCTTGCCTATTCCACCAATTCTAATGTATACTCTCTTTGACAGACCATATTCTCCCGTGTGACCTAGCCACCTCAATACCAAGAAAATTCTTTAAAGAACCCAAATCTTTGATCTCAAAAGCTTAGTGCAAAGCCTCCTTAAGCTGATTCATCAGAGGAAAGGAAGTACCACCAATAATGACATCATCAACATATAATAAAAGGACCAAGAAAGCATCTGAAGTCCTTCTAGTGAACATGGTATCATGTTTGGATTGAACACAGCCTTGATTCCAACTCCCTACTGGTCTGCTTCAGGCCATAAAGAGATTTATGAAGCCTACAGAATGTGTTGGATGAAGAAACAGAAATACAATCAGGTAAAGACATGTAAATCTATTGGCTTAGGTCACCATGTAGGAGGCATTGTTGACATCCAACTGATGCATATGCCAGTGTTGCAAAGATGACACGGCTAAAAGCAATCTGACATGGTTAGCTTAGCAACAGGAAAAAAGTATCTGTATAGTCAATTCCCAATTTCCGAGTGTAGCCCTTTGATACTAGTCTTGCCTTGTACCTCTCAACAATGCCATCAGACTTGTGTCTAATTTTGTAAACTTGTAAACCTATTTACATCCAATGGGTGCTTTTCCAGCAGGAAGGGGAAGGCGTGATTAACCTCTAGTGCATCTAACTCCGGCTGCATTGCTTTCTGCCAGTGAACATGCTTGACTGCCTTTTGATAAGATCTTGATTACTGTAGCACACTAGTACTGAGAGCATATGATTTATAATCAGGTGTCAATGAATAAAAAGACATGTAATCCTCAATAGGGTAAGAGACAGAAGGAGGAATGAGAGAATAGAAGTAAAAGGCCACAGTAATACTCTTGTAAGTATTTAGGAGGTTGTCTGACTATATTATAGGTGTTAGGCTCAGAGGTGACATTACGGACATCGGGCAAATGAACTTTACTGCAGTGCAAGGATGCTCATCCAAAGGAGATGGGATAGAATTAGAAGTTGAGGGACTAGATAAGGATGCAAGCAGATCACCAGATACATCAGGAGAAGAATCCAATATGGGAGTAGCTGGTGGTGTCATGGGAACTGAAATGGAAGTAGAAAGTATAGCAAGAGAAGGAGGAGAAGAAGTAGTTGGTGTAAGGTCATGCACAGAAGCAATAGGAAGAGAAGAAGGTCATAAAGTAGTAGAAAGATCAGAAGCAAAAGGAAATATATGTTCATTGAACTGAACATCCCTGAAAATGAAGCGTCTTTTGTATTCTGGTTGAGTAAAAGATATCCTTTAGTGTGATGAGGTATACCTAGATAAATATAAGAAATGGCTCTGGGATCAAACTTGTTTTGTGAGTTGAAGAGTTGCGAGCAAATGCTAAGTAACCAAAGACTTTGATGTTCTAGTAGGTAGGAGTAGTTCCAAAAAGAAATTGATGAGGTTTCTGTTGTTTGAGTAAAAGAGTGGGTGATATATTAATGAGACGAACTGCATATTGGATGCTAAATCCCCAATAGCAGATAGGAACATTGGCTTAGAACTTGAGAGCTCTAGCTATGCTGAATATGTGTTGAAGTTTGCGTTCTACAACTCCGTTTTCTTATAGAGTGTAAACACATCTAGTTTGGTGAATTATTCTTTTGGTCATAAAGAAATGGTCAATCTTAAACTCATGACCATTATCTGTCCTTATGCATTTAACACACTTAGCAAATTGTGTAGTGAGATATTGGCAAAAGCTTTCAATGATGTGTCTAGTTTTTCATTTTTGCTTCAGCAAGTACAACTAGGTATATCTTGTATGATCATCAACAATGGTTAAGAAATAACGTTGACCATACACATTAGGGTGCCTATAAAGGCCCCATATAGCAATATGCAAAAGATCAAAAGGATATTTAAAGGTAGACTCAGAGAGAGGAAAAGAATTTCTCTTCATTTCCGTCAAAGGATGTACACGACATTTATGAAATGTGTCATGACCACAGACGAAACTATAGGACTTGTATAGAACCACTAGAAGGCGGGGTTGAATAGTGGATGCGGAAATTTTTGTTTTTAAAAACTTTTGAACCAAAAACCTCACTTCTGAAAACAGTTTCTGTTTTCAGATCCTGATTTGAAATAATTAAGAGACCTAGTTGTAGACCTCCAAAAATTATGAAATTTAGTGTTCATGAACTCTCAGATGTTATAAGTGACTCACAAAAATTTCAAATTAAAAATTCACTCCTAACCCCTTGAAAATACGTTTTTGGTCAGATTGCGCGAATTTACCAGAAACCTCATTCCGACTTAATAAATTTATTCCTATTAATTGGTGACTCCAAATGGTCTGAAATTTTTATGGCAAGACCCTTAAGATATTTATTTTAGGTGGTTGAAATAGTTTTTGAAAATGCTTTTTCAATGTATGTCAACCACGTTGATGTTCACAACCTTTACAAATGTGAAAATCAGATTGCACTAGTCTCAGAACTATTCATGTTTGACCGACTTATACTTATCCAAATGAGATGCAGCTTGTGTCGGATTATACTTATCCAAATGAGTTGCAACTTGTGCCAAATGAAATCTAGGATATGTGGCTATGTTTCTGCAAAATTTTATAATTTTGAAAAATCGTTTACTATTTTTACAATTGTAACGAACTCGATGCAGAAAACTAAAAACTGAAAGTAAAGTGCAGTAAAGTAAGAACACCAAGGATTTTATACTGGTTCAGTTAAATCAACATACTCCAATTTTCGAGGACTCCTTCCACTGTTATCACTAAACACAATAAACACCTTACCACAAGGGTGACTGGAGTTAAACACTAACTCCACCCTTTTACAATCAATACAATCGAGCAAATAAATCACGGACACCACCACCGAATGAATGAAGGTTTGATCACACCTTGATCAAACTTTTACAACAATAAACAAGTGTGGATGGTATATTCAAAGCCTATACAATATGTAGAATATATTAACAATAGGCTTGAGAGAAGAAGAAGAAGAAGAAGAAGAAGAAGAAGAAGAAAGAAAAGGAGAAGAAGAAAGTAGTATGGCTTCTTGCACTTGAGAGAATGTGAGTTGTAGCCTTAGTCTTGTTTGCACTACTCTTTTCCTTTTATGCTCACATGGCTGCCCCCTTTAGGGCTTCTTCCTTTCTTGAGAATTCTCTTTAATGTCCTTGGAAGATTTCCTTGTGTAGAGATGACACCATCTTGCTTACTTGGCGCCACATGATTGGAAGGATGACTTGACCTTGCATACTTGTCGTTTGATGATTGGTCCAACTTGGCATCCTTTAATGAGCTGTAAATTCTACAAAAAAACTCATAAAACATGTGCTCAAATGTGTTCAAAATATTACCATACTATCACCTTCCAATCCATTGAATGTGGGAGACAAATTTGAGGTGCATTAAGGACAAAAAAATGCCAACTATTAGTATCATGTGCTGAATTTTCAGCATGTGTTGCATTTTGAAATCTTTCTTTGTGTGGTGTCCTCTTCAATGTCACCAATCTTGTGTGTCACATTCTTCACCAATTGAAATACGAAATAAGCTCCACCTAGGCTCCACCATGGCTAAAGATTGCGTGTGGAATGAATGAGCATGTTCTGAAATTTCATTTTATTAAGCTTTGTCAAATAATGCACAATATTTACACATATATGGTAAATAATAACAAGTCATATTTTCAATTTTATAGAACACATTAACATGTCTTGAATGTGTAAAAAAGTGTCTAGATACATGCTATATGGCATGCCAAAAAAACGTTCCATGTGGTATGTTCGTAGAAAATCGATTTTTTGACTTTCGTCGATTACGCGATTTTTCTCCGATTAAATTGAAACTTCTTGCACATGTCATATATGTTATGTCACACATAATATACATAAAATAAAGTAGATATTTAGCTCATTGTGACTAGGGAGAGGCGCCCATGTGCTTTAAAAAAATTTGTATTTGAAATCTCCACAATCTTAGCCTAAATTGTGGGTGATTTGTGTGTGCCACCATGGCATGATTTAGTGGCATATATTAACATGTGAGCCACGAAACATTTGGCTATTTTTGATGTATATGGGCTGGCCATCTTTATATGATAAGTACGTGACATGTCGGTGAAGTTTCGGTAGTCACCCGATATGATAATTTTTGGTTTATGACCTTATAACGTGTCGTTATAATTTTGTCATCACTATGACTTATATCACATGATATAAGATCTGAGTATACTCATAAATATGAGGTGTATATAGTGGTGTGACGTCGACGTACATTTGTAATATGTGTAACGTATCGATAATACGTCAGAATATATGTGTATTGTGCCTTTTTAACAAAAATATGAATATATGTATAATATATATATATATATGCGTGTAATATAAGTGGGGAGGAGACTTTTCATTTCCAAATTTGTTGCCATGTAGCTTCCACCAAATATATCTCCATTTAATGAACTAGTTAGTTCATTAACTTAAGCATTTCACTTAATGAACTAGTTTAGTTCGTTAATTGTGGCACCTGAAAATAGTACAAAGACAACAAATGTTTGTCATATGATGTAAGCTTTAACGCTTTATGGCTTTTTAGTACGGCAAAAATATATATAAACATATGAAGCATGTATATCATATAAACGTGTGAAGTAATAATTTATTTATGCATTTTATAAGTACGTAATGTTTAAATTATGCATAAGGCATGAGAACTGGCGTGTTCAGGATCAGAGTGACGAAAGTGATTACAATAATAGTCAGCAAGATATGAGGGAGGCTTTCTCACCCTAGGGAGTCTAGCATTGCTTGATTGTTCATTAGGTGCAGGATTATCAGAAGTTAATCTTGGTAGTAAAACAATTAAACTTCCTTCTGATATATCATGAGAAATCACAGCATTGGGATCTAAGGAAGGCTCAGCATAATTGGGATAGTTAGGATGATGATTTGGTGATGATTTTGTGACATTGGGAACTAGAGTTGACTCAGGAGTAGATAAGAGGGGAGTAGAATCATGGGATTGGGCTTCAGAAGGTAAGGTGTTTGTTCAGAGGAGATTGGGAGGCTGCATTTGGCTGACCTGGTAGGAAGGAAGGACTTGATTTTTTTGGAGCAGTGGGTTGTATAGGGAAAATTGATTCATGAAACACCACATCTATTGAAATAAACACGTCTCCAGTATCGAGATCTTGCAAAATATATCCTTTAGTAGTATAGGACAGTCCCAAGAAGATAGACTTCCTAGCTCTGGGGGTAAACTTTTCTTTATGAGCATGGGTGTTGGTTGCAAAGGCAAGGCAACCGAAGATCTTGAGATTGATGTATATAGGGATAGACTTATACAATATTTTAAACGGAGTCTTTTGGTGGATAATAGGTGAATGAGTAATATTAAATAGGTATACTGCATGTTGAATGCAGAAGCCCTAGTATTGTGTAGGAAGATGTGCTTGGAACTTTAAGGCTTTAGCAAACGTCAATATGTGTTGTTGCTTCCTTTCAACTAATCCATTTTGCTGTGGGGTATTGACACAACTAGTTTGGTGTATGATACCTTTTGAATCATAAAAAGAGTTCATGTTGAATTCAAATCCATTGTATGTTCTAATCACCTTAATGCACATATTAAACTGAGCCAATGCATACTGATAGAAACTTTGAATAATGTTTCTTGTCTCAGACTTTGATTTCATCAAATACACCCAAGAATATCTAGAGAAGTCATCAACTATTGTAAGAAAATACTACTGTTTATACATTGTGGGATGTCTATATAGTCCCCATATGTCCATGTGTACAAGGAAAAAAGGTTCTTTGCTGATAGAACTAGAAGTAGGGAATGGAATACATTTCTGTTTGGCTAGTGGACATATACTACATTTACATGAATCATCAGATTTGTAACTTGGGGATCTAGCTTGTGGATCTCCTTCATTCTTGAAGCTCCCATATGCCTAAGTCTGGCATGCTAAAGTGGAGGATCTAAGGTAATAGTTGCAATGGTCTTCAAAAACAGGTATGACTCAGTAAATGAAGAGGCTAGGGTAGGAACTGAGGCCTTGAATGAGCCAAGAAGATGATATAATCCTTAGTATACATTAGCTGAACCAATCATCTTCCGGGTTGTCATGTCCTGATTTGTACAAAGATTATAATGAAAATTTACAAGGTAATCCTTGGAGGCAGTCAGTTTGCTGAGGGGCAAAAGGTTAAAAGCAAAGGATGAGATATGGAACACACCAGATCGGATTAAATCAAGATTGACATATATAATTCCAATATGTGTGACTTTGGCAAGAGAAATATCAGAGAGCTTGACAAATATAGATTGAACAGGAATATAGGAATCAAACAAATGAAGAGAACAACACACATGATTTGATGCTACAGAATCTAAAATCCATATGTTAGACTTCTTGTATAGAATATTACCTGTTCTCATAGCAGACTCACAAGAAAACTATGTTGAAAGCACTGCATGCTGTCCACCCATACCTTCTGCACTCACAAGAAAACCATACCATGAGTGCCTTCATCACATTTAACCATCACATTGTCATCTTGGTTAACACAACTACCTTACTGCATGCTGCCACCATCACTTCCAATATCGTTAATCTGTCCTCTTGGTCTATACCCTGAAAGATATCTGTGCTTTTTATAACAGCTATCAATGATGTGACCTGTCACATTATAATGAATGTAATAAGCAGATCTTGCACCTCCTTGGTTAAATCTCTGCCCCTCTCTTCAAAATCCTCTTCCTCCATAACCACCACGTTTATGGACATTTCCTACATTCATGACAGTTGTGGGGGTATTATGAAACTGTACTTGGGAATTCGATTATGCAAGCTTCCTTTCCAACTTCACAGCCATGGCAAACGTGGCTTTCAAATCAGGAAGTGGTGCAGTGAGTAAAACTTGTGATTTCATAGCCTCAAAATCATCATTAAGCCTCTTTAAAAATTTTATCACACAATCATCTTCTATGAACTTATTTATTTGAGATGTAACATTACAAGAACAACAATTGCAAGTACAATTTGGAATGGATCTCAACACAAACAAGTCTTCCCAAACGGCTTTCAATTTTGTATAATACTCAGTTAATGTTGTAGACTCCTGTTTAATAATATATAATTCTTCTTGTAAATCAGACAGTCTAAAAGCATCTGCAGTCCCATACCTTTGCTTAAGATCATTCCAAATATCTATCGCACTGTCCAGCCACATCACACTTTGACTAATTGAAGGAATTGTTGAATCGATTAACCATGACGCTACCATGGTATTGGCCTTAGTCCAACCATAATCCAACCTTATTTTTGGACATAAGAGTTCTCTTGAAACTCATGCTCTAGCTGTAGTAGTTGTTTCCGTCTAGTAAAGGTTGTACTAAGATCAAAGAAAGATTATCTCTAGGATGAATGTAAAGGATCAATCATATTTTGAACGCTATTGTTTGATGTAGAAGGAGGAAAATGTTGTTAGCCATGAATAATCCAAAACTCATTTCAATATCTCTGGTACCATGTGAAATTTTGAGCAAGAGACCATATGAATCAATCAATGCGAATAAACACAGAAGAACAAAGAACAGGAACGAATTGACAGAAAATTGAGTGGGAGAAAATTCAATAACCGGTCCTTGAGAACAAAAAGGGGCCAAAGGAAAAATGATTACTACTCAACTCTTCCCAGCTGTTGCAATAGACTATATGCAGCTGGAAGACAAAGCAACTGCTACACTGAAAATTATACAGATGTCCCTAACTAATTCCATTCACCCTTTATTCATAAAAGGACAAAAATATAGTTCTCCCTATTTTAAACAAACGCAAGCTTGGCAACTTCTTCTTCTAGCTACACCGCAACTCCATCCAGCAACCAACTGTGCCAACCGTTTCTCCCCTTCTATTTCTGCTCCTTTACGAATAATTTGTTGTAGTTCTTCATTAATAAACATGCCAACTGACACTATGTCTCATTGTTCCTCCAATACAACCAACTTCCGGCTTCATCATTCAACTGATTATTTTGTTTGTCCACCTGCATCATCATCATCACATTGCTTCATTACTTTGACATTATATGATACTTTCTTTAAAAGAAAATATAGCATAGTTCTTTCTACATATTGATGAGTACTTCCTCCATCCTAAAAATATTACATTCTTTTCTATTTTAGTTTGTCTTAAAAATATTTTTCATATTTTAAACATTGTAATCTATTTTGCTTTGTCCCAAAAATATTATTTATTTTCTAAACGTACTAAGTATTAGTTGTCAATATTTCAAAATTGCTCTTTTAATTAACACTTATATTACTTCTCCATTCTTCTTTAAATAACCAATTAAGGATACAAAAGTGACCAAAAAATTTGTCTTTATCAAATTATGTCCACGCCAAATTAGAACAATATTTTTAGAACACATAATATATTGAAAAAAATAATAAAAGTGTGCATGTAGAAATAACTATGCCAAATCCTGCATGAACCTAGTTGTGCTTTATTTTTGAGTTTCACCGGAAGGAACTTAGGCTTTGACCGGCGGAGCATAGGCGTTGACCGAAGAATTCTGTTGTGAGCCAACCTTGAACTTCAAGAATGATATTGTTCTTCATTTGCTTCATTGATATACTACTATAGAAACTCCAAAAACTTCTGCAGGACATGATTGTGGGTGCAACAGACACAACAGCTGCCGCGCCAGAATGGGCACTGACTGAGCTCCTAATTCACCCACATGTGATGACACGTTTACAGGATGAAGTGAGAAACATAGTCGGAAACAAGCCCTCCATAAACGAAGAAGATTTAGCCAAAATGCACTACTTGAAAGCTGTAATCAAAGAGACTCTCCGGCTGCATCCTCCTGTCCCGTTGCTCTTACCCCACGAATCGGGACAAAATGTGCGGATAATGGACTATGATATCACCCAAGGTACTCAGGTACTTGTTAACTTTTGGGCAATAGGACGAGACGCGTGTTTTTGGGAACACGCAGATGAGTTTAAGCCAGAGAAGTTCTTGGATACCAATTTCGATTTTAAAGGGCAGAATTTTCAGTACTTTCCATTTGGTTCGGGAAGGAGGAGTTGCCCTGGTTCTTCGTTAGCGTTAGGTATTACGGAACTTGCTTTGGCTAGCTTGACTTACAATTTTAACTTTGCATTGGCTGATGGGTTGGAACCAAAAGATGTTGACATGTCTGAATCTCAGGGTTTTGTGGTTCATAAAAGAGAACCTTTACGACTTGTTGCGACCAAATATCATGCCTTCTAAAGCATCATTAGTTTTCTAGTAATGCTGCAGAAATCCTTATCTTCTACATTGTAATGTAAAAGAATAACAAATTCGTGTCCGAGCAAGTGTCTGTATTAGTTGTGGTGCATCCTGTAACAAATCAACAACGTTTTATAATGTTGGTGTACGCGTGCATGGTGCTCTAGTTTGTATCATGAATTTTTATGTCTGAGTGTATGTCGATTGTTAGGTCCCTTAGAACACATTAGAAGGGGGGGTTGAATAGTGTGTTCACCAAGTATGGGTATTTTATGGCTATTTTTTGTTTTGAAGTGCAACAAATACTTGGGTGTGTTCTTTAGAAGGAATAAAGACTTGCAAGAAAATAAAGAACACAAGTATGTATAGAGGTTCAAGTCAAATGACTCTACTCCTCTACCTTCTTGATGTTTCACAAGAAGGATTTTGAAATGGGGATTGTCATTTCTTTTGGGGGAAACAACAATCAAGAACAAAATCCAGAAAATAGAAAAACTAGGCACCTTGCCTAGACCAAAACCAAGAAGTCTAACCCTTTGAAGTTTAGTCTCCAAAGATCTTCTTTGCCCTCAAAGAAATCTTGTAGGGAGAATAGTGCACCACACACTATCAACTAACCCTTCAAAGTTTAGAAATCTAAAACAAGAAGCACCCTTGCTCCTTGACCAACAATCTACCCAATCTCTCACAATTTGATCTCACCAAGAAGAAGACTCTTCTTCTCCTTACAATAAACACTCTCAACAATAAAGTAAAATGTATAAATATTATAAGTATTTTGAGAGCTTGAGCTTGAGAGAATTTGAGAGCTTGCAAAGTAGAAAGTTGGAGAAGACAATGGAGGAAACCCTTGTTTTATCAACTTCAAAGTTTCTTCCCGTTTGAAACCCTCTACACTGACATTAATGGGTTTTGGCATCATGTGTTGGTGAGTCCTCATCATTGGAGATCTCCCTTTGGCATGTAGCAACATTCTTGGAGAGATTTCAAAATGAATGCCAAGAAAAGAAACCTAAAATCTTCAGCAGAGAGGAGCCTGTGAAAAAGACACTAAAAGGGGAGGGTACAAAGAGTCAACTGATGTTAAAAAGTGAAGTTTAAGACCTTTGTAACGTTGGTCACATGAAGCGCCTAATGTGCTAAAAGCACAGGCGTTCGAAGTGACATTGAGCGCTTGATGTGAAAATCAACAGTCGTTCGAAGTAACATCAAGCGCCTAATGTGAGCTTCTTAAGTCGTTCGAAGTTACATGAAGCGCTTAATGTGGCTCTTCATGCTTGTTCGAACTAACTCTGACTTTTTCTCAGAGAAAGTACTTAGGAGTACGTGCTCAACCAGGGGAAAAGTACTTTTGGCTTGGTGGACTGCATAAAGCGCCTAAAGAGGCGTTCAAAGTGTTCGCACTTTTCAACAAGCCACATGAAGCGCCTAATTCGGCGTTCAAAGTGTCCTGATTTTTAAACACTCACATGAAGCGCCTAATCTTGGCGTTCGAAGTGTTCGCAGATCCAGACACTTCACATAAAGCGCCTAATCTAGGCGTTTGAAGTGTACTGGACTCCACCAAGAGACATTAAGCTCCTAATGTAGGCGTTCGAAGTATACTGACTTCAAACAACATACATGAAGCGCCTAATCCCTTGTTCAAAGTGCCAAAATGTGCAAATCATCAAAACTTAACATATTCTAACATTCTCCCTCTTTTTGATGATTTCACAACATGCATAGCTTATCAAAGCTCCCCCTTAACATATGCTTCCCCTCACTAGGTGCAACAAAAAATATAACTTGAACAAAACAAGATGATGAGACAATTTAGTGAACATCAATAGTAAAAATCAAGTTATAAAATTTCATTAAACACTAGCATGAAATTTTTAATACCAACAACAAAAATAAGAAAATTTACATAGCACCACCACTTGGTGGTGTAAAGCCACTAAAGCCAAAACCTACACTAGCGGCAAAATCAGTAAATCCACCCATGGATCCTCCAACATCTCCCGAGCCACCAGCATCACCACCACCGCCAGTACCGCCACTGCCACCAGCACCACCACTTTCTCCCCCTAAATCATCAAAATTAGGAGGAAGAGCCCATGGACAAACTTGCATGAATGCATTGCGAAATGCAGTCATGTGAGCTTCATTCCGTACATGCCGAGCTTCATGCTCAGCATCACGAAGATGCAGCTGTTGAACAGTCTGTTCAAGCGTAACAATGCGTGATAGTAATTCAGGAGAATTACTACCACCAGCAGCATCTTGAGGTCCCTCCGCGACCTCGTCATCATCAGGAATGGTGGTGGCCTTGCGTTTTTGCGAGTCAATGGCCTGGGCGATATTGTAGTGATCATAGACGTCAGATTTGGCAACTGGGGTCAAATCATCATCAGAAATATCAACACCTTTTGATTTTAACAATATTGTGACAATATTGGCAAAAGGTAAAGCTTTCGACCCTTTTCGGAGAGCTGCAAATATGACTTCTATGAAAATCCAGGCGAGATTCAGCTGGGTCAGATGTTTGAGACGGTAAGATACATAGAAATCCATGATACTAGGATTTCTAGTAGCCTTACCATTGATGCAGTAGGTGACCATCGCTAGCAAGATGCGATCCACCAATGGCATGTTCTGAGTCTTTTTGGAGGGGAAATACCCCAAATCGAATTTAACGTCCTGCTCATGGACGTCGTATTTGACACTCCAGTCAAACACAGAGAAATCAGTCAATCCCTTGTTTCGGATTCTCAGGACTTTACAAATTTCAGGAATAGTGAAGCTGAGAGGAGTACCATCAATAACAGTGTTGAGGGAAAAAGGTTGAGACTCAGATTGTGGAGTGACCCATAAATTTGAATAGAATAGCCGGGTGTGCTCGCGGGAGTATTTTTGCATATCAGGCCTGGACCAAAGAGATGTCCAGCCCTGATGTTCCAACAGAGGAACAACTTCAAAAGCAGTGCTTGTCTCAGGAAGATTGCTGAGATTGAGCAGTTTCAGAGGGATAATAAGACGATTTGATGCTACCCATTCTCGGAATAGCATGCCGGAGTAGTAGGAGACATGAGCACCTTTGTCAATGGTGCGTGGAGGCTTCTTGATGTCGGGCTCAAATTTCTTCAACCAAGGAAAGTTGTCCTTGGTGAGCCCTTCACGAATGGTTGTGATTTTAGGCGGCTCAACAATTCCTTGTCCAGCCGTTTGTTTTCGCTTTTGAGTGCGTGGACGTTTAGAAGGACCAGCGGAAGCCATTGGATGAGAGGTTGGGAGAAAAAGAGAAAGGTCTTGAGAGGAGAAAGATGAAGTGAAGATGTGATGAGGAATGAAGAAAAAGGTTTGGTTTTTAAAGGGTGAAGAAAGGAAGACGAAGAGTTGATAGAGTAATGGTGGATTGATGGGAGTGGAGGAGTGGGAGAGAAGTTTGAGGAAGAAGATGAAAGAGTATGGTGAATGGGGAAGAGGAGAGGACAGACGTGGGGAAGTGGGGAAGAGAAAGAGGCGGCAGAGAATTGATGGTCCTTGAATGGCGTGAAAACTGAAGAGGCGGCTGAAAAGACAGTGTAGAAATAGAGTTGAAGCGCCTAATGTGACTTCGAACGACTTCACAAAAGAGGATGAAGCGCTTAAAGTCACATTGAACGGTTGTGGAGATGCAGATTGAGCGCTTAATGTCACTTTGAACGAGTGAACAACCTTAGATAAAGCGCTTAATCCTACATCGAACGCTTTTGTAAAGGGACATAAAGCACCTGATGTCACTTCGAATGAGTGACATCCTTAACATCAGGCGCTTGATGTGACATCGAACGCCTGAAGCAAGTGTGACGAAGCGCTTTATGTTCACTGACTTGAAAATTTTTGAAATTTTCGAGCTCAAAACTCAAGATGGTTTTATCAACCCATGTTGAGCAACCCCAACCTACTTCTTATGGATACAAAGACATCACTAGGTAATGGTTTCGTGAAAATGTCCGGTAATTGGTCTCGTGTAGGAACGAATTCCACACTTACCAAGTTCTTTTGTACACAATCACGGATAAAATGATACCTCACTTCAATGTGCTTGGTCCGACTATGTTGGACGGGATTTTGTGCAATATTAATGGCGGACGTGTTATCACACAAAATTGGCACCTTGGAGAAGTGAATGTTATAATCATTTAACGTGTTTGTCATCCATAATAATTGTGCACAACATGAGGCGGCCGACACATATTCGGATTCCGCCGTAGAAAGAGACACACTGTTTTGTTTCTTGGAGAACCAAGAAACGAGACAATGTCCGAGGAACTGACAAGTTCCGGAGGTGCTCTTCCTATCAACTAGACTCCCCGCATAATCGGAGTCACAATAACCTCTTAAATCAAAACATGCATTCTTAGGATAAAATAAACCAAATTTCAAAGTACTTCTAAGGTATCTAAGGATGCGTTTTACCGCAATAAAATGCATCTCCCTCGGATCACTTTGAAATCTAGCACATAAACATACTGCATGTAAAATATCGGGTCTACTAGCCGTTAAATAAATTAGACTACCTATAATGCCACGATACAAGGTTACCTCGACATGCTTTCCCTTTTCATCCTTGTCAAGCTTTGCACTTGTGCTCATAGGAGTGTTCACCTCTCTTCCTTCACCAAAATTGTACTTTTTGAGCAAATCTCTTGTGTATTTGGTTTGGGAAATGTACACGCCATCTTCGGTTTGCTTGATTTGCAATCCAAGGAAATAATTTAGTTCACCCATCATGCTCATCTCGAACTCACCTTGCATAAGACTAGCAAATTGCTCACAAAGACAATTGTTAGTAGCACCAAAAATAATATCATCAACATATACTTGAACAATTAAATGATTTCTACCTTGTTCTTTTATGAACAAAGTAGTGTCAACTTTACCTCTTGAAAAACCATTATTAAGAAGAAAAGTACTTAACCTCTCGTACCAAGTTCTTGGAGCTTGTTTGAGGCCGTAAAGAGCCTTTTTCAGTTTGAAGACATGATGTGGTGAATCATGACATTCAAACCCGGGAGGTTGTGCAACATACACTTCCTCTTGAATAACACCATTCAAGAAGGCGGATTTAACATCCATTTGGTAAAGTTTAAAATCCCTATAACAAGCATATGCCAACAACATCCTAATAGCTTCAAGCCGTGCTACGGGTGCAAATGTCTCATCAAAATCAATACCTTCTTCTTGACGGTATCCTTGAGCAACTAACCTAGCCTTGTTTCTAGTGACATTACCTTGATCATCCATCTTGTTACGAAAAACCCATTTCGTACCAATAATAGGATGATCGTGTGGTTTGGGAACTAACTCCCAAACATCACTTCTTTCAAATTGGTTTAATTCTTCTTGCATTGCCAAGATCCAATTTTCATCAAGAAGTGCATCTTTAATATTTTTAGGCTCTATAAGAGAGACAAATGCATTCTCTCTATATTGCCTTCGTGTGGTGATACCCCTATTTAGATCACCTATGACTAACTCTTGAGGGTGAGAACTTTTGTGCTTAAATGATCTAAGAAGATTGGAGACATCACCTCCAACTTCCTCTTGATCATGTTCCGGAAGAGATGAACCTTCATCATCAACATGAACCTCATGTTCCGAAATGTGTGATGCATTATCTACATTTTGTGTATCAACATGAGTATGAGAAAAATTTATTTTTGACTCACTAAGTTCATGCACACAAGGTGGAGGAGTACCTTCAATAGGTTCAACTCTCAAATCGATGAAGATGTTTCCATTTGGAGGATCATCAACGATCTCTCGTTGAGGAACGACCATAGAAACATCCTCAAGAATTTCTTCTTGAGGAGTCACATCTTCATCCTCTTCACAATCCTCATTAAGTTTAGGCTCGTCACTAAGTGACTCATTAAACTTAACATGGATTGATTCTTCCACCTTTTGACTCCTTTTGTTGAAAACACGAAATGCTTTACTATTTCAGGCATAACCTAAAAAGATACCTTCATCCGCTTTGAGATCAAGTTTGTCCAAAGTATCTTTGGTATTAAGTATAAAACACTTGCAACCAAAGACTTTGAAATACCCAATGTTGGGAACTTTCCCATTCCAAAGCTCATAGGGTGTCATATTTAGATATGGTCTCAAATAGAAACGATTGATCACATGGCAAGCGGCATTTACCGCTTCGGCCCAAAAATACTTGGGCAAACCGAACTCATTCAACATTGCTCTACACATTTCTTGTAGAGTTCTATTCTTTCGTTCGGCCACACCATTTTGTTGAGGAGTTCTAGGTGCCGAAAGGTCATGAGAGTATCCTTTGGATACACAAAACCTTTCGAAATCACCATCGAACTCACCACCACGATCACTACGGATGGTTTTAATAGTGTCATCCACATGATTTTCCAATCGTTTACTTAGACTTATAAACTCACTGCATGCATCACTTTTCTTAGCTAGAAACATCACCCACGTATAACGAGTATAGTCATCTACTACCACGAAGGTATAATGTTTACCACCCAAGCTTTTTGTTCCAACATCCCCATACAAATCCATATGAAGCAATTGTAGGGGCTTGGAGGTGGAAATATTTGTCTTGGATTTGAAGCTTGTTTTCACAAGCTTCGCCTTTTGACAAGTGTCACATAAGTCATGGTTTTCGAAACTCATTTTTGGACGTCCTCGGACTTTACCATTTTCGCAAATAAATTTAAATGTTTTGAAACATACATGTCCGAGACGTCTATGCCATAGTTGCGTCAAATCATTCTTAGCAACTAGACAAGATACATTTTGAGAAACCAAATCATTGATGCTGAGTTTGTAAATATTTTTGAAACGCAAAGCCTCAAATAAGATCTTTTCTTCCTTTTTCACAACACACTTTGTTTTCAAAAACGTTAGCTCATAGTTAGCATCACAAAGTTGACTGACACTTATCAAGTTAAACTTAAGACCTACAACATATAAGACATCACTAAGAGAGAAGGAATCGTTACCCACAATACCATGTCCTTTGATTTGGCCTTTGCTACATCCAAAGTGGACAACTCCTCCGTCTTGCATAGTGAGTCTATGGAAGAGACGTTTGTCTCCCGTTATATGGTTGGAATACCCACTGTCCACGACCCATTTGACCTTCTTGTCTTCGCTTTCTTCATTGAGTGCTAGGGCCTACAAAAGAACCATATGAAGTTGGTACCCTTTTTGTTTTGGGTCCTTGAAGGTTAGTCACCTTCATCTCGCCTTTCGGCACCCACACAAGATTCTTATTATTTTTAGCTCTACATACTCTTTCTACATGACATTTCCTATTGCAATAAAAACATGTAGGAGTATGCTTGTGAGTTGGTGCATGCTTGTGCCAATGCTTGTGTGTAGGCACATGTCGTGTTTCCTTTTTGGGAACCACCTTCTTTGGAATAGAAGAAGGTTTTTGTTTCACAACATGAACCAAAGGTTGTGAAGCCTTTGGAGCATAAGCCTTTTGTTTAGGCAAGTGCCTTTGCTTCTTCAAGGAGGTTTTGGACTCCTTGATCACTTGTGCTTGTTCCTTTTTATTTCCCTTCTTGGATGCATACATGGCACTAGGTTTGATTTTAGTCTTCATGCTTGGCCTAGATGCATCCTTCACCTCTACCTTTGTAGCACTTACCCTTGAATCATTTTTCTTATCCTCAAGGGCTTGAGCACATGATTTTATCAAATCATGTTTCTCTTCAAGTGTAACCACATGCATAGTTAAAAATATATCATGCTCAAGTTGCAATGCAATGTGATCTTCTAACATGTCATTATATTCATTTAAGCATGCTCTAAACTCTTTCTTGACACGTTTATATTTTAAATCTAAGAGGTCATTTTCTTGCACTAAATCATCTCGTTCATCAATAATTCTATAGTGAGATGAGATATTGCATACCTCCATGTCGTCATCAATGGCCATGAGAGCAAAGAACTCCTTGTCAAGATCATCTTGCACCACCCCCGTGAGTGCAAGATCATCACGATCGCCATTGTCACTCTCGGTCCCAGAAAGAATGCTCTCCCAATGGGCTACTTCTGCTTGCAAGGCCTTCTTCCTTTGGTAGATGGCCTTCTTGTCTTTGAGTTGTGGCTCCTTTACCTGACAATCTTTCATGAAATGACCAAGCTTTCCACATTTGTAGCATTTGTTCTCTTGGTCCTTCACCTTGTCCTTGGAGTATTTCTCCTTGTTGAATCTTTTGGCTTCATCACCATTCTTTCTAGCAAAACGTCGGAATCTTCTAACAAGAAGTCCGACTTCATCGTCCGAGTCCTCTGACTCGCATACTAGCGCCTTAGAGGAGTGACGAATAGGATCATTTTTTTCTTGTGCATCCAAATGAATCTCATAAGTAATGAGATTCCCGTATAACTCGTCCAAGGTGATTGTTTCTAAATCCTTGGACTCCTCAATGGCCGTCACTTTTGCGTTCCATTCTCTTCCTAAACTGTTTAGGAAGCAATGGTTTAGATCCTCTTGTTCTATTTTCTTGCCAACCGCTTTGAGAAGGTTGACAAGCTTGGTGAATCTTTGGATGGACTCTTCAATCTTTTCACCTTTAGGGACAGTAAAGTTGTAGAATTGTTTTATCAACTGTCTCCTCTTGGCCTTTCTTACTTGGGATGTTCCTTCGTGGATCATCTCAAGCTTTGTCCAAGCCTCATGAGCGGATTGGACACCTTGAATCTGAGCTCTCTCATTTGAAAAAAGAGAGCTATTTAAAATAGCAAGAGCCTTGCTATTTATGGCCAACTGGAACTCCTCCTCAGGAGTAGGATCATCAATATCAATGGGAATCATAGATCCTCTTGAGACCTCAAGCCATATTCTGTGCCCACAAGAACATAAGTAGGTTTCCATATTTGACTTCCACAGTGGGTAGTTTAGAGGGTCAAACATGAGAACTTTGACATGGACGTTTGAGATAGAAGAGAGTAGGGTTTCTTGCCTCCTTCTTCTAGAGGCTTCAGCACTAGGAGAACCCAAATCATCAAAAACAAATGGATCCATACTAAAATGATCAAATCTTGTATTTGGACTCAAATAAACAAGATGTAGCTCTGATACCAATTGTTAGGTCCCTTAGAACACACTAGAAGGGGGGTTGAATAGTGTGTTCACCAAGTATGGATATTTTATGGCTATTTTTCATTTTGAAGTGCAACCAATACTTGGGTGTGTTCTTTAGAAGGAATAAAGACTTGCAAGAAAATAAAGAACATAAGTATGTATAGAGGTTCAAGTCAAATGACTCTACTCCTCTACCTTCTTGATGTTTCACAAGAAGGATTTTGAAATGGGGATTGTTATTTCTTTTGGGAGAAACAACAATCAAGAACAAATCCAGAAAATAGAAAAACTAGGCACCTTGCATAGACCACAACCAAGAAGTCTAACCCTTTGAAGTTTAGCCTCCAAAGATCTTCTTTGCCCTCAAAGAAATCTTGTAGGGAGAATAGTGCACCACACACTATCAACTAACCCTTCAAAGTCTAGAAATCTCAAACAAGAAGCACCCTTGCTCCTTGACCAACAATCTACCCAATCTCTCACAATATGATCTCACCAAGAAGAAGACTCTTCTTCCCCTTACAATAAACACTCTCAACAATAAAGTAAAATGTATAAATATTACAAGTATTTTGAGAGCTTGAGCTTGAGAGAATTTGAGAGCTTGCAAAGTAGAAAGTTGGAGAAGACAATGGAGGAAACCCTTGTTTTATCAACTTCAAAGTTTCTTCCCGTTTGAAACCCTCTGCACTGACATTAATGGGTTTTGGCATCATGTGTTGGTGAGTCCTCATCATTGGAGATCTCCCTTTGGCATGTAGCAACATTCTTGGAGAGATTTCAAAATGAATGCCAAGAAAGGAAACCTGAAATCTTCAGCAGAGAGGAGCCTGTGAAAAAGACACTAAAAGGGGAGGGTACAAAGAGTCAACTGATGTTAAAAAGTGAAGTTTAAGACCTTTGTAACGTTGGTCACATGAAGCGTCTAATGTGCTAAAAGCATAGGCGTTCGAAGTGACATTGAACGCTTGATGTAAAAATGAACAGTCGTTCGAAGTAACATCAAGCGTCTAATGTGAGCTTCTTAAGTCGTTCGAAGTTACATGAAGCGCTTAATGTGGCTCTTCATGCTTGTTCGCACTAACTCTGACTTTTTCTCAGAGAAAGTACTTAGGAGTACGTGCTCAACCAGGGAAAAAGTACTTTCGGCTTGGTGGACTGCATAAAGCGCCTAAAGAGGCGTTCAAAGTGTTCGCACTTTTCAACAGGCCACATGAAGCGCCTAATTCGGCGTTCAAAGTGTCCTGATTTTCAAACACTCACATGAAGCGCCTAATCTAGGCATTCGAAGTGTTCGCAGATCCAGACACTTCACATAAAGCGCCTAATCTAGGCGTTTGAAGTGTACTGGACTCCACCAAGAGACATTAAGCGCCTAATGTAGGCGTTCGAAGTATACTGACTTCAAACAACATACATGAAGCGCCTAATCCCTTGTTCAAAGTGCCAAAATGTGCAAATCATCAAAACTTAACATATTCTAACAATATGGGCTCAGGTGTACGTAGTGCACACATTGCAAAGACATCCTGTTTTCTCCAACGTTTGTTATTAAATATAGTTTAGGCTCCATTGAATACGACTAGTCTTAATCGATCAACACGTTAATTTACTTGGACGATTCCAAAACAGGAGTTATTGAAGTTTTGAAGGAAATGAGAAATAAAAAAGGTAATGCAGCCAATATTTTTTTTCTGGTTAATAATAAAAAAGATCCTCCAATATTTTCGGGTTTTTGAGATAAACATCCTGTTTTCTAAATTAGAATAAAAACCTCTTAGAAGCTGAGCCTATGCTACTAAACCTCTCATTTTGTCAAAATAGACGAACTATTGTTAATTGTTATACCCCGTGCCCAAGGGGTAAAGGAAAAATAAAAGAAAAAGAAAAATATCAAACCTAGGATAAAACTCTATCCTAAACTAATGGAATTAAAGTGCATTAGGATATTTCCTAAGAATCAAATCCTAAACCTATAGTAGGAAAATATCCCAAAACACCTACATAACCCACTACACCTATATCTATATATACTACCCTAAGATTTAGAAACCCTACCCATCCTTCAAGCATCTGCCGTCCCCAGCAAGAAAAGAAATATATATATCTATATATATATATATATATATATATATATATATATATATATATATATATATATATATATACTCCACCCCCTAGCAAGCCGGCCGAAATTTTTAGAGGAATACGAGGGGTCTTTTGATCCAATCCAACCCAAATTCAATCTACGGTATTGTACAATCGGGATATGTAAGTATCCTACTTATATTTGTTATGAATTTGGCAAAATTATGAATTATTTTCAAAGCAAACTTGGATCATCCATGTTTATTTGTGCCTTCATATATGTATGGAATTATGTATGTGTTTATGTGTATGTGTCGATTTTATATATGCGTATATTATATATATTTTTATATGCACATCCGGCTACGTATATGAATTTCATATATATATATATATATATATATAGTGAGTATGTATATATGCCGAATATGATATATGTTTGAAAAAAAGAAAAACAACAAATTTTTGGCCAACTGGCCGATGTGGGGTGTATAAAGTATAGGTATGCATAAGCTACTAATTGTGTTGTTACTGCCGAAATGTGTGGATAAAGGGGGAAAAAATTTAAGGTCACGTGATTCTTTTTTTTATTTAAGTGTCGTGCGCATGAATGGATTACGTATACGTATGTATGAAGTTATTTTTGTTCTCTTCACTTATTTTTGTGTGCTGAGGGTGCGTGGTGGCCGAGACAGTGGCCAAACCGTTGGTGCACAGTCCAATATCAACCTAATAGTGTGTGTGTGTATATATAGGAACTAAAAACAGAAATAAAACAATGGCTTCTGGCGGCTCTGGCGATCGATCATGAACTACGGTTACGTTCACGATTCATGCTTGGAAGTCACTCTGTTTTCTGTAGCAGCGAATATTACCAGCGAAGTTTTGATCTTTTCTACATACTCATATGGAATCGCATGATCCTCCACCGGATCATGCAGGGAAGAAATCGTTTCTGACAAGCTTTATCAAAAAAACCTGGAGCCGCCTCCTTCTACGCCTTCACGGCCGGTTAATCAATACAAGGGTCTGCCCTCTATTAATTTCACAGCAGAAGAGGTAACTAAGTATTCAATTCCTTATCAACACACACTTATAGGTTTTTTTTGGCATGGGAGGTCAAACATGAAACAGTTGGCTCTATGCATGGAGCGAATAGGTTTCAAAACCACACAAAAATTGGAATTATTGAATGATAAACACGTACTAATCACTTTCTCAAATGTTGTGGATTGCCAACGATATTTTATGCGTCGCACTTGGATGTTGAGCGGTTATCAGATGCGAATCACAAAGTGGACGCCTGACTTTGATCCACAGGTGGATAAGCCTATTATTCCAACATGGGTATCAATCTGAGGTCTTCCGCTGTACCTTCATAAAAAATATGCATTGTGGGATATAGCGCATATGATAGGTTATCCTCTAAAAATGGATTCCGCTACCGCTCAGGGATTAAGGCCATCAGTTGTTAGAATATGCTTGGAGTTGGATATCTCAAAACCATTACCACCTAAACTTCATATACAAGGAGGAGATAAGGAGTTCTATCCTACTGTAGAATATGAAAATGTACCTTTGTTTTGTGCTTCTTGTAGAACACTGGGACATGAACAAAAAACTTGCCCGCAATTAATCGCATCAAAAGTTGCAGACGCAATCGATCCTCAACCAAAGATACCTGCTGCACCTGTTCTGCAGAGATGGACACCAAAAAAATCTAAGCCAAAAACAACACACGAAGACCTAACTGGTGAGGTGCAACACTCTGAGGAAATTCATAGCCCAGATGCTCATCTGTGTTCTGGGCAGCAGCCTACTTTGGAAATAATTGTGCCCATATTGCTTACTCGAGAAGAGGAGGTCATTAATGACCCTCTTCATAAGGGTCCTTCTTCATCACACAATATGGTTTCCCAGGAAATGGCGATTAATACAGAAACTCAATGTCATAAACCATCTCCACCAATTTCGGATAAAGAGCCATTAGATTCTCAGACTACAGAGTTACACAATAAAAATGATGGTGCAGAAATCATCGAGGAGACCACAGACATGGATCATAATGCTGATGAGCCACTGCCAAATGTGGGAGTTCCATAGAAGTGGCTGTTGTTGATCAAGACAATCTTTTATGCGCCACAGTATCTGATACGGAGCTCTTTTTTCCCACAGGAGAGCGGGCATGCCTAGTTAATAAATCAATTGAAGAGCCACTGCAAGGAATAGCACAGTCAGAAATTTGAAGGCGGGGCTGCTGGCAGCTGCAGAGGAGTTCCAATGGATTTTGGCATCATGTGAAAGGAATCCTCGTCCCTTAACAGAACTGCTTAATATTGAACAAGATCTCCCTCATCCCAAATAAAAAAGACGTCGTACAAATCAAGAGATGATAAGCACTTACCAATCATCAGTTGACAGGACTACTCGCTCTTCAAACTCTTAAACTCAGTCTGATCAATGATTTGCTTAGTCAGGAATGTATGTGGTTTAGCCACATCCTTAGTCAGATTGAAACGTTTACTCAAATCCCAGAAAATTCAGTTGCTCACAATTATTGAACCAAAAAAACTCACAACACAACTAGATCGATTTCGTCTTAAACTTAGCTTCTCTAAAGAAGAGGTAGTATGTGCATGGAAGGTTTGGGTGTTTCGGAATCATTCTTCTCTTCGGTTACTAGAGTCTATTCATGCAGAACAATGTTCTTTTTTCCGTTTTCATCTGATTTAGTCAGATTACATAGCTTGGTTCACCCCAGTCTATGGCTTACATACAATCACAGATCGAAGACGCTTATGGACATCAATGCAGCAACATTATGATGCACATTCAGAACCTTGGTTGATAGGGGGAGATTTTAATACTTTTCTTTCAATGGATGAACATGCTGGATTATCAACCCCAAATATCTCTTCTTTGGAGGGATTTCAAGACTGTGTCACTTACTGCGCTCTCATTGATCTACCCTTTGATGGATCAATGTATACTTGGTCTAATGGACGTGGATTAGGAGTTGTAAAAAGAAGACTGGATTGCTTTTTATGTTCAGAGTCCTTTAATACTCAGTTTCAATCTCTGCGAGTGAAGCATTTGCTTCGGCTAACATCTGATCATGCTCCGTTATTATTATTGCGATGTGTGCATCATCAACAGCAGGGTCCGAAATCTTTTTGCTTCCTTAATGTTTGGCTTGATCATCCAGAGTTTCTACCTTTTGTGCAAGCTACCTGGGCTTCCTATCCCACTCGTGGAGGTATGAGAGGTATATATGATAAGTTTCTTTCAATAAAACGCGGTCTGCGTACATGGAACACGACAGTCTTCGGAAATGTTTTTGACAAGCTACAGGAGGCAGAAAAAGCGCAATCCATGATAAGAAAATGTATGATAATCATCCTTCACCAGAAAACCGACAAGCTTATAAACAGGCTCAAGCTCATTACAAAACAGCAGCCAGGCGAGAATTATTGTACTGGGAGCAGCGTGCTAGATTGAAATGGATGAGTGCGGGAGATGCCAATACCTCCTACTTTCACAACATAGTAAGAGACCGTCAACATAGACAGTTTATTACGTCTATCTACACTGAAGATGGAGCTTTATGTGACAATCCAGTCATTATAAAGCAGGAAGCAGTCTCATTCTATACCAAGTTATTCACAAAGGAACCCATTCAAGATGAAGAGCTGTTGCTGAATGTGATACCCTCTCTGATCACTACAGAGGAAAACGCCCAACTGATCGCCTTGCCGCAAATATCTGAGATTCATGAGGCGGTGTGGTCATTGGATCCGAAAAGTGCCCCAGGGCCAGATGGATGTAATGGACAATGTTTTTGCGCATGCTGGAAGTTTGTAAAGGATGATATGCTAATGGCAATGCAGGAATTCTTCTTGGGGCTCCCTCTAACCCGTGCCATGGGTAGTACGTTAATTACCCTCATTCCAAAAAAGCTTGCACCACAAAACTTTTCTTGACTTTAGGCCCATTAGTTTGGCAAACTTTGTCTCTAAGGTGGCAACACGAATTCTAGCAACAAGATTCCAGCCAATCCTGCTGCACAATATATCAACAGAACAAGCCGGCTTCTTAAAAGGAAGAGACATCACTGATCATATATTGATGGCAAATGAAATGACACATTACTTGTAGAGAAAAAGGGGTTTGAGTGATTTCAAAATATGTGATTTAAATGAGCATGACAAAAACGTGTGCATGATATAAACGTATGCATGATATATTGCTTATTACTTGCCTTATTTAGCTCATATATAATGTTGCCGTACTAACGAGCCATGAAGCGTTAAAGCTTACATCATATGGCAAACATTTGTTGTGTTTACACTATTTTCAGGTGCCACTATTAATGAACGAAACTAGTTCATTAAGTGAAGTACTTAGTTAATTAAACTAAGTAGTTCATTAAAGGAAGCTAAATTTGGAAAAGGCACAAAGGAAACAAGGCTAAGGAAGGAAAGTCTCCTCCTCCTCCCCTCATTTAATATGCACGCCTATATACATACATAAATACATATTTTCTGATTTTTTAAAAAAGGTACATACACATGTATCCCAACGTACTACCGACACGTTACATATTACGTACGTACGTTAACGTCACACCATCATACTTAACTCATATTTATGAGTATATTAAGGTCTTATATTATATGATATAAGTCATGGTGATGACAAATTAAATACGATACATTAAAAGGTTCTAAACCGAAAATTGTCGTATCGGACGAATACCGAAACTTCGCCAACGTGTCACGTACTTGACATAAATAGATGGCCAGCCCCTACACTTCAAAAATATCTATAATTTTCGTGCCTACGATGATATGTTCAGCCATAAAATCTTTCCACGTTGGCACACACAAATCACCCCACATCAAGGCTAAATTGTGGAGATTCCAACTTCAATTTTGTCACATAATAATGGCGCCACTTTAGACAAGCCAAGAGCTGAGAATTAAAGTTTATATTATATATATTATGTGTAACATAATATATATAACATGTGCAAAAAGTTGGAATTTAATTAGAGAAAAATCGGGTAATCAATAAATATTGAAAATTTGGTTTTCTACGTACACAACACATGGAACACTTTTGGCACATCATACGATACGTATCTAGACACTTTTTACATATGTCATACATCTTAAAGTGTTCTAGAAAATTAAATTAAGGGCTGATTGGAACATAACATGTGTGTATTATTAAATGTGCACTATTTTACAAAGTTAGCAAAAATGAAATTCAACACATGCATATACATGTATACACGCCACCTACAGCTGAGATGGAGCATATGTGGATCCTTGTTGGCATATTGATTGGTCAAGAATCAATCATACAATGTTGGTGATTTAAAGAAACAAGCTACAAATGGTAAGGTTTCAAACTTTGTCTCATTTTAAACACATGCTGAAAATTTCAGCATGTGAATACTAGGCTGGCCGAATTTTCTGATTAATTAGGCTATATTTTGTGTCCTGAATTATGAGGATAATTGGAAGAAAAAATGGAAGAAATTTGAATGAAGTACAAAGCCATAAAATTTGATATCTTGAATATCACACATGCTGAAATTTTTCAGCATGTGTGGAATGTATCTTGAACGTTTTCTAGGCCACATTGATGTCCAAAATTCATTTCCAATTTGATAAGAATATTTGCTACTAATTGGTGATTCATTTTAAAAAGAAAAATCAAAGAAAAATGGAAATAATTTGAAGTAAAGAGCCATGTATCACATGCTGAAATTTCAGCATGTTAATCACTCTTAATGGCCGAATTTTTTTCCCTTTTTGTGAGAAAATTATCTTGCTAACTTTATGTGACAATCTTGTGGATTATGGAAATTATTCTATGTTGATTTTGGCACATTTTTTTAGTGAAATATTCAGATTTTCCAAGTCATCAAATGATGACAACTTTCAACCAATCATGAAGTGCCAAGTAAGCAAAGGTTAAATGATCATCCAATGAGAAGGGGCCAAGTAAGCAAGATCATGTCACAATGATGCCACACATTCTCCCAAGGACTTAGAAGATAATTTTCAAGAGGGGATGACACCTATAGGGGGACGGCTACAAGGCATAAAAGGAAAGAAGATGAGCAAAAACAAAAGACAAGAACAAGCATTACAATCGTGAGATCAAAAACGCCTAGCCTCTCTTATTCTACACTTTCTTTCTTTCTTTCTTCTTGAAAGCCTATTGTACTTATATTTCTATCCTTGAATAGGCTTGTATTATACCACCACATACTCTTTATCTTTGTAAAAGATTGATCAAGGTGTGATCAATCTTCATTCTTGCTAGGTGGTGGTGTTCGTGCGAATTGTATTCATCGTACAGGGTTTGTAAAGGGTTGGAGTTGGTGTGTAACTCCATCAACCCTGTGGTAAGGTGTATTGCATGTGTGTGACTAGTGTGAACCAAGGAAGGTGTTCCTTGAAGACTGGAGTAGGTTGTTTATAACCGAACCAGCATAAAATTCTCGGTGTCATTTACTTTCAGCATTTATATTTTGTTTCTGCACAGTTTACTCTTTTTGTTTGCGTTCGTAAAAATCGTAAACGACTTTCAAAAATTACAAACATTTTCAGAAACAAAACCACACGTCTTAGGGTTAATTTGGTATAAGTTTCAACCCTTTTGGATAAGTATAAGTCATTGAAATATCCAAAGTCCTGAGACTAGTGTAGTCTGATTTTCAAGCTTGCAAAGGTTGAGACTTTGAGTGTATTTGACTTACTTTCCGAAAGAATTTTTCAAAACTGTTTCTACCCATTCAAATAAAACATATAAGGGGTTAGTGGTTAAAATTTCAGATCAATTGGAGTTAAGAACAAATAGGAATAAAATTTTCAAAACAGTCTACCGTTTTTGGCAGATTTGCGTAATCTGACCACCAACGATTTTTGAAGGGGTTAAAGGTTGAATTTAAATCTGAAAATTTTAGGAGACCCTCAAAACATCTGAGGCTAAGTTCTCTCCAAATTTCAGAATTTTTGGAGACCTACAACCTAGTTTTAAAAACGTTTTAAAACTGGTCCCAAAAACAGAATCTGTTTTCAGAAGTTGAGTTGGTAGATTTTAAGCAAATTTTAAAAACCACACTTTCCGCACCAACTATTCAACCCCCCTTCTAGTTGTGCCTTGCAGATCCTTCATTACTTAGACAAAAAAATTCAGGGACCTAA
Organism: Eustoma russellianum; assembly: GCA_036186865.1. Taxonomy (NCBI): domain Eukaryota; kingdom Viridiplantae; phylum Streptophyta; class Magnoliopsida; order Gentianales; family Gentianaceae; genus Eustoma; species Eustoma russellianum. The sequence continues at coordinate 16,417,732 of AP025046.1, read as the reverse complement.
CGTAATGATCAAATTAGACATGATGAAAGCAATCGATCGGGTAAATTGGGCATTTCTAACAAAACTTCTCCACTACTTTTGGTTTGATTCACGATTGATCACGATGATATTCAATCATTTACAAGGTACCTATATATCCATCCTCATCAATGGAGAACCGGCTGGTTTCTTCCAACCATCACGTGGGGTCAAACAAGGTGATCCATTATCTCCGCTACTATTTATCCCAGCGTCTGAAGCCTTTTCAAGGGGATTAAATCACTTGATCATTCAAGGCGCAATACAGCCTTATAATGTTGGCAGAGTGCATCCCTGCTTATCTCACCTTGCGTTTGCGGATGACCTTTTGATATTCATGAATGGCAATTTGAAAAATCTTGAGAGGTTTTGGCAGTTTTTACATCTTTATCAAAATGCGTCGGGACAGGCTGTTAACTATCAAAAAACCCAATTTGTAGCACCCTACTATATTCAAGCATTGCAACTCCGGAGAATGGAAAATTATATTCATATGCAAGCAGTTTCACTGCCAATTAAGTACTTGGGAGTATCACTTTTCAAAGGGAAGGCTCGTGTTTCTTACTACAATTCATTGATATCATCCTTTCAAGCAAAGCTAAGCATGTGGAAAAATAAGTTCTTGAATTATGCAGGACGACTTATTTTGATTAAACACGTCCTTGCTGCTATTCCGTTACATCATTTACTGGTTTCTCTACTTTCTGCTAGACTGATTACTCTATTGCATCGATTGATGACTAAATTATTTTGGGGGACATCTGAAGGTACAAAGCGCCATCCATGGGTTTCAATGGAAAAACTCTTTCGTACTACAGAAGAGGGAAGATTGGGACTTAGGAGTTTGGAGGACTTGCAGATGGCTTACTCTTGTCGGTTATGGTGGAGATATCAAACGCAAACTACATTTCTCCGCACTTTTTTACACTCCAAATATGGGGGTCGAGGTACTCTCTCTATTCGAATTACAGATTCACCAATATGGAAGCGTATATGTCGAATGCATCCTACATGTATCACCCTAACATCTTTGGTATAAGATGCACTCATTTGGCCAAGTATGCTGGATGGATCCTTCTCTCTTAAAGTCGCTTACGAGCAACTAAGGTCTACGGGAGTTAAGCTGTTCTTGCATAAATTTGTTTGGCATAAGCTTATTCACCAAAACAAAGGATATTTCTATGGAGATTCTATCATGAGGCCTTGCCCATCCCGACGAACTTAGCAAGGTTTGCGGCGGTGTTTCCTACCCAGTGTCCTTTCTGTTTGACGGAGGCCATAACTACTGATCATATTTTTTTAACATGTCCGGAGGTGTCTTCTATTTGGGAGTACCATAGTCTATGTCTGGATGGACCTATAGTCACATCATCACAGATTCGCCCGTTCTTAATACAATGGTGGATATCCTCTCAGGGTAAATCTCTTAAAGGACAACTTCACATTATATTACCAGCTCATCTTATGAGGGAAATATGGAAAGCATATACATCTATTTTATTTGGAGAAGGCCGCTGGTCTAAAAGATTGGTGATAGAACTTATTAGAAGATCAATATATGAATGGACGCTTGAACATAAAGGAAAGAAATATATATTGCCGGATGCTACCTTGGTTCAACTTGGACTAATTCCAGCCTTTGCAACACCTCGTTGTTGAGTGATCCGCTGGGTACTTCCACCCTCTGGTAGTCATAAACTAAACGTAGACACAGCCTATGGGAAATACTCCGCAGCAGCAGGTGCATTTCTACGTAATTCCACTGGAGCCTTTATCAGCGCTATCTCATTCTCATTGCCCATCTCATCTCCAGACCAGGCAGAGCTCCAGGCTACGGTGTTAGCAGTTTTACATTTTGCTTGCTATGGATATCATTTGGATGTTGAAGTTGATGCTTAGAGTGTCTTAACAAAAGTTCATGAAAGTCGATCCTCTCTAGCGCGCATTTTGTATGAACTCCTGGCTTCACAGTCATTTACATTGGAATATATTCCGAGGGAGATTAATAAGCCGGCGCACTACCTGGCTCAGCATGGTCAACAACAACCGCTACTCACTCACTTCTCACATTTAATGGACTTACCACCTCTAGTTGGGGCTACAGTACAGACTGACTCTATTCCCAATTTGCGACATGGATGAAAACTTTACTTCTGATCGTTGCACATGCCTTGGACTGGTATGGGCAACCCGGGTATGCTTGCTTGCTATAACTTTGAGTGCGTGTATTGCTGGATGGTTGTCTGTATCATTGTATACAGACAACACGGGTGGTACTTTCTCATATTATGGATTTGCTCTCTTTGATATGAGTTATTCTCTGTTACTTACAATGTTTCTCATCACATGCATGTGTTGGCGCTGGGCTCGCTGGAGGAGATATTATGATCAATTGTAATCAAAAGAATGGAGCTCACCTCCACGCACAGGAAAAAGCAGCATTCTTGGGCTATACAAATCAAATTCTCTTCATCTCTTTACACGCGATAGAGCTACGGCTACGGACTTTCAATTTTATTATATTCGAAAACATCATATAGATACAGGCTCCTTTCATATACATATGCACGCTTTTTTCCTTCGCCAAGGTTTTATCCACAAGGGTGGTTTTACTTGGCAAGGTTTTAATGCGACATATCATATATGATTGGAGACTACAGATTATCATAGCGCTATACTCACATTTTGCATATGATGACATGTAATATGTACCAAGGTATTCCTCCGTCACAAATGAGGGCTATATCAATAAAATCAATCTATTTGGTTTAAAATATATATATATATATATACATTTATATATATATATACAGATATATATATATATGCATATATATGTATATAACATAAAGTATTAATATATGTATTGTTAAGTGTATAAATTGATATTATGTGAAAATTGTGTTTGATGAAATTAAAGGGACTATGGGTGAATGGACTATATGCTATGATTATAGGGTTGCATAAGTTGGGATGGATATATGTAGGGGAGGATTGAATGCTTTTATGTAGTTAATCGAATTAGGGTTCTCATAATGGAAATTGGGGGAAATAAATTCTAAAAAAATGTAATTCTTCATAGTATGAGGGTGGAATAAGGTGGAAAATAAAAAAATAGAATTCTGATAGTTAAAAAAGGTGGTCAGTGGCGGCGCGTGCAGCACACGCACCAGCAAATGGCAGCACGTGGCTACCCTTCAGACCATGCATGCGGGCGAGTGCTTGCGCGTGTGGCTGTGAATTGTGCAGCAGTGTGTTAGGCGTTAATCGTACTTGCTGTATGTGTGGTTAGATGTGAGAAAATATGAGTGATGTGAAAATTAAGGATGTGCCGAAGGGTATAGAGGGAGGGGGAGTGGAATTAGGGTTTGTGTAGGGGTTAGGGGGCTGGGCCAAGGGAGCTGAGGTGGGGAAAGGTTCTGGGCAGTGAGGCATCAAGGGTGCCGAGGGGGTAAGGGGTGAGGCGTGGTGAGCTGGATAGTGGGTAAGGGGAAAAGTGGATCGAGGGAGGCACGTATATTTATATACATGTTTATACACATGTATGGGCGTGGGTATGTATATGTATATACGTACACGTGGATGGAGGTTATTAGAATATCGAACATCGAAAGATTAATAATCTTGTGATTGTAATTGTTATCGAAATATGTGTACTTGACTTGATTGATATGGGTTGTTGAAAAATATTGCAAAAATTAATATTTCAAAATCGCTTTAAAAATTGTGCACCGCATATTCAGAAAGTCACCCTTACAAGGGAAATATATCGTTAAGCTGGATTGGTCCAAACAAACAGGCTGTTCGAGCACATATGACTATAATCGCTAGGTCACCGGGACAAATCTACCACTGGGGGACTAATTCATAAGTCATGCGATATAAGTCACTTGTAAGACAAGTGCCATGGCCAATGGATAAAATCGAATTTGAAATTGTTATCGAAAATCTTATCGAATTATCAAATCGCATCGTATCGAACATCGAATCATTTTGAATTGAACTTGGAATTTATTTGCATCGCATTGATTTCAAAATTGCATCATTATTTTTGATTGTACTAACACTCGCTTGATTATGACTTTTGTTGCACATGACTTTGTTGCTTGATTGGTGTATGGGTAAAAAGGTAAATTTTATTTGCGAAGAGAAGCATGTTATTGTCTATATCGTTATTTATTTAGTTTATTACCCTTGCTTCTGTATGTATGATCGCATGGTAAATATAGATAGGTTATTTACAAGACGATGTAAGTCGCTCATGCTATGCCCCGTTCTTGTTTTATAGATAGACAGGTTTATGAGTTAGTACACCCGAGGATGATCAGGAGTGGAGATTTCATGATAGAGGATATTCTGATTAGGATTTCATGAGGAGATATATTGATAGCTCAGTTGAGACAAGTATTTACGGAATTGAGGTTTATGTAATTTGAGATTTAAAATTTATTGGTGTGATGATATTTGTATCAATTCCGATTTGCCTAGACATTGATATTAATGAAGATGATTATTTCGAAGATTTTTATTTTTATGACTTCCGCTAACATCGATTTACGTTATCTCACTGACATGTAATTGATCGTATCGACGCCTTGTAATTTTCTTAGTAAAATACGGAAAATGAGTCATTTTGAGTACTAGAGCTTGAGACAGTCCGCTACAACTATAATGTCCGTTATACTCCTCGCTTTCGGGAAAAAAACCATCTGCCTACTCAAAGCCCCTCTAGAATCCTTTCTCAAATACCCCAACAAAACCCTTCTCTTCCGTTGAGCATATTTACAGTTATGAAGAAAGAAAGAGAAATGGAAAACCTTAATATCTTGAATCAGTGACAATTATTATATCCATTCTTGTGTAGTAACCAATATAGGTTGCCGGTTTAATCCAATCACTGCAATCTCAGATGAAAAATTTGCTAATTTGCTTCATAGTTGTTAAAACAAAGGGGCATCATAGGGTGAAAATTTCAGGTATTTGTATAAGGGATAAGGGATTTTGGTTTGGGGAAAAGTGGGGAATGAGGTTGCTGCTGTAAGGGGGGTCAAATTTCTGGTATAGGTGGAGGGTGAAGACTGAGTTGCTGGTTGGGATTGGGATAGGGGAGGGGAAAATTGCAGGTAGGGGGCTAGGGGAGGCAAGAAACTATTGGGGTTGGGGGCTGTGGAGAGGGGATTCCAGATGTGGGGAGTGATAGAAGACCGAGAACACATTAAAGAAAAAAACGAACAACAGAGCAAAAGAATACAATAGTATGAACACAAGAATTTCTGTGGGAAACTCGAACGTCGGCCGGCTAAAAACCACACACGCATAGCCGACCCTTATGTTTGTATTTATAAAAGAATTTTACAATGCAACTACAAAGAAATTAGACATTGCGTACAACTAGGAGACTTATAAAAAGAGATAAAGATAAGATTCATATGTGATATCAAATATTTAATTCATCTTGTAAGACTTCTTTCTAATACTTGTCTTCATCCTAACAATTTCCCACTTAAAGACAAGTTTGAAATACTTGCCACTCAACAACCATCCTCTTTGATTCTTTTCATCCACTCCAAACAAACACGGCCAGCAACATTTGGCTAACACTGTCTGTGTTATACCCGAGTTGTATGAAAAAGAAGTAAAGAAAATAATTAAAAGGAAAAGCTATAAATATTAAAACATAGTTTGTAGTTATCTTACATTTTTTGTTTAGGGCAGGAAATATGATATCGAAATTAAACCTTAAGTGATTGACCTAAATATATTTCCTAAACCCCTTAGGATATTATCTACCTCTCTATATATATGCATACACCTAACTAAACCTTACATTCACATTAAATAAAATTTTCAACAGCCACACCCCGAGCCATTGAAGCAATTCGGCCGCCACCTTATAGAGAGAAAAAGGGAGGTTTTAATCCAACAAAACCCTAGGTTTGAATCGATCGTGTAGTAGTGGATATAAGTATCTTTCTGTATTCGTTATCAATTTGCGAACCGCATAGACATATTTTTGTATAAACATGAGAATCATGCATGTGTTAAATTGACAAATTGATGGATGTATATATGTATGTGTATATGGTTGAGTATGCATATATATGTATATATGTGGATGCAAGTTGTGTATTTTATGGTATATAGGGCGAAAATTATATATGGTGTCTATTGTATGGGTGTTGGAACCCGTAAAAAAAGAAGTTAAAAAATAAAAGATAGTGTGTGTGTGGTTGATGTGATTAAAGGATAAGGATGTGAGGAGATAATTTTGATAGTAGATAAATTCAAATTTTGAGTTTAAATTTAGATTTCCCTAAATCAATTCCTAACCATCCTACATTCTCCAATCTTCCTGACGCATCTTCCACGCGCGCCCCTGACGGCGCGTCCTAGACACGCACTGACATGTCCAATGCCGTCGGGCGCGTCTCGTAATAATGATTCAAATGCAACTGGTTTGAGATCAATCGAAGTTAAAACAAAGAAGTTATGAATTTTTGAAGAAAATTAGAATAAAAAGAAAAGAAAAACCCAGTCAGCTGACCGGGTATGGGCTGCACGCTGGACCAGACCGCTGGCCCGGTTTGCGCTATTGGACCAGACCGGACAGAAATATAAATTTAAAATTTGATAAATTAATTTCAGAATATAATAAATAGTACATTAATTAGTAGAAATAGATAATAAATTCTAAAAAATTAGATATTAATTCCAAAGAAAATTTCTAATTAATTCCAGAAAATATAAAACAGTGAAAATAAAGTATTTTTGTTAATTTTCTGAATTTTTTATTAATTTATCTTAATATAATAAATAGTAAAAATAGTTTTAAAATTCCAAAAAATAGGAATTAATTTCAGAAAATTTACAATTCGTTCTGAAAATATTATAGAATGGTGAAAATAAAGGATTCTTATAAATTTTATGAATTTATAATTAGGCTATATAATTATAATAAATAGTAAATAATAATAGAAAATTCAGGAAAAATAGGATAAAGTCCCGAAAGAATTAATATAAGATAGGAAAAATACAAGTGAAGGAAAATAATATTTTTATGACATTTTAAATAATTAAAGTGATGGAATTCGATGAAAAATTAAATAAATAGTAAATAAATATTGGAAAAATATAAGAAAAATATATTTAAAGAAATAAAAATAATACTAATAAAATGGGTGTATTCCTACAAGTATATATGCACGTGTATGGGCACAGGTATATATATGAATATGAATACACCGTAATAAAACGGAGGTATACATGTAAGTATACATGCACGTGTATGGGCGCAGGTATATATAGGAGCATGGATGCGCCGGATTATGGATTATGTGGGTGGAGCGTTCATGGCACGTGCATTGCATTGCATATCTTCGGGGCGCTGACTTCATGTTAGGGAGCGATGTGCGCTGACTCCACGTTACAGAGCGATGTACGCTGACCCCATGTTACGGAGCTATGTGCGCTGACTCCACATTACGGAGCGATGTACGTTGACTCCATGTTGCAGAGCAATGTGCGCTGACTCCATGTTACGGAGCAATGTGTGCTGACTCCATGTTACGGAGCGATATGCGCTGACTCCCCGTTACGGAGTGATGTACTCTGACTCCACGTTACGGAGCAATGTACGCTGACTCCATGTTACGAAGCGATATATGCTAACTCCACGTTACGGAGCGATGTACGCTGACTCCACGTTACAGAGCGTTATCTGCTGACTCAACGTTACGGAGCGATGCACGTTGACTCCATGTTACGGAACAATGTACGCTGACTCCATGTTACGGAGCGTTGTTTGCTGACTCCACGTTACAGAGCGAAGAGTAGGACCAGGGTCATGCATAGCATATCATGAAAAGAAAAGAACATATTGTGTGGGATAGTGATGTTATTGCGTGTGACACGATAGGGAGAAGGAATATGTATCACGAAGTTGCACATTGCATTCGATTGGACCAGTGGATGTTTATTTTATGTTCCGGTTATTGTTGTTTTTATTTCTTTATATATTTATTGTTATTTTTCTTATGTGCTTATGTATTTTGTAAGTATGGTTCCTTTCTGGGATTAGACGGGTAACCTACGGGTGATTTTCCCAAATTACTCACTCCCTACTACCATTCCCTCCACAGGTGAGCCAGCGTTTGACTAGAATCTCGTAAAGGACGAGTCAAAAGGTGTCAGCTGGGAGAGTGAAGTTTTGAGAGACATTTAGAGACATTTGATGGATTACCAGATTTATTTCTTTTGCGTCAGACTTTTAGATTTCATTTGATGTATCGGGTTTCGTCGGCCCTAAACGTTTATAATGATTGTTTTCGCGAAAAATTTCTACATTATTTCCAACGTGTAAGAAGTTTGAACGACGCCTTGTATTCTCCTTAGCGAGATACGGCAGGTGCATTGTTCCCGATGCTAGGGTACGGGAGCGGGGCGCTACAGGTGGTATCAGAGCTGAGGCTCCAGATCTGCCTTGGAAACGCAGGATTACCTAGATCACTTAGACATAAGCTATGATCTTTTTTGAAAATGAGGATTTTACCCCTAATAAACAAAGTAGACTTAAGAGATGATCTTAGACTTAAGTTATGATCAGGTTAAGGGGAGTGTGAGCGTTCTTTTGTTTTCTCTTATTTATTTATCGTTTCACCCCTGAACTTCTGCAATCACCCCATGTGTCACTAGAAATTCCAAAAATACCCCCCAACTTAGCCTGAATTCAAATAAATGAATATTTTCGACTGTTCTCAATACTAGAAAATGCCGAAAAGACGTGAACAAGCAGGTAATAACCACCAGAATCAGGGTCTTCTCCCCTAAGCACTTACGGATGCCATAGGGATTTCACCATCTTTACCTTACCACGGCAGCAGCTGCTGAATCAGCAGGCACTGCCTCCACCTCCACCGTAGCCGAGCCTGAGACCTTCTATTAGGAGATGTTAGACCATCTCCGATTATTGCAGGTGCCGGAAAATCTAAAAGTGGAGGTGGTAACTCTGTTTCTGACTTGAGATGCGGAGGAGTGGTGGCGCAGCACGACTGACACCGGCGATCCCTTGGATCTAATTTCGGAATGAGTTCAAGAGGTACTACGTGCCGACAGTGCGATCTTCTGAGCATGGCTCTAGATCCACGGTGGAAGCATAGAATTAGGCTATGATCTTAGAAAATAAGCTACGACTTTACCCTTAAGTCACGATCTTCGACATAAGTATCAATTTTTAGTCGTAAGCAATGATTATATATTGGCATGTTATTGGAAATAAAACGTGATCTTAGAAATTAAGTGATGATCCTACCCAAAGGTCACAATTTTAGACATAAGCGTCGATCTTGATTAATAGTTGATCTAAACATTAGATGACGATTTGAACATAAGTGCTGATTTAGTCATAAGTGTCGATTATTTACTATTTATGATTTTAGAAATAAGATATGATTTTAGACTTGAGAAGTGATGATACTAAGAACAATCCTAGAAATAAGTTATGATCCTAAACTAGAGAAGTCGATCGGTTTAGAAACACGTATACTTAAGGTATCCCATACAATTCTTCCTTGTCTAAGTTTGATCATAATCCTATAAGCCGTGATCTTAGTAACCCTAGTTGAATACTATATAATTAATTTGAAGGAATTACAATATTAACCAGAATACCCCTACTTGGACAGTAGCATCAGAGCAAGCTTAGGTCTAAGTTGAGACCATAGGCACTAAGGAATGATTTATAGTAGAATGATAGAAACTAAGTAACGATTTATAAGCGCTATGACCAGTAGAGTTGGTGAAAGATATTGTTCAAAGGAGTTTATAGTTTACGATTAAGATGCCAAATTTAGAATTACCAAGATAGGCCGATGATATAAGTTCTATTAGAGATATTGATTGATAGTGATAGGCGAGGATCGACTATAGTGAGTGCATTGAAATGATAAATTGTTACAAAATCTTTTGTTAAGTGTTGATTCCTAGAAACATCGAGTTATTTGACTTGACTGTAGTAGGCTGAAATTGATATGGGATAAGCATGAACAAGTAGTGATGGCTTTTTATATAAGATGTAACTGGATTAGAATTAATAGTTGAGATTACCAAATAAAGAATTAGGGTAGATCAGTGTGGCGTGCGGAAGCATGGTGAAATAGAATACCTTAAGTCGATTAATATTCAGTGTGCCATGCTATGATTAGACAATTTAAGTTAAAGATTTTATCATGAAATTGACATACGTTTGACATAGAAGAACCTGAGCAGATGAGACCTTATTCGAAAATAACGATGATTTATAGAATCATACGAAATATTGGACGGATATATTTTCCAAGCAGACCAATATTTTATAAGCACGTACACCGAGTTATAGCTATATTTTACAAGGACTTCAAAAGACATTTTATTTTCGAAAATACCTTACTAAGTCTCTTTTTTTATACAGTCTACTAAACGTCACGAAGCTAAATTCTTATCCATAGTTGTATACCAACATAATAAAATTCTCAATTCTCTTGACGACCTTGAAAAGGAAAAAAAAAACTTTTAAGTTGCGATGTTTTAAGAATGATGTGTTGATATACTATTTCTAAATCTCCGTTAGTTATAACTATTTTGTCAAAATTAATTTTACTTGACGACTATTCATATCGCATGAATTTTATCCGTTTAAAACATTTTCAAAGTTATTTATCCGTTTTGCGATGAATTTACTTAACTTTTGTGAAGCCAAAAGGTAGCTTCCAAAATACATACCAATTTTAGAAAACGAAAGGTACAATATTCAACTCGTTTTATAAAACCTTACATTGTTAAGTTTCAACTGTTTTAATACGATTTTACCATAATGCTTTTGGGAACAAATTATATCATTACTTTCATAAGAGGTCACTTGAGACACCGCTTTACGAAAATAAGTATATACCATTTTGATTCTAATATTTACACAAATAGAACGATACTATTTTAAACAATTAAATCTATCTTTCAAATTATAGTCACATAAGTTATGTTTTTATTTGAAGAAAGGTATGTATATACACATATTACGTATGCTAAGCTGTTTACGATATCCCCGAAAAAGTAGGGACTTGATCATAGAGCTAGTTCATAAGTATAAGAATTGATTTTGAGAACATGGTTCTATGGCGAGGAGGTACAATGGTTACTATATTCGCTTACTCGATGGATATTTTTATTTGATTATTTACCTAGGGGGTGAATCATGTTTGATTAGTTTAAGAAGTCGGAATTGTAGATTACGTGTATATAAGTAAAAAAATACACGTCAAGCGGTATAAGTGGAAGTTTATAAGTTCTAATTATAGAGAATTAAGTTAAGGATTGAACCCCTATAAGGACTAGCTTATCTGGCGGGAGGTTAGTGATGACTAAATTGAATCGTACTAGAGTAAAACGTACCGTGAAAATACATACGATTTAAGAGATGAGTCTCGTGGACAAGACGTTAAGTTAAAGATTATAGTACACCTAAAACTGATTTTAGAGGATTGCTGATAACCACAGATATAAGTGTGTTATAGACTGACGACTGGGGTATGGAACTCCGAGTATGGTGATAATACCCATAAGTTGACTTTATAGTTATAAAAGATAAGGTTATGATTTTAATAAGCGAAGGGAAATGGATTTAGAAATTACCTAGTACATATCCAAGGAATGATTTTGAGGATTGAGTCCTACGCCGAAGATGAGTAATGGACAACATATCGAAATGCGCAATGGATATTTAGTACGACCATTATCTAGGTGAGTGGATCAAGCAGAACTATACTAAGTTGTTGATTACAAGGCACGTAAGTTTCAAGGACAAAACTTTTTGTAAGGGGGTAGGATGTTGGAACCTGTAAAAGAAAAAGAAATTAAAAAAATAAAGACTGTGTGTGTGTGGTTGACGTGATTAAAGGATAAGGATATGAGGAGATAATTTTGATAGTAGATAAATTCAAATTTTGAGTTTAAATTTAGATTTCTCTAAATCAAATCCTAACCATCCTAAATTCTCCAATCTTCCTAATGCATCTTTCTTCAGTATTATAAACGACTTCTCCTCCCTTTCCCCATCAAAACTGTCGACTCAATCGGTAAAGAAAAAAACCACGCGTGAAGCATAGGAAGAAAGAGAGAAGGGAAAAAAAGAGGAAGTCAAGAAAAACAACACCGAATTCAACCTTCCGATTAGCAAATATTGTTTAAGAGGTAGGTTACCTTTCCCTCTTCTCGGATTGCCCGCACCTCGTGTGTGAATCATACTTGCGTTGATTTTTTTATTTTATTTTTGTTTTATTTTCATTTTGTTTTTATATATAAGTGCATGATTTTGATGTTGTACAATTGAGTATATGTATGTGTGCGAAAAGTGTTGATCGTACGTGTTGAAATAAATTTAAAAAGGTTGAATCTCTATCCGATTAGGGAGAAAATTTCATGATTAGCCTTAGAAATTGGTCACATAGCCCGAACATTAGGTCGGAATTGAACTAGAAATCGAAACGTGGGTTTGGGCAGCGGCGCGTGTGCAAAATGCGGCGTTTTAGGGGTGGTTGCATGGGACCCATGCGCCCCCCTAACGGCGCGTCCCGGACACGTGCTGACGTGTCCAACGCCATTAGGTGCGTCTCGTTATAATGAGTCAAATGCAACTGGTTTGAGGTCAATCGGAGTTAAAACGAAGAAGTTAGGAATTTTTGAAGAAAATTAAAATAAAAAGAAAAGAAAAACCCAGTCAACTGACCGGGTATGGGCTGCGCGCTGAACAAGAACACTGACGTAGTCAACGCTATTGGACCGGACCAGACAGAGATATAAATTTAAAATTTAATAAATTAATGTAAGAATATAATAAATAATATATTAATTAGTAGAAATAGATAATAAATTCCAGAAAATTAGAAATTATTTCCAAAAAGAATTGTAATTAATTCCAGAAAATATATAATAGTGAAAACTAAAGTATTTTTGTTAATTTTTGAATTAATTTAAATTAATATGATAAATAGTAAAAATAATTTTAAAATTTCAGAAAATAGGAATTAATTTAGGAAAATTTACAATTCATTCTAAAAATATTATAGAATAGTTAAAATAAAGGATTCTTATTAATTTATGAATTTATAATTAGTATATATACTTATAATAAATAATAAATAATAAGAGAAAATTTAGAAAAAATAGGATAAAGTCCCGGAAAAATTAATATAAGATAGGAAAAATATAAGTAATGGAAAATAATATTTTTATGACATTTTCAATAATTAAAATGATGGAATTCGATGAAAAATTAAATAAAAAGTAAATAAATACTGGAAAAATATAAGAAAAATATATTTAAACAAATAAAATTAATACTAATAAAATGGGGGTATTCCTACAAGTATATATGCACATGTATGGGCGTGGGTACTATATATGAGTATGAATACACCGTAATAAAACGGAGGTATACATGTAAGTATATATGCACGTGTATGGGCGCGGGTATATATAGGAGCATGGATGCGCCGGATTATGGATTATGTGGGTGGAGCGTTCATGTCACGTGCATTACATTGCATCCCTTCGGGACGCTGACTCCATGTTACGGAGCGATGTGCGCTGACTCCACGTTACCGCGATGTGCACTGGCTCCACGTTATGGAGCGATGTACGCTGACTCCATGTTAGGGAGCGATGTACGCTGACTCCACGTTATGGAGCGATGTACGCTAAACTCCACATTACGGAGCGATGTACGCTGACTCCACGTTACGGAGCGTAATCCGCTGACTCCACGTTACGGAGCGATGTGCGCTGACTTCACGTTACGGAGCGATGTACACTGACTCCATGTTACGGAGCGTTGATCACTGACTCCACGTTATGGAGGAAAGAGTAGGACCTGGGTCATGCATAGCATATCATAAAAAGAAAAGAACATATTTTGTGGGATAGTGATGTTGTTGCGTGTGACCACGATAGGGGGAAGGAACATGCATGACGAAGTTTGCGCATTGCATTCGATTGGACCAGTGGATGTTTATTTTATGTTCCGGTTATTGTTGTTTTTATTTATTTATATATCTGTTGTTATTTTTCTTACATGCTTATGTATTTGTTAAGTATGGTTCCTTTCTGGTACTAGATGGGTAACCTACGGGTGATTTTCCCAAATCACTCACCCCCTACTACCATTCCCTCCACAGGTGAGACAGAGTTTGAATACAATCTCGTAGAGGACGAGTCAAAAGGTGTCAGCTGGGAGAGTGAAGTTTTGCGAGACATTTAGAGACATTTGATGGATTACCAGATTTATTTCTTTTGTGTCAGACTTTTAGATTTCATTTGATGTATCAGGTTTCGTCAGCCCTAAACGCTTCATTTATTTTCGTATTGGGATTATTTACATATTGAATTTGAATTTTTAATGATCGTTTCTTTGAAAAATTTCTACATTATTTCTGACATGTAAGAAGTTTGAACGCCGCCTTGTATTCTCCTTAGCGAAATACGGCGGGGTGCACTGTTCTCGATGCTAGGGTACGGGAGCAGGGCTCTACCAATAGGCTTCGGCCCAAATATGTATTTTTGGTATATGATTGATGTATAATTTTCATATGTATATGAATTATAGCCTTGTGATGTATGTATGAGTATGTGCGGGATAAATTATCTGACAATGTATGGAATCGAATGACATTTGATAGTAGAATAAATTGGAATTTTACATGACTTGGGGGTGGAATAAGATTGAAAATTGTTTAGACTGAATTATAGTGGAAGGCGGCGGCGCTAGTGGCTGCGCGTGGGCCACATGTGTCGGCCATAGTTGGGCATATAGGCTGTGCATGAGGTGCGTGTTTTTGTGCAGTGTGTTATGCATGAATTGTACATGCCTGTTTATGGTATTTGGTGTGTGAAAATATGGATGGTGTGTGTTTTGGAGGGAGGTCGAGGGGTAAGAAGTGGTTGTGTAGGATATTGGTTTTCTGGAGACATGGAGGGGCTGACCAAGTGAGTGGGGTGGGGGAAAAGGTGCTGGGGGTGCAGTGAGGGAGGCTGAGGGTCGTGAGGGGAGGATGAGTTTGGTAGTGGGTTGCGAAAAATGTGGGCTGAGGGAGAAAAAGGGCCGCGGGCCGACGGCAGCACCACGGACAGAGCTGAGGCTGAGCACAAGCCTGAGAGGCAGGCCAGTGAAGGAAAATAGAGAAAAAGGAAATTTGGGCCGTAAACTTCGGGTAAGTTAAGATATGAATTTGCAATCTAGGAATTGAATTTGTAGGCTAAGAAATGAAGTTTTGGACGGAGAGATGTACGTGTATGTATATACGTGTATATGAACATGATGGGTCATTTGTTCTGCCTGCTACACCCATGAGAATATATTACCGAATCTTATTCCAAGATCGTATGTCGTGTTTGAATCATTTTAACTTTTGGACCACAAACCTCGCATCTCACCAACTGTGGGATATGATGCCCAAGTATGGGATATTTGTCCAGAAAACTGATTACACAGCACGCGATCCATGCGATGCCACACCCCATTATTCCAACTACCACGCTGCCAAGTAAAATGTGATCATGATACGGAAGCTCCAGTTACTCACAATCCGCTATGCATGTGTTTAAAATCCTCTGTAATGGAGATACGTGGGATAGTCTCCCTTCGATGCTCAGAACGCCGCAGTAAAAACATTGAAATCACCCCCTAACAACCATGGTAGTGTATGCACACCAAATAAACTGCGAATTTCTGGCCATAGCTGAAGTCGCCAAACAATGAAATGACTACCTACACCACTGTAACCAAAACTGAATACCAGTACAATGCAGCTGAAAATGAAAATGAAGTGGCCTAGTGACTGAGGGCGAGAATCAAACACTTGTGCTCGGTCCAGGTTCCAAAACAACCTCACTTTATTATCACATGTAGACAATGACTCTGTAAAACCCATATGCAACTGATAAGTAGTCAAGAATCCGCCTCATGCTTCGGCTCAATAATCACAAGAAATGTAATATGATGAGATCGAACTAAAACGCTGAACACGAGCATATGAGGTATCAATACCTCGCACATTCCAAATTAAGAAATTCATTGAGTGGAATGGAAGGAAGTTACTCGCATAGAAGATGAACGCAGAGATGACAAACGCGTTTGTCGCATCACCCTATTTGTCAGGGGTGGCGGGGGAAGCTCAGAATTTTTACGTCGAATGCATGCCTTTTTGGTAGGTAGAAACTTAATTTGGACTTCACATCAACTGCATTTTGATTCGGGAGATATTCATCCGCTGATTTCAATATCGAATCATTTGATATTTGAAAATATTTGATGATTGGAATTATTTGGAATTGTTTTAGGAGAAATTTGGTATATTGGAGAATATTTTGGAAATTGATTTGAAATCGTAATTGCATTTTACAAAATTCACCCTCACAAGAGATATAAATCGTTAAGATGGATTGATCCCAAACAAAGGGGATGTCCGAGCATATTTGACTATTTGAGATAGGGTGCTCGGACATATTTGGCCGCCAATTGGGGGCGTCTAAGCACATTGACTATTTCGATATAGCGCCTGGGCATATTGACTATTGGATATTTATATTGTTGTTGTTTTGAACCCAAATTCCTGTAAAAATCGTTTCATCCAAAGCGTTCTCCTTACCAGCTTTTGTAGCTAATATGTACTCTGCTTCAGTAGTCAATAATGATGTACACTTTTTGAAGTTTTTGACTGCCAAGATATAGCCCCCCCTGCAATGTGAACAGATAACCAGAAGTAGATTTCTACCGTCTAGATATCCAGCCATATTTGAATTGTGTATCCATCAAGAGTTGATCGAGAACCTCCCAAAAGTTCAGCATACTTTTGATGTTCCACTAAGTTATCGAAAGATACATTTCACTGCTTTCCAATGTGTCTTTCCTAGAGTTGATATAAACCTTGTCACTACTCCTAGCGCATGAGCAATGTTTGGCCTTGTGCAGACCATAGCATACATCAAGTCTTCCTACTGTAGAATAATATGGAATTGATGACATTTCTTCTTCTTCCTAATCCGTTGAATCACACACTCTTGGTTAGCTTGAAATGATCTGCAAGTAGAGTTGTAACTGGCTTAGCTTTGCCCATATTGAACCGCTAAAGCACTCGTTCAATATACCTCCTGTGATAGCCAACGCTTTCATTTTCCTCTTTCTCGGATGATATCCATTCCCAAGATACGTTTTGCAGCACCAAAATCTTTCATGTCGAATGTTTCTAACAGTTTCTTTTTGAAGATTTGGATCATGTTGTCATCTTCTCTGACAATCAGCATGTCATTAACATACTAAAGAAGAATGTTAAGTTTACCATCAGGATATCTTTGGATATATGCACAAGGATCAACAACTGTTTTCTTGAATTTCTGAATTAGCATGAATGAGTCAAACTTCTTGTACCATTGTCGTGGTGCTTGCTTCAATCGATACCGACTCATTTTCAATTTGCAAACCATGTCTTCTTTGCGTTTGACCGTGAAGCCGTCTAGTTGTTCCATGTAGATTTCCTTATCCAGATCTCTATGTAAGAAAGCTGCTTTTACATCTAGTTGTTTTAGCTCTAAATTCAAGCTAGCTTCCAAACCAAGTACAAGTTGAATAAAACTCATTTTAACAACTGGTGAGAAGGTTTCATCAAAGTCGATACATTTCTTTTGACCAAAACCTTTCACTACCGATCAAACTTTGTACATTAACAGCTTATCGTCATCTTTTTTTAACTTGAAGACCCATTTGTTTTTCAAATCTTTTTTTCCTTTTGGAAGTTGAACAAGATCATAAATGAGATTCTTTTTCAATAAATCTTCTCTTCTTGCATGGCTTTTGTCGAACAATCTTTGCCTTTGAAAGATTTTATTTCTTGAAAATTATCTGGTTATACATCACCTGTTTTAAGAATGTATTGAGAACTAGAATACCTGGTAGAAGGTGCATGTTCTTTGACAGACCTTCTCAATTGAGGATCCACATCTTTTAATTCAAGAGAAGCAGGGGTTTGCTCCTCCCGCTCAACTCCACCAGCATCATCACCCGTTTCATTTTCTTCCATTTGTGTCATTGTTCAATGAAGGAATCAGCATTGCCTCTATAACATTTTCTGTAGTAGACTTCATTCCTGAGTCGTTGAATATTTCATGTTCTTGGAACACAACATCTCTGCTCGTGATGACTTTTTTCTTTTCTGGATCCCATAGCCTAACACTAAATCATAATCAAGGCGATCTGCCAAAATACTAGCAGGTATAGTATGAGTAACACTTCGCACAGCAAGTAACCTCACCATATTTACCATGGGATCATCATGGAGAAGCAAGGGTTGTAAAATAAATTACCTTCCTATTCGCAAATTTTTTTTTATCAATTTACCCTTAACATTCAAAGACGAAGCCAACAAATATGGTCAACAAAGTCAACATATCACAATCCAATCATAAGTTAATGCAAGTCAAGTTATGATGCAATTTTTCGAAATCGATGCAATGCCAAGTCCAAATATAATTTTCCAAAATCCCAAAACAAATTTGATACCAAATCCGATTTAACCAGTCCAAAGCTAAATAACCAAATTCAAGTCCAACTAGGTCTAACACCAAAGTCCGAAATTCCAAATTTAATGCAATGGCTATAGGCCTTTCTCTACAAGCGACTTATATCGTAAGACTTACTAATTGATCCTATAATAGTCAATCTACCCGGGTGCTTTATATCAAAATAGCCAATATGCCGGATCACCCTAATGGCGGCCAATATGTCTGTACACCCTTTCCATGTCCAGGTAGTTACGCCCGGATCCTCCGTTTGTTTGGAACCAATCCGGTTAACGAAATATTTCACCTTGTAAGGGTGAATTTCGAAATACGAATGCAATTTCCAAAAAATTTCCAAGTTTATATATTTTCCAAAAGTTCAATATTTTTCAAATATTTCAAAAATTTTCAAAATTCTGAATATCAAATATATCAAATACAAATCGACCAAATAATCAAATATCCAAAACAATAAAATACCTCTCTCCATCAACATACATATAGACATATATATACCCACGCCCATACATGTGCATATACACGTATATACATACACGTACCTCCCTCAACCCACATTCCTCCCAACCCATTACCTAACTCACCTCATCTCACCTTCACCACCCTCGGCTCCCTACTACCCGCTGCCCCAGACACGCCCCCACCCCTCCCTCGGTGTAGCCCCCTTCCCCCTCCCTGAACCCTAATTCCCCTCAATCCCCTCACATAGCCCTTGGCCTCCCTCAAAAACACCCACTCCCATATTTTCTCACAAACAACCCGGCAGCAAGCATGATTCATGCCTAATACACTGCCCAAAGATCGACATCACACGCACCTATATGCGCCGCTAGTTGGCCGGTGCGTGCTTCCACTAGTCATGCCTCTGACCACCAGAATTCTGCTCTTTCTAATTCCAACCCTACCCCACCCTCAAACAGTGCAAAATCCTATTTTCATCAATTCCAAATTTTAAGGAGATTGATGGAGAAGTATAGAGAGAAGAAGCACGATCTACATATGGTCTTTATCGATCTTGAAAAAGCATAAGATAATGTGCCACGTAGACTGATATGGGATAGTCTCAATGAAAGAGGGGTTTTTTTTGCAAGAAAAGATATATTTTATTGTGCCTCACTTATGGCGGAGGAAAACCATAATACAATGTTTGTCAATGAATGCAAAATAATAGTATTACGAACATATAATTTGAAAGAGGGGTTTCTATGAAGTATATATACATAATCAGGGATATGTATGCTAGGACAAAAACAACCGTTCATACGTCTGTAGGGAATACAGACTACTTCTCGGTGGAGGTAGGCCTCCATTAAGGGCTCGCTTTGAGCCCATCTCTTTTTGCAGTTGTCCTGGACAAGTTGTCAAAGCTGATCCATAAACAGTCTCACGGTATATGCTTTTTGCTGACGATATTGTATTAGTCACGGAAAGTAGACATAATTTGAGTATGAGACCAGAAGAGTGGCGAGGCGCTTTAGAGATAAAAGACCTAAGAATTAGTCTTTCTAAGACTGAGTATCTACACTGTGACTTCAGCGCTGCAGCCGACGATGAGAATAGACAACTCAACATCGAAGGTCAAATGGTCCCAAAGGTAAGTAAGTTCAAGTACCTAGGTTTCTTTGTACAAAAAGATAGAGACATAGAGAGTGACGTAGCACACCGAGTTCAAGCAGGTTGGTGTAGGTGCAGGGCAGCCTCAAGAGTGCTGTGTGACAAGAATTTTCCAATTAAATTAAAAGAAAAATTTATAAGGTGGCAGTGCGGCCGGTAATGTTATATGGAACAGACTGATAGGCCATCAAGAGGACGAAGTCACAGAAGATGGAAGTGGCAGAGACGAGGATGTTGAGGTGGATGTATGGGCATACAAGGCTAGACATGATAAGAAATGAGGTATACAGAGAAAGGTTAGGGGTAGCTAGTGTAGCAGATAAGATAAGATAGGGAAGACTGAGATGGCTTGGGCATGTCAGGAGGAGACAGACAACGGAATCTGTTAGAGCAATTAAAAGTCTCATTGTAGAAGAGAAGAAGAGTAAAGGCAGGCCCAAACTGACATGGGATGAGCAGATTAGGCATGACTTACTGGAGTTGTACCTCTCTGAGGACATGGTCTAGGATAGAGTTTATGAAGGCAGAGGATTAAGGTTAAGGATGGGTAGGCAGGATATAGGGGCACCTTAGAGCATACTTAGAGGATTAGATAGTATTCACACTTTAGGTTGAATTTGCACTTTTTTGTTTCGGTATTTGTCTTTCAAATATTTGTGCATATCCACTGTTATGAATTTTAATATCGGAAGATTTCTGTTTATGTTTAATAAAATCCCTTCACTAGTACATATTCCTATTATTGTGCTATCTATGCAGGTACATATAGAGCTCGTGGTTTCACTAGAAGCAAACTTTTTATCCCTTGGGATGGAGCTATTGTTTGCCTGCCTCTCACCCTCCCCAGATCCTAGCGAAAGCTTTTGCTGTCGTTGGGATATACTGGGTATGATTGTTATCGTCGTCGTCGTCCAAACATAAATCAAAACCCTAATTTATATTCCAACAAAATCATACCAATGCTAATCATTTTACCAAATTTATGATAAACTCCATACTCCATCAACCCCCATGGCTGAGCACACATAATCCCCTCCAACCCCTAAGCATCTCAGCCACATCAAACCCGACACAAAATTTATACATATGCAGAGACCGAAAATATTTTCTATGTACATATGAAAATATATACCTCTAACAATATGTACTGTATATCGCATACACACATATCTATATACGCACACACATAATTGGCCTATTCGGCCGCTGCCCATACACATAGTTATTTCGATTCCCTCTACGTATATGTAATAAATTCGGCCCACACATCATATATTCAATCATCTATGAAAACAATTATACGAATGTTTGATCTACGTTTCATAGTCAAAACAGAAATATATTTTGCAAAATCATAGTAAATACAATTTGGTTACTTGCTTTAATTCATCTATACTATACCGTAAATTGCAAGCCTGAGTTTGGTGTGTGCAAAATATATCTATTTGGAGAAGGCACAAAGGCAACAAATTGAAGAATGGAAAGTTTTCTCCTCTCCTTATACACGCCTTATATATATATTTTTATATATAATCAGATTTTTAAAATGCCTTATACACATATACTCCAACGTACTACCGACACGTTATATATTTTACGAACGTACGTTAACGTCACACCACTATATTTACCTTATATTTATGAGTATATTCAAGTCTTATATCATATGATATAAGTCATGGTGATGACAAAATTATTACGACACATTACAAGGTTCTAAACCAAAAATTGTCGTATCGGGTGAATACCGAAACTTCGTCAACGTGTCACGTACTTGCCATATATAGATGGCCAGCCCCTGCACTTCAAAAATGACCAGAAATTTCATGGTCTACATGTTATATTCATCCATGAAATCATTTCATGTTGGCACACACAAATCACCCCCAATTAAGGCCAAATTGTGGAGATTTCAGATTCAACTTTTTAAGCACATGGGGCACCACTTACTTCAGGCATTAGAGCTGAATTTTTAAGTTATTCTATGTATATTATGTGTGAAATAATATATATAACATATGCAAGAAGTTTGAATTCAATCAGAGAAAAATCGCGTAATCGACAAGTCGAAAATTAGGTTTTCTACAAACACGACACATGGAACATTTTTGGCATAAAATATAACATGTGTCTAGACACTTTTTACATACTCTATACATTCTAAAGTGTTCTAGAAAAATCAATTAAGGGCTGATTGGAATATACCAGATGTATATAATTATTGTGCACTATTTTATAAAGTTTGCAAAAATAAATTCAGCAAATGTTCAAGCTCAAATTCACACACCTATCTCAGCTTGATGGAGCCTATGTGGAGCTTAGTTGGCATCTTGATTGGCCAAGAATGAAGTATACAAGGGTGGTGACATAAAGGAAGGAGCTATACAAGGTAATATTACAAACTATGTCACATATAAACACATGCCGAAAATTCAGCACGTGTGCTATAATGGCCGAATTTCTTAGGCTTAATGGTGACTTATTTACTTCATTAATTCAAATGGAGTGATTGGATGATAATATGACAACAATTTGAATGTGTCTTGGACAGTGCACATGCTGAAAATTTCAGCATGTGTTAAAGTGAGTTGGCCGAAATTTTGGTCTTGGAATTCAAGATATTTGATTCTTTATTTACAAGGAATTAATCTAATACCAACATGGCAATATTTGAATATTGTGTGAATATCACACATGCTAAAATTTCAGCATGTGAAGAATCATATGGCCGAAATTTATGAGCTTAATGATGATTATCTTGTCTTGCAAAATTTATGGAATTTATTATGAGACTTATGGCAATATTTTATGACTAATTAACATATGTCTTTTAAGTGTTATTTTCAGATTTATACAGTCATCAAATGATGACAACTTTCATCCAATCAATGAGTGCCAAGTAAGCAAAGCTATAATGATCATCCAATGAGGAGTTGCCAAGTAAGCAAATGAATGTCACAATGATGCAAGATATTCTTCCAAGGACTTAAAAGATAATTTCCAAGGGGAAGAAATGACATAGGGCGCGGCCACTTCTTGATAAAAAGGAAAGAAGGAGAGAAAACAAAATAGAAGACAAGCCTCACAAATGTAGCGACCCGGCCGATACCGTCATCGGAACCAGTGCACCCGCCGTAGTCTACTATGAGAACTACGAAGCGTCAAAGCAGATCAAGTGTACATCATTCACGACGTAAGATAAATCAGCGGAAATGTCATCAAATTTAAAACTTTATCATCATTAATACAACCAGAAAGTACAGCGGAACTAAAAGGGTGTTCAGACAACTGTCTAACTTATCCTCCAGTACAACATAATAAACATCGAGTTTTCCAACATAAAGAAAGTAAGCAACCATCTATCTACTTCCATGTCCATCATCCCACTGAACCCACTCGCCATCGTCTTCGATAAATATCATTTCATATTCTGGCTCACCTGAAAAGGAATAGAGTATCTGTTCTTAACGAAATTATCGCCAGCAAGTAACCCGTCTATACACCTTACGGGACCACACATGACGAGCCATCAGTGTGTAAGTCATTGCCCAAAATAAGATGCTGGGGTTCGCAAATAGCATCTTCATAAGAATTCCTCAAATAGATAAAACACATAAATGATACACGGATACGAGAACAAACATGTACTAAAACAACATATCACATAAGTAAGTCATAAGCTAGTCACATTTCTTACATGTCAAATCTTATGCTTCGTGTAACATGATGCATGAACTTCTTTAAAACACCACACAACACCCATGCATAAGTCTTCTTTCATAAACATGTCATGCGTGTCATTTCACAAACTTTTCATAATACTTCTTATCATATTCTTCGCGTAGCAGAACTTTATACCCTGTGGGTGATCAGTCCACAGCAAACAGAACTTTATACCCCGAGCTGAAAGGTCCACGACCCCATAACATATAACTTTATACCCCGTGCTCAAAGATCCACGGCCCCATTACATATATCATATATCCGTGCTGAAAGGTCCACGGCCCCATTACATATATCATATATCCGTGCTGAAAGGTCCACGGCCCCATAAAATAACTTTATTTTCCGTGCTGATAGGTCCACGGCCCCATAAAATAACTTTATTTTCCGTGCTGATAGGTCCAAGGCCCCATAAAATACTCTATACCCTGCTGTTGATTCACAGATCACGCTTTTATACCCTGCTTTCGCAGGAGAGACTTTTATACCCTGCGATCAACCAGCAGCCATCTTGTCTTTCGAAAACTTCAAACTTTTCTTGTAAACACATGTTCTTTCGCAAAGCAATTCTCAAATCAAATGCAAGTGCACATGTCATGATGCAAAATGCTCATGTAACATCATATCAAACGTGTAAACATGCACACACACTTTACATATCAAGTACAAAGTTCTGAACCTGTATCACATCCTGCTCGTATCATTTCATGTCCCTTCGTATTACGAAATCATCTCGAGTTCACACTTAACCTTGCTCGTTCATACTTCCTCAAACACACCCTTTTTGTACCATTTTGTACTCTTTCATATTGCTAACTCACTTTGGATTCATACCTAACTTTACTCATTCACACTTAACGTTTACAACTCAAATACCCCTCATTCATACCACTTCATGCCCTTTCGTATCAAGAATCCACTTCGAATTCATACTTAACCCTACTCATTCACACTTAATGTTTACAACTCTAGCACACTTTCAAAACACTTTGTAATTTATGAGCAATGGAAGATAATAAAGGTATCTCACACACACATCTTACGTATCAAGTATACGGTCTTGCACCTCAACACTCCCTGTTTGTATCTTTCCAAGTCCGTTCGTCTCACTAATTCACTTGGGAATCAATCTTATTCTTACTTAGTCAATCTTACAATCTATTCCTCAATTACACCTCAAATACCCTTGCATTTTATGTTCAAAGGAAGTGTATAAAGTTGCTACACTTACATAGGGCGCCTAAAGGGTCAAAAAGACTTCCAGTATACTTGGAACGCCACATGAGGCGCCTAAAGTGACATAGAGCGCCTATACTAGGCGTTCGAAGTGTTCGGAGATGTGCCGTAGACATTGAACGCCTACATGAAGCGCCTAATGTGACATAGAGCGCCTAATGTAGGTGTTCGAAGTGTTCGGGGATGCTTCAGGACACATTGAACGCTACATTAGGCGCCTAATGTGACATAGAGCGCCTAATGTAGGTGTTCGAAGTATTCTGATGGTTCTAAACTGTACATTAGGCGCCTAATGTGAGTTGAAGCGCCTAATGTAGGTGTTCGAAGTGTTCTGACGGTTCTAAACTGTAGTTTTTCTGCAGTAACTTCCACCCAACACCTTTCTTCTTCAACCCCTTCATGTTCAACCCTTCAAGATCCATCTTAGCTCCTGGATTCATCATTAACACACAACTAACATGATTGGATTCTTAAACAAGTAAACTAGTATCCCCTTACCTTCTATCACCCACAACCTTCAATAGATATCATCAAACTTCCAACCTAACAAGTCTTACAACAATGTCAACATTCATCCTTCCACTCCCTGCAAACACACTCAAAGCATCTAAGGTGTAATCACCATCTTGAGAACTTACACAAGAACAATGAATATATCACGTATAACACTCTTGTGGGCATATTTAACAACAAAGATCACAACATAACCATTTCAGATATTGGCCCAAATAACATAACTTACTCAATCAACAACAACAATTACATGTATAGTAAAACATTTAGCATAGACAAATCAAAACTACTAATGTGTGATCCAAGTTTTCTCTTTGTAAGAACATAGGGCCTAATGTATCAAAATTTGCGTAAAGCGTATAGAAAGATTACTTGCCTTTGTTTCTAGTTAGCCTTACGAGTGTACTGCAGGATTTCGAGAAAGGTTGCACCTAGATTGACCGCTCTTTCTTCCTTTTCTCTCTTCTCTCTTCTTCTTTCTCTTTTCTCCTTCTCTTTTCTCTCTAGGCATTTTCCCCTCTTTTTGGCCTTGTAACCGTTGGCACCATAGTGTAAGGGGAGTTATACTAGATTTTGTAACTCCCCCATCATTTAAGTGGGGAGGGCGTTTTGGGTATTTTAGCCTAATTTTCCTTAATTCAGCTTTTTGATTATTTTCCACCTATATTTTATTCAATTATGCCTCATAAATCTATACAATTAATCAATTATACTTTAAGTTGCTTCCTAATTATTTAATGTCGGACCCAAAAGTTACGGGGTATGACATTCCACCCCCTTACAAAATGTTTCGTCCTCAAAACTTGCGTACCGTAGTTACGAAGTTGAGGATACCTCCCTCGCATCTGTTCTTCGAGTTCCTAAGTGGCCTCACGTTCCGTGTGTTTGCTCCACCCGACATTCATATAAGGGATCTCCTGCTTCCTCAACACATGTTCCTTCCGGTCTACTATCCTCACCGGTGCCTTTTTATAAATAACATCACTTTTGAGTTTCAAAGGTTGCGCTTCGAGCACGTGGCTTGGATCTGTCACGTGCTTCCTTAACTGTGATACGTGAAAGTCGTTATGAACTTGCACTTATACCGGAGTTAATGCCAACCTATATGTCAAAGCTCCCAGCTTCTCAAGTATCTCGTAACGACCCATAAAGCGGGGCTTAGTTTACCTCTGATTCCGAATCTCATAGCACCCTTTGTAGGCGATACTCTTAAATAGACCTTTTTCACCTACATTAACTCCAAAGGCCGTCGCCTGGCATCCGTCCAACGTCTGCTGCGGTCCTGAGCCGTCTTAAGTCTATCTTGAATGATTTTCACATTTTCTAACGTCTTCTCAAGTAACTCAGATCCTGTGAGGGTCCTCGCACCAACTTCATCTAATAAACGAGGGACCTACACTTCCCTCTATACAACGCTTCGAAAAGAGCCACGTCACTTGCATGGTGGTGACTTCTATTATACGAGAACTCCATTAATTTAATCATTCCATCCCAACTTCCTTTGAAGTATAGGACACAAGTCCCTAACATGTCTTCTAGGGTCTGAATAGTCCGCTCAGATTGTCTATTGGTTCGGAGATGATACACTGTACTTAACCTTAATTCCGTCCCCATGGCTCTCTAAAATATTGTCCAGAGCTTGGCAGTAAACCATTGGTCTCGGTTAGGCGTTATGCTCATGGGAACACCATGCAGGCTGACAAATGTTGACCATATCCAAATTTACCAACTTATCGAGAGATGCTTCCCTCGAGACAGGTAGAATATGTGTAGACTTGGTCAACCGATCCACAATCACCAAAATCATGTTATATCCACTTATTGTTCTCGGTAAACCAGTCACAAAGTCCATTGTGACACATTCACATTTCTACTCTGGAATCTCCGACAGCATCGATAATCCACCAGGTCGTTGGTGTTTATCTCCACTTACTGACGCACCAGACATCCCTCAAATCTCCACAATATGCCTCTTCATCTTACACCACCAATAGTATTGTCATAGATCCCTGTACATTTTGGTGCTACTAGAATATATCGATAACCTTGAGCTGTGAGCCCCTTGCAATATTTCTTTCCTTAGCTCATCTAAATCAGGCATACACACATTTTTTTCTAAACATAAGCGCCCGTCCTCATTGGTCTGAAATCCATCAACCTGACTATGCCTCAGTTTCCAAGCAATATCACCCACAGTCTTATTCTTCTTTTGAGCTTCTTTCACCTAATTCATCAAACTTGAGATGACGGTCTATAATGCGAAAACATTAACCATAGAGTCAACCAAATTCAAGCCAAATTCTTCTATTTCTCTCTCAAGTGATGAGTGTCGCGCATGGTTAGATTCTCTGCTTAATACATCTACCACTTTATTAACTTTTCCGGGATGGTAATTAATGGTCATGTCGTAGTCCTTTAGTTGTTCCCACAATCTTCGCTGCCTCATGTTTAGCTATCTCGAAGCATGCGCGATAACTCATTCGTGTTGTACCAAAACACAACCTACAAGTGAAGTATCAAACTAAACTTGATTTGGATGGAACCTATGTTACAGTTTACGTACCTAAGCCCTTTTTTTGGCGCATCACTATAGGTCACAAACCCTTCAGTTCCAGAGGGTTGAGCCAATACTGGGGATGTGGTTAATCTCTTATTAAACTCCGTGAAGCTTTTCTCACATTCCGCCGTCCACTCAAGCTTGAACTTCTTTTGAGTACGACGACTGAGAGGCATTGCTACTATCGAAAATCCCTCGACAAACCTCATGTAATTACTAGCTAGACCCAAGAAACTCCGCACATCGATGACATCCATGGTCTAGACCAATCGGTGGTAACTTCAACTTTCTTTGATTCAACGGCAACGCCAAACCCCTTCAAAGATTACATCTTCCATCTCATGATTCTTTCCTGACACTTGCTTCAATCGATAGTAAGTGTTGTGTAAAATCATAATTTGTTCTTGGGTGCTTGGACATGGTACTGAGTTTCTAACTATTCCGGTGAACCATAAAGGCGCTTAACGCATCCGTTTGCCATGAAAAAGTGGTTCACTCCGCTATTGCAAAGTACATTGGCCAATATCTTATTCACTAAAATTGTACCTCCTACTCGTCGATAGCTTCTTAGTTATCCGCATCAGTCATAACATGGACGCGGTATTCGTTCTCGGCTGCTGAGTCGCCTCTTCCCGAGCATTCTTCCTCATCTCTGGAAATCTCTAATGAGACAACCCACCGGTCTGTGTTGGTAACATACTCTTGCCAACTTCCCACATTCCCATCATGACTCTTATTGCAATGCAGCAACTCCTATGGCCTGTCACCAACTCCACTCTCCTCTTTTGATCTCTAACCTTTGTCAGAGTATCTTGCATCGGCCATCTCCTGCCGCCACTCTGCGGAAATCACTCTCGACGTGAAAGCACGTGTCCATCATGTCCTCTTTGGTCTCCTCCCAGCACTTACAATTGCGGATTGGATTCTTGAGAAGAAATATCGCTCGAACTTCATCATCTCTAAGCGATTATCTTACATAATCGTAGGAGCGAATTAACCCAACGCATGGAAACAGTCGGCATACTCCGACACTGTCATCCGACCCTATTTCAGCCTGTCGGACGCCCTTATCTTGTCTAAGCTTGCTATCTCGGGCACGTAATACTGCAGAGAGGCATATCGCAGAATTGTGTCCCAGAGATCAATGGGGTCTGAAATTTAAATTATTATAGAAATTTAAAATATACGCGCTCGCACACACCCAACCCAGATCATACTTATACTCTAGGAAATCATCACTTATACCTAAGGGTCAAACTTAAGGGAAAATTACATCTTAATTTGCTATAAGATCATGAACCTAAGTTTCCGAGATAGATCTGAAGCCTAGGCTCTGATACCACCTGTAGCGCCCCGGCCCGATACCGTCATCGGAACCAGTGCACCCGCCGTAGTCTACTATGAGAACTACGAAGCGTCAAAGCAGATCAAGTGTACATCATTCACGACGTAAGATAAATCAGGAAACGTCATCAAATTTAAAACTTTATCATCATTAATACAACCAGAAAGTACAGCGGAACTAAAAGGGTGTTCAGACAACTGTCTAACTTATCCTCCAGTACACACATAATAAACATCGAGTTTTCCAACATAAAGAAAGTAAGCAACCATCTATCTACTTCCATGTCCATCATCCCACTGAACCCACTCGCCATCGTCTTCGATAAATATCATTTCATATTCTGGCTCACCTGAAAAGGAATAGAGTATCTGTTCTTAGCGAAATTATCGCCAGCAAGTAACCCGTCTATACACCTTACGGGATCACACATGACGAGTCAGTGTATAAGTCATTGCCCAAAATAAGGTGCTCGGGTTAGCAAATAGCATCTTATAAGAATTCCTCAAACAGATAAAACACATAATGACACGGATACGAGAACAAACATGTACTAAACAACATATCACATAAGTAAGTCATAAGCTAGTCACATTTCTTACATGTCAATCTTATGCTTCGTGTACATGATGCATGAACTTCTTTAAAACCACACAAACACCCATGCATAAGTCTTCTTTCATAAACATGTCATGCGTGTCATTTCACAAACTTTCATAATACTTCTTATCATATTCTTCGCGTAGCAGAACTTTATACCCTGTGGGTGATCAGTCCACAGCAAACAGAACTTTATACCCGTGCTGAAAGGTCCATGGCCCCATAACATAACGTACCCGTGCTGAAAGGTCCACGGCCCCATAACATATAACTTTATACCCCGTGCTGAAAGGTCCACGGCCCCATAACATATAACTTTATACCCCGTGCTGAAAGGTCCATGGCCCCATTACATATATCATATATCCGTGCTGAAAGGTCCACGGCCCATTACATATATCATATATCCGTGCTGAAAGGTCCACGGCCCCATAAAATAACTTTATTTTCCGTGCTGATAGGTCCACGGCCCCATAAAATAACTTTATTTTCCGTGCTGATAGGTCCACGGCTCCATAAAATACTCTATACCCTGCTGTTGATTCACAGATCACGCTTTTATACCCTGCTTTCGCAGGAGAGACTTTTATACCCTGCGATCAACCAGCAGCCATCTTGTCTTTCGAAAACTTCAAACTTTTCTTGTAAACACATGTTCTTTCGCAAAGCAATTCTCAAATCAAATGCAAGTGCACATGTCATGATGCAAAATGCTCATGTAACATCAAATCAAACGTGTAAACATGCACACACACTTTACATATCAAGTACAAAGTTCTGAACCTCTATCACATCCTGCTCGTATCATTTCATGTCCCTTCGTATTACGAAATCATCTCGAGTTCACACTTAACCTTGCTCATTCATACTTCCTCAAACACACCCTTTTTGTACCATTTGTACTCTTTCATATTGCTAACTCACTTTGGATTCATACCTAACTTTACTCATTCACACTTAACGTTTACAACTCAAATACCCCTCATTCATACCACTTCATGCCCTTTCGTATCACGAATCCACTTCGATTTCATACTTAACCCTACTCATTCACACTTAATGTTTACAACTCTAGCACACTTTCAAAACACTTTGTAATTTATGAGCAATGGAAGAGAATAAAGGTATCTCACACCACATCTTACGTATCAAGTATACGGTCTTGCACCTCAACACTCGCTGTTTGTATCTTTCCAAGTCCGTTCGTCTCACTAATTCACTTGGGAATCAATCTTATTCTTACTTAGTCAATCTTACCATCTATTCCTCAATTACACCTCAAATACCCTTGCATTTTATGTTCAAAGTAAGTGTATAAAGTTGCTACACTTACATAGGGCGCCTAAAGCGTCAAAAAGACTTCCAGTATACTTGGAACGCCACATGAGGCGCCTAAAGTGACATAAAGCGCCTATACTAGGCGTTCGAAGTGTTCGGGGATGCTTCAGGACACATTGAACGCTACATTAGGCACCTAACGTGACATAGAGCGCCTAATGTAGGTGTTCGAAGTGTTCTGACGGTTCTAAACTGCAGTTTTTCTGTACGGGAAAGCTTCAGGATACGTTGAACGCTACATTAGGCGCCTAATGTAGGTGTTCGAAGTGTTCTGACGGTTCTAAACTGTAGTTTTTCTGCAGTAACACCCAACACCTTTCTTCTTCAACCCCTTCATGTTCAACCCTTCAAGATCCATCTTAGCTCCTGGATTCATCATGCTTAACACACAACTAACATCATTGGATTCTTAAACAAGTAAACTAGTATCCCCTTAAACCTTCTATCACCCACAACCTTCAATAGATATCATCAAACTTCCAACCTAACAAGTCTTACAACAATGTCAACATTCATCCTTCCACTCCCTGCAAACACACTCAAAGCATCTAAGGTGTAATCACCATCTTAAGAACTTACACAAGAACAATGAATATATCACGTATAACACTCTTGTGGGCATATTTAACAACAAAGATCACAACATAACCATTCTCAGATATTGGCCCAAAGAACATAACTTTACTCAATCAACAACAACAATTACATGTATAGTAAAACATTTAACATAAACAAATCAAAACTACTAATGTGTGATCCAAGTTTTCTCTTTGTAAGAACATAGGGCCTAATGTATCAAAATTTACGTAAAGCGTATAGAAAGATACTTGCCTTTGTTTCTAGTTAGCCGTACCGAGTGTACATGCCAGGGTTTCGAGAAAGGTGCACCCAGATTGACCGCTCTTTTCTTCCTTTTCTTCTTCTCTCTTCTCTTTCTCTTTTTCTCCTTCTCTTTTCTCTCTAGGCATTTTCCCCTTATCTTTTGGCCTTGTAACCGTGGGCACCATAGTGTAAGGGGAGTTATACTAGATTTGTAACTCCCTATCATTTAAGTGGGGAGGGCATTTTGGGTATTTTAGCCTAATTTTCCTTAATATCAGCTTTTTGATTATTTTCCACCTATCATTTATTTCAATTATGCCTCATAAATCTATACAATTGATCAATTATACTTAATTTGCTTCCTAATTATTTAATGTCGGACCCAAAAGTTGCGGGGGTATGACAACAAACCTTCAAGTGCAAAACATTTTCATCATCTCCTTCTTCTACATTCTTTCTTGTCTCTCTAAAGCCTATTGTATTCATATTCATACATATTGACTAGGATTCATATTATACCACCATACACGCTATATTGTTGTAAAAGATGATCAAGTGTGATCAATCTTGCATCCGCTCGGTGGTGGTGTTCGTGATCATTGTAATCGCCTTACAAGGTTTTGTAAAGGGTTGGAGTTGGTGTGTACTCCATCAACCCTGTGTGGTAAGGTATTGTTTGTTGTTTTGTGATTAGTGATAACTGAGGAGGTGTCCTCGAAGACTGGAGTAGGTTGATTAACCGAACCAGTATAAAATTCCTTGTGTTCTTTAGTTTTCAGCACGTACTTTCAGTTTCTAACACAGTGTATCATTTTTCATTACGTTTTTAAAAATAGCAAACGAACTTCAAAAATCACAAAACTTTCCATAAACATAGCCACACGTGTCAAGGTTCATTTGGTGCAAGGTTCAACCCTTTTGGACAAGTATAAGTCATCCAAACGTCAAAAGTTCTGAGACTAGTAGCAGTCTGATTTTCAGGCTTGCAAAGGTTGAGACTTTGAACGTATTTGACTAACTTTCCAAAATAATTTTTCAAAATTTTTTCAACACAATTAAATACATATAATAAGGGGTTTGTCATTAAATTTTCATACCATTTGGAGTAACGGTTTAGTCGGAATTAAATTTTCAAATTAGACTACCGTTTCTGGCAGATTTGTGCAATCTGACCACCAACGATTTTTAAAGGGGATAAAGTTTAATTTTAATGTGAAATTTTTAGGAGATACTCAGAACATCTGAGACTAGATCTCTCCGAATTTCAGAATTTTGGAAGACCTGTAACTTAGTTTTCAAAATGTTTCAATACAGGTCTTGAAAACAGAAACTATTTTCAGAAGTTGGGTTTTTGGTTGAAAACAATTTTAAAAACCAAATTTTTCGCACCCATTATTCAACCCCCCTTCTAGTGGTGCTTTGCAGGTCCTACAAGTGGAATCAGAGCACATGAACACTCACAACAAAAGATCCAATTATCTACGTGAGATGGCAACCACAAACTTCAAAACCGAGGAAGAAGGTATGTCTAGTCAAAGGCCTCCTCTTTTTGACGGTGAGTCTTTTATTCAATGGAAGTTAAGCATGAAACTTTTCCTTATGGATATTGATATTGATTTATGGTCCATTATAGAAGATGGTCCATTTGTTCCGTCAAAATTATCCACTGTAGATGGAGTCACACTAGAGGTTGTTAAGCCTAAACAAGAGTATACTAGTGATGATAAAAAGAGACTGAGCATGAACGCTAGAGCCATGCAATTACTTCTGAATGGGCTATGTAAAAGTGAATCTAGCTATGTGTCTAATTGCTCTAGTGCTCAAGAAATATGGAGAATTCTTGAGATGAAACACGAAGGGACTAGGCAAGTAAAAGAGTCCAAAATTAACATGCTTATGTCCACATTTAAGTCATTTAAATTATTGCCAAATGATTCTATCGTTGATATGGATCTACATTTGACTAACATTTACAATTCTCTAGAGTCTCTTGGCAAAGCCTTTTCTATGCAGGAAAAGGTCCAAAAGATATTACGAAGCCTTCCATCCAAATGGGACCCTAAAGTGACGGCTATAGAGGAGAGCAAAGAAACCAAATCAATTAATATGGAAGAACTAATCGGATCACTTAAAGTATATGAAAACAAACTCACTATAAGGAAATCGGAATCATCATCAAAACAAGGTAAGACTATTGCTTTTAAATCAAATGAATA
>AP025046.1:16289366-16376984 GCA_036186865.1 Eustoma russellianum | reverse complement strand
TAGATGATAGTGACACAGATTCCGATGATGAGGACTTAAACACAATGGCTAAAAGATTAAGAAAAATATTGAGAAAATCGATTAAACATAAGTCTACCTCATCTAAGGATCATAAAAATAAAAATAAGGAAATAAAGTGCTATGAATGCGGCAAAATTGGACATCTATCATATGACTGCCCTAATAAATAAAAAAAACAAACAAATACCCTGACAAGGATTGGAACAAGAATAGACTCGTCTCAGAACCTAAGCAAAGGAAAAGAGCATTCAAAGACTCCACTTGGAGTGACACATCCGACTCTGAGACTGATGATACGGAAGAACACAAGGCACAAGTATGCTTTACATCTAAAGCATCAAATGAGGTATCTTCTGACTCTGATTCCGATTCTGAATGTTCATATGATGATTTATTTAGTCAATATTTAGAATTGCATAAGTTTTCAAAGACTCTTGCAAAAGAAAAGAAGCGATTAATTGAAGACAAGAAATTGTTAGAATCTTCTAACGAAAATCTTGTCGCTCAATTAAACGATTCTAAAGAAGAGTCATCATGCATCGTCAATGCATTAAAATCTGAAATCTCATCACTGACATCCGAGAACACTGAATTGAAATCCGAAATTTCGAACTTGAAATCAAGGAATGCGGATGTAGGGAAAAAGGTGAAACAATTTGATACGGGATCGAACATGCTAGATCACATCATTTCTTCTCAAAAGCATGATGGTGACAAAACCGGACTAGGATACGTTGAGAAAAGTAAGCCACAAAATAAACCAACCAAATTCATCCCATCTAAGAAAATAGATGCATCAAAGACATATGTGGCATCTAAGAAGACGCATAGGCCTTTTCTTATGACATCTCAATGTGCTTCTTCTTCACATCATGCAAAATATAATTATGTGCCATATAAGTATGAGAAGAAACAAGTGATGCATATGCGACACTCATATCACAAAAATGCATCTAGATCACGTCACGTACATGCAAAACGAAATGCTTATCAGAAACCATACTACATGCACGATGGGATTCTTGGCCAAAGGCCAAACGCATTTGTCCATAACATATATTATGTTGCCTTCTCGTCACCTTTCTCACCTTTAGGAAGACCTAGAAAGGTCACCCAAATGTGAGTACCAAAAGAGACATTTTCAAAGGGTTGAATCAATGACCCTTACGAACGCACGTAGATGAAATGCATGATTTTTTTTTCAGGCATCTTTTGATTTGCTTTCCAAAATAAAGGGGGAGAGAAAGCATGATTTAATAGGGAGAGAGATACTAATTGCATAAATTAAGGGGGAGCGACTCGGAATTTAAAATTCAAGTTTTGATTTTATGCATGATTGAAGGGGGAGAAATAGGATTTAAATCATGAGTATAGGTTATTTTGAAAATCATCAAAAGGGGGATATTGTAGAGAAAAAGGGGTTTGAGTGATTTTCAAATACATGATTTAAATGTGCACAAAAAAAAATGAACATAGCATAAACGTGCATGATATATATACATGTATGCATCATACATTGCTATTACTTGCCTTATGTAGCTTATATATAATGTTGCCGTACTAACGAGCCATGAAGCGTTAAAGCTTACATCATATGGCAAACATTTGTTGTGTTTATACTATTTTCAGGTGCCACTATTAATGAACTAAACTAGTTCATTAAGTGAAGTACTTAGTTTAATAAACTAAGTAGTTCATTAAAGGAAGCCACATTTGGAAAAGGCACAAAGGCAACAAGGCCAAGGAAGGAAAGTTTTCTCCTCCTCCCCTTCTAATGGTGCCTTGCAGATCCTACAATCGGGAGGGAAAGCATGATTTAAGAGGGAGAGAGATACTAATTGCATAAATTAAGGGGGAGCGACTCGGAATTTAAAATTCAAGTTTTGATTTTATGCATGATTGAAGGGGGAGCGATAGGATTTAAATCATGAGTATAGGTTATTTGAAAATCATCAAAAGGGGAAGATTGTAGAGAAAAAGGGGTTTGAGTGATTTTCAAATACATGATTTAAATGTGCACAAAAAAAAACGAACATAGCATAAACGTGCATGATATATATACATGTATGCATCATACATTGCTATTACTTGCCTTATGTAGCTTATATATAATGTTGCCGTAATAACGAGCCATGAAGCGTTAAAGCTTACATCATATGGCAAACATTTTTTGTGTTTATACTATTTTCAGGAGCCACTATTAATGAACTAAACTAGTTCATTAAGTGAAGTACTTAGTTTAATAAAGTAAGTAGTTCATTAAAGGAAGCCACATTTGGAAAAGGCACAAAGGTAACAAGGCTAAGGAAGGAAAGTTTTCTCCTCCTCCCCGTCTTAAATACACATGCCTATATACATATATATTACACATATTTTCAGATTTTTTGAATAAAGGCACATACACATGTATTCCAACGTACTACCGACACGTTATATATTATACGTACGTACGTTAACATCACACCACTATACTTAACTCATATTTATGAGTATATTCAGGTCTTATATCATATGATATAAGATATGGTGATGACAAATTAAATACGACACGATAAAAGGTTCTAAATCGAAAATTGTCGTATCGGGCGAATACCGAAACTTCGCCAACATGTCACGTACTTCCCATAAATAAATGGCAAGCCCCTATACATCAAAATTTGATGTAAATTTCGTGCACATCACTGGAAAATCAGCCAAAAATATTTTCCATGTTGGCACACACAAATTACTCCATATTAAGGCCAAAATGTGAAGATTCCAAGTTTAATTTTGTCACATGCTAATGGTACCACTTTAGACCAGCCAGGTGCTGAGATTTAAAGTATATATTATATATATTATGTATAACATAATATATATAACATGTGCAAAAGTTAGAATTTAAATTAGAGAAAAATCGGGTAATCGATAAATATCGAAAATTCGGTTTTCTACGCACACAACACATGGAACATTTTTGGTACATCATGTGACATGTATCTAGACACTTTTTACATATGATATACATCTTAAAGTGTTCTAGAAAATTAAATTAAGGGCTGATTGGAATATAACATGTGTGTATTATTAAATGTGCATTATTTTACAAAGCTAGCAAAAATAAATTTCAGCACATGCACAATCATTTCCAACGCCACCTACAGCTGAGATGGAGCTTATTTGGAGCCTTGTTGGCATATTGATTGGTCAAGGATCAATCATACAATGTTGGTGAATTGAAGAGAGAAGCTACAAATGGTAAGAATTCAAAATATATCTCTCTTATATCACATGCTGAAAATTTCAGCATGCTAAACATAGGGTGACCGATTTTATGACATTGAATGTGATATATTTCATCATCGTTTATTATGTGATTGACTGGAAGAAGAAATGGAAATGATTTGAATATTATTTAAATTAATAAAGTGTAATATTTTATATATTACACATGCTGAAAATTTTTCAGCATGTGTAAGACATGGTGGACGAATTATTGGTCCAAATTGTGTCCAAGTTCATTTTTTATGTGATAGCAATACTTACCATAACTTGGTGATTCAATTTTTAAAGAAAAAATCAAGGTAAATTGGGCATTATTTTGAAAGAAATGGAATGATGCACATGCTGAATTTTCAGCATGGCAAGACTACTAGTTGGCCGATTTTTGCATTTAGTTGGGAAGGATTTGATGTCTTGAAATTTATGTGATATATCTTATGATTTATGGAAGTTATTTTGTGATGGTTTTTGGAACATGTTTAAGTGAAATTCTCAGATTTTTTCCAAGTCATCAATGATGACAACATTCATCCAATGAGAAGGTGCCAAGTAAGCGAAGACTAAATGATCATCCAATAAGAAGATGCCAAGTAATCAAGACATTGTCACAATGATGTCTTACACTCTCTCAAGGACTTAAAAGATAATTTTCAAGAGGGGGAGACACCACAAGGGGGACGGCTGGACCATGTTAAAAGGAAAGAGAAGAGAGCAAAAAAAAAAACAAGGCCAAGCATTGCAAAATCAAAGTGATCAAAAGCCTAGTTCTTCTTCTTCTACATTCTCTCTTTCTTTCTTTCTTCTTGTAAGCCTATTGTATTCATATTCTTTCAATCTTGAATAGGCTTGATATAAACCACCATTCATTCTATATCTTTGTAAAAGATTGATCAATGTGTGATCAATCTTCATTCTTGCGAGGTGGTGGTGTTCGTGCAAATTGTACTTGTCATACAAGGTTTGTAAAGGGTTGGAGTTAAGGTGTAA
This sequence comes from Eustoma russellianum, assembly GCA_036186865.1. Taxonomy (NCBI): domain Eukaryota; kingdom Viridiplantae; phylum Streptophyta; class Magnoliopsida; order Gentianales; family Gentianaceae; genus Eustoma; species Eustoma russellianum. The sequence continues at coordinate 16,372,715 of AP025046.1, read as the reverse complement.
CTCTATCAACCCTGCGGTAAGGTGTACAGCGTGTGTGTGATTAGTGTGAACCAAGGAAGGTGTTCCTTGAAGACTGGAGTAGGTTGTTTATAACCGAACCAGTATAAAATTCTTGGTGCCATTTACTTTCTGCATTTACTTTTCAGTTACTGCACTGTTTACTCTTCGTGTTTGCATTCGTAAAAATAGTAAACGATTTTCAAAAATCACAAAAAGTTTCAAAAATATACCTACACGTTCTAGGGTTAATTTGGCACAAGTTTCAACCCTTTTGGATAAGTATAAGTCGATCAAACATCAAAAGTTCTGAGACTAGTGCAGTCTGAATTTCAGACTTGCAAAGGTTGATACTTTGATTGTGGTTGACCTACTTCCCAAAAGAATTTTGCAAAAATGTTTCAAACCCATTAAATTTAGTATATAAGAAGTTAGTGGTTAAATTTTCAGAGCATTTGGACATACACAAAAATAGGAATTAATTTTTCAAAACCATCTACCATTTCTGGCAGATTCGCACAATCTGATCACCAACGGTTTTTGAAGGGGTTAAAGGTTGAATTTTAATTTGAAATTATTAGAGGACCCTCATAACATCTGAGGCTAAGTTCTCTCAAAATTTCAGAATTTTTGGAGACCTCCAACCTGGATTTAAAAACGTTTTAAAATAGGTCCTGAAAACAGAATCTGTTTTCAGAAGTTGAATTGGTTAGGTTTAAAGAAATTTTAAAAACCGCACTTTCCGCACCACCTATTCAACCCCCCCTTCTAGTAGTGCCTTGCAGATCCTACACGCATGCCTAAAATTGATTACTTTCGTGTGTTTGGTTGCAAATGCTTTGTTTTAAATACGAAAGATAATTTAGATAAGTTTGAATCTAAATCAATTGAATGCATCTTTGTTGGATATTCTGTGAATTCAAAAGCATATTATGATCCCATAACTAGACAAATTTTAGAATCCATTCATGTGAAGTTTAATGAATTTGGTGAAATTGATAAAGATAAAGAATATGACGATGATTTTGAATTGAAACATGTGTCGGATGATGATGATGGCACGCATGACGACACACTAGAAATGTATGATCGCCTAGAAATGCATGAGAACGTAGAAAATAATCAACCAAGATGGCATAGAGATCACCCACACGATCCCATTATAGGCGACATTACTCACGGTGTGCGACCACGTAGAAGAATAAATCCTGAGGAAATAAATCAATTTCATGCCATGATATCCGAAATTGAACCTAAATATGTGTTTGATGCTTTGAGTGATTCTTTTTGGATTGATGCTATGCATGATGAACTTAATCAATTCGTGAGAAATGATGTATGGGATTTAGTGCAACGACCACAAGATAAGACTATAATGGGCACAAAGTGGGTATTTAGAAATAAAATGAATGAAGAAGGAAAACTTGTTAGAAACAAGGCTAGACTTGTAGCACAAGGATATAATCAAGAAGAAGGAATATATTATGACGAAACATTTGCACCCGTAGCATGTTTAGAAGCCATACGACTTTTACTTGCTATTGCTTGCATGAAAGGTTTTAAACTTTATCAAATGAACGTGAAGAGTACATTTTTAAATGGCTTTTGTACAAGAAGAAGTATACGTGAAACAACCACCCGGTTTTGAAGATTTGAAAAACCCCGATCACGTGTACAAACTAAAGAAGGCACTATATGGTTTTAAATAAGCACCTAAGGCATGATATGATCGCTTTGCTACTTTTCTCTTAGAAAATGGTTTTAAAAGAGGCACTATAGATACCACTCTATTTTTGAAACAAGATAAATTGGATTTACTAATCATTCAAATTTATGTTGATGACATCATTTTCGGCTCTACCTCTCATAAACTTGTTGAAGATGTCAAAACTTGTATGAAATACGAATTTGAAATGTCCATGGTTGGTGAATTGAATTACTTTCTTGGCTTGTAGATTAAACAAACGAGTAAAGGTATACATATAAGCCAAGTTAAATATATAAATGATATGATTAAAAAGTTCAATTTTGAGAATTTAAAACCGTCCCCCACCCCTATGAGTGTCACCACTAAACTAGATAAAGATGAACATGGTAAGGACTTTGATAATGCTTTATATAGGTCTATGATTGGCTCTTTTCTCTATCTTACTGCTAGTAGACCTGATATCATATTCTGTGTATGTATGTGTGCACGTTTTCAAAGCAAACAAAAAGTATCTCATTATAATGCTGTGAAAAGAATATTTCGCTATATTAAGCACACACCCACTTTAGGCATTTGGTATGATAAAGATTGTGAATTTAACTTGCATGCCTATACTGACGCTGATTATGGTGGATGTAAAATAGATAGAAAAAGCACGAGTGGCACTTGTCAATTTATAGGAAATTCACTTATTTCATGGTTTTCTAAAAAGCAAGCAAGCATAGCCTTATCCACCATTGAAGCTGAATATATGACCCTTAGTCTTTGTTGCACACAATTACTATGGCAAAAACAAAAACTTTCTGACTTTGAGATTACGGTAAATCAAATTCCAACATATTGTGAAAGTATGAGCGCCATAAACTTATCTAAGAACCCCGTTCTACATTCTAAGGCAAAGCATATAGAAGTACGATATCACTTCCTTCGTGATCACGTATATAATGGTGATATTGTCATAGATCACGTATGCATCGAGGCACAAGTAGCATATATTTTCACTAAGGCACTAAATCAGGCCACGTATGAAAATTTTCGTTCTAAATTAGGCATGATTTCTGCTGATTTGATTTGATATCTCTTTCCATATTTACATGCACTTTTGATTGTCTTTCCAAAATAAAGGAGGAGAGAATGCATGATTTATGGGGGGGAGAGAGATTGATTGCACAAATCAAGGGGGAGAAAATTCGAAATTTGAAATTCAAAATTTGAATTTCTGCATGATTAGAGGGAGAGCGACAAAATTTAAATCATGAACTTAGGTTTTTTTGTAAATCATCAAAAGGGAGAGATTGTAGAGAAAAAGGAGTTTGAGTGATTACAAAATGCATGATTTAAATAACGTGTACTAAAAAAATGCATGACACATTTTATGACTTGACACGTTTTTGCATGAACCCGCCTTATATAGTTCATATATAATGTTGCCGTACTAACGAGCCATGAAGCGTTAAAGCTTACATCAAATGGCGAACATTTGTTGTGTTTGAACTATTTTCAGGTGCAACCATTAATGAACTAAACTAGTTCACTAAGTAAAGTACTTAGTTAAATGAACTAAGTAGTTCATTAAATGGTGATATATTTGGAGAAGGCACAAAGGCAACAAATTGAAGAATGGAAAGTTTTCTCCTCTCCTTATACACGCCTTATATATATATATTTATATATATTCAGTGTTTTTAAAATGCACTATACACATATATTCTAACGTACTACCGACACGTTATATATTTTACGAACGTACGTTAACGTCACACCACTATATTTATCTCATATTTATGAGTATATTAAGGTCTTATATCATATTATATAAGTCATGGTGATGACAAAATTATTACGACACGTTACAAGGTTCTAAACCAAAAATTGTCGTATCGGGTGAATACCGAAACTTTGCCAACGTGTCACGTACTTGTCATATATAGATGGCCAGCCCCTACACTTCAAAAATGACCAAAAATTTTGTGGTCTACATGTTATATTCATCCATGAAACCATTCCATGTTGGCTCACACAAATCACCTCCAATTAAGGCCAAATTGTGGAGATTTCAAATTCAACATTTTAAGCACATGGGGCGCCACTTACTTCAGCCATTAGAGCTGAATTTTCAAGTTATTCTATGTATATTATGTGTGACATAATATATATAACATGTGCAAGAAGTTTGAATTCAATCGGAGAAAAATTGCGTAATCGACAAAAGTCGAAAATTCGGTTTTCTACGAACACGACACATGGAACATTTTTGGCATGACATATAACATGTTCTAGACACTTTTTACATACTCTATATATTCTAAAGTGTTCTATAAAAATCAATTAATGGCTGATTGGAATATACCATATGTATATAATTATTGTGCACTATTTTACAAAGTTTGCAAAAATAAATTCAGCACATGTTCAAGCTCAAATTCACACGCCTATCTCAGCTTGATGGAGCCTATGTGGAGCTTAGTTGGCATCTTGATTGGCCAAGAATGAAGTAAACAAGGTTGGTGATATAAAGGAAGGAGCTATACAAGGTAATATTTCAAACTATGTCACATATATGACACATGATGAAAATTCAGCATGTGTGTGCTATAATGGCCGAATTTCTTAGGCTTAATGTTGACTTATTTACTTCTTTAATTCAAATGGAGTGATTGCATGATAATATGGCAACAATTTGAATGTGTCTTGGATAGTGCACTTGCTGAAAATTTCAGCATGTGTTAAAGTGAGTTGGCCAAAATTTTGGTCTTGGAATTCAACATATTTGATTCTTTATTTACAAAGAATTAATCTAATACCAACATGGCAATGTTTTGAATATTTTGTGAATATCACACATGCTGAAATTTCAGCATGTGAAAGAATCATATGGCCGAAATTTATGAGCTTAATGATGATTATTTTGTCTTGCAAAATATATGGAATTTATTATGAGACTTATGACAACATTTTATGACTAATTGGCACATGTCTTTTAAGTGTTATTTTCAGATTTATACAGTCATCAAATGATGACAACTTTCATCCAATCAATGAGTGCCAAGTAAGCAAAGCTATAATGATCATCCAATGAGGAGTTGTCATGTAAGCAACTGAATGTCACAATGATGCAAGATATTATTCCAACGACTTAAAAGTTAATTTCCAAGGGGAAGAAATGACATGGGGGCAGCCACTTCTTGATAAAAAGGAAAGAAGGAGAGCAAACAAAATACAAGACAAGTCTCACAATCCTTCAAGTGCAAAACGTTTCATCATCTCCTTCTTCTACCTTTCTTTCTTCTTCTCTCTTAAAGCCTATTGTATTCATATTTATACATATTGAATAGGCTTCATATATACCACCATACACGCTATATTGTTTTAAAAGATTGATCAAGGTGTGATCAATCTTGCATCTGCTCGGTGGTGGTGTTCGTGATCATTGTAATCGCTTACAAGGTTTGTAAAGGGTTGGAGTTGGTGTGTAACTCCATCAACCCTCTATGGTAAGGTGTTGTTTGTTATTTTGTGATTAGTGATAACCGAGGAAGGTGTCCTCGAAGACTGGAGTAGGTTGATTTAACCGAACCAGTATAAAATTCCTTGTGTTCTTTACTTTTCAGCACTTACTTTAAGTTTCCAGCACAGCCACACATTTTACGGTTCATTTAGCTCAAGTTTCAACCCTTTTGGACAAGTATAAGTCATCCAAACGTCAAAAGTTTTGAGACTAGTACAGTCTGATTTTTAGGCTTGCAAAGGTTGAGACTTTGAACGTATTTGACTAACTTGCCAAAAGAATTTTTCAAAATTGTTTCCACCCAATTAAATACACATAATAAGGGATTTGTCATTAAATTTTCAGACCAATAGGAGTAACGGTTTAATCGGAATTAGTTTTTCAAATCAGACTACCATTTCTGGCAGATTTGCACAATCTGACCACCAACAATTTTTCAAAGGGTTAAAGGTTGAATTTTAATCTGAAATTTTTAGGAGATACTCAGAACATCTGAGACTAACATCTCTCTAAATTTCAGAATTTTGGAAGACCTGTAACCTAGTTTTCCAAACGTTTCAAAACAGGTCCTAAAAACAGAAACTGTTTTCAGAAGTCTGGTTTTTGGTTGAAAACAATTTTAAAACCCAAATTTTCTGCACCTACTATTCAACCTCCCCTTCTAGTGGTGCCTTGCAGGTCCTACGGCATAACACAAAAGCATGAGGATGTAGAATATCATAAATCGATTAATAAAGTTGCTCTAATAGAAATTTCAGGGTTTCAGTGGAATTTAAAATTTTGATTCAGGATTTAATGGGACATCGGTAGTATATATCGGGGTTAGAAACACTCGTAAAAATAAGCAAACAATAAGGCAATAGATAATACGACGAAACTAGTTAATGAACATTTCTGAACATATGATAGGATTTAAATAAATATCGTCGCAACGACTGAAGTAGTAGACTAAATTTAATCAAATAGAAAATACATGACACAATAATTTTCACCACTTAGAGCAAAAGAAAAAGAATATAGGACATAATCAATATCTTGGAAAAGAAGAAAAAGGAAAATGAATATTTTTTTTAGGTGAAGGACGGGCGGCACCATCTAGGTGTTTTATTAATAATATAGCCCTCACTTGTGGCGGAGGAATACCGTGGTTACAGACATGATGTTGTACCCCAATGACCATGTACTTGAAACTATGATTAAGTGACGGAATAAAAGCGATGAGTCCTTCACGTGCATGTTACTTAAGTCAAATTAGCGCTTCTTTATTTAAATTCCTTAAGTTCATTTAGGACAGACACTAAATAGTTATACAAGCGAACGTCACAAGGTGTGTGATACACCTTGTGAATTCGGCCAAAGGCCATTGATCACCCTTGAAGTAAACTCGTTCTTGTAAGAATGCAAACATAAACGATCCTCACAATGCAAGATTAAAATCATAATTAAATGAAATAAATAACATTATAAACTATATAAGTATGGGGTATGATAAATGGGAAAAGACAAAACTACCCCCAATAGCCAAAAATTTTGACCATACCCCAAGATTCTAGACTTCTCCTCATTTTTTTTCCAAACACATTTTAATACCTAAAATAACTACCTAAACATTTGGATTAAATAAATAGAAACAAAAGAAGCATGCAAAGAAGAATTAGTAAATTATTAGAAAGAATCTTGCATGGGAGACAAAGCATGGTCAAAAGTGGTCTCCTCACAAGACCCAAACTTCTTTTTCTCCCTTTCATGAATCCTTGCCTCCTTGACCACCTATTGGAACCACCAAAACCCCTCCCCATTTCCCCCAACATGTTCTATTTTAATTATTCCTAGAAGCTCACTTCAATCTCATCTTGAAACCCCTCTCAAGCAAGCCAACACTTAAGAAATTTCTCCAACTCCCTCCACACTCCAACATTTCGGCCCCTCCACCCTTGAAGGCTAGAAGCTCTCATTCAAGTTCCATCTTCAAGCCAACAAGTGTTTAGGTAAGTTTTCTTCTAAGTCCATTAAGTCACTTCTTCATGCAAATTGATGAAGCTCACAAGGGTGTTTTTCTTCCTCCACCAACCGTGACCCACCTTTGGCGATAGGTGCAAAGCCTTCAACTCTCTTAGGTGGTGCTAACTTGTGATACTTGAAGCCTCACTCAAGACTCATTTTGGTAAGATATTTTAAACTTAAATATATCCTTGTTTCACTATTGAATGAACGCTAACCCTCTTATTCTTCTCTTTAAAAAACTGTATACACAAGGGTGAAGAAAGAGGTGGATTTCAACTCAACTCACTCCATAACCAAGCAAAGACAAGAGCTTTAGCTTGAAGAGGCAAGTATACAATGATCTCTCATGATTTATTTAAAGAGTTAGTGACTTGAATGACTAGAGATTCTTAAGATTTAATCTTTAGTTGAATATCCTAGGTTTGAGATTATATCTTATAGATTTCTTAAGAACAATGCCTGGCATGTGGCTTATTCTCTCAAAGATGGAATCTTTGATTTTATGCATCAAGATTCAAGGTTGTTTTAGGATGATTTAAGTTGCAACTAAGTGAGTCTAAGCAAGATTGATGCTTTTTTGAAACTTGGAAGATTTATGGAAACACATGCATATGTAAGATAGGAGCTTTATGAAGTTGTTGGTAAGATTAGCTTGTGATGAATTTTGAATGTAAATGCATGCTTGAAAATGTGTGGAAAAATGGTGGCTAAGGCACCCCTAGGTCCGGCCTAAAAGAGGGAAGAGGAGGTGAGTATTGTCTTAAAGATGAACACTTATTTTGGTGCATAAATGACACTTGCCTTATTACTATCTACAAACTGTTTAGTATGATGAAAAGGTGATTTTATTGTAAGCATGAAACCTGGACATTTATGTTACAATGGAGGGTAAGTGGTAATCAATCATATATTTCATAAGGACAAGATGAATGATGAACATTTGACTTGAATAGAAGAACAAATGGCAAACCACTGGAACTGGACTGAATGAAGTGACATTTTCAACGACCTGAGAACTAATCTTGCAGACCTTCAATGAAGCTAATTTTTGGCACAAAGTTAGCCTTATAAATGTAGCACAAGTGAGAGTTGGAATTTCGTTAAAATAAGCTAGGATTATTTTTAAGAAATTACACGGTAAAACTGCTCCAGTAGCAAATTCTGGAGCTAGGCAGAATTGACCACTGACTTCAACGAATTAAAAGAGGACCTTGTGGACCTTCAATAAATCTGGGTGTAGTAGAGATGCCAGCTGGAATTTGGGTAAAATGAGCTATGGTTGATTTTTAATAAAATATTTGGTAAGACTGGTCAGACTTGAAAAACGGGAATTGAGTAGAATTGTAATCTCTCTTTACAGACTTGAAAAGGGACCTTATAGATGACAAACAAAGCTGATTTTTGGCATGGTAATAATCCTATGAGTGTAGTGGACACTCCAGCTGGAATCTTGGTAAAATAAGTTTTGGATTATTTTTAATGAATTATTTGGTAAAACTGCTCAACTGAAATTACTGGAGCCAACCTGAAATTAGTAACGACTTTCCAGGCCTCAGAAAGGGGACTTAGAGATATGCAAATGGGCTAAATTTCGGTAGGATACTAGTTCCACATGTTTATGACTTGGGCAAGTTAGAATTTCTGGAAAACAAATTACGGATTCGCCGCAATTAAATTTTTAGTAAAATTGGTCAGATCAGTTTCAGCACTTAAACCGTTTCAGAAAAGTAATTAAATGAGCCCTTATGATTATCAATTTAATCTGAAAATTCTACGACAAATCCTTGAGACACATAGGAATAAGTCACGAAAGTTGGTTAGGTTAACCCAAACGTTTTGGAGGGTAATCACGGACGCAAAATTGATGTACTAAAGCTGAAATATATGCTGAACAAGGAAATACATTAAATGGGGTTAATTTATCCGCTTATGAGTACGACATAGGAATTTTAAGGATTCCCGAAGTCCGAACCATGCAGGTTAATATGTTATTTCATGCTATGACTTGCATTTCATATCACTGCATGTATCATGCATGATCACGAATCCGATTTTATGGAATTTACTTATGCAAGTAAGTTTTAAAAGCGACTATGTTTTTGTTATGCATAAAAATTTTACGGTCCCATGTTTTAAAAAGCTTCATGATTCCTTTGCCGGCCAAGCATGCGACTAACCCGACTCCAGACCCGGGGTTAATTGGTCTGTTGACATGATATGTTCTGGACCCGTTCAGACCCGGGGTTAATTGGTCTGTTACATGTTTTGGACCCGTTCGGATCTGGGGTTAATTGATCTGATATCTGTTCTGGACCCGTTCAGATCCGGGGTTAATTGATCTGATATCTGTTCTGGACCTGCTCAGATTCGGGGTTAATTGATCTGACACTTCGTTTTTATGACACGTTATTTTATGGGACCAAAATGATGTTTTGACATGACATGACATCACGCATTGCATATTGCATAACTCATGATCACGCTAACATGTTGTATGATACAGTTAAGGACTTAATACGCTAATAGTGGTTAGCGGTATCTAGAATTACTCTTAGGCTATACCGTCAGTTGACTTCAGAACTTAAGATAGGTATGAGTTATTACTTAAAGTTTTCACGTTACTACATTCATGTTATAATTGTTTATGTATTTCATGGTCGTTTATTGTATTCTTGCTGAGTGATTTTTATCACTCACACTTTATTTTTCCCCCAGATAATGCCAAAATAGAATGGATCGAAGATGAGCCGAGGGTACCATATCCATAGGCGAGGAGATATGAAGGGAGCTAAGCTTAAAGACTTTTGTGCTGCTGAGATGTTTGTATTATGACTATGTTTGAACTCTGTGGAATGTGACTATGACGTTTTGTGAGACTACTACTTTAGGGACTTAGTTATTTCGTAATGCATGTTTAATTTGAAAAGTTTTAATTCTGCCTAAATTTTACTACCATGTTAAATGTTAGCATGGGAGTCCATGGCTTATGTTATGGATTTTCGCATGTTATGCACGACGCTTTGTACTCTCCTTAGTGAAGTATGGCGGGTGCACCGTATCCAGATGAGGCCTGGGTGCGGGGCGCTACATGTGGTATCAGAGCCCAGGATCTAGATTTCGGGCAAAACGTAGGACTAAGTTATGATCTTAGCAATCTAAGTTTGATCTTAGACCTAAGTCATGATCGTAGATGAGTGATGGCCTTAGACTAGGACCACTTAGACCGGGTTTAGGATGTAATTTAATAACTAATCCTAAACTATGAAAGCTAAGTCTGTGACATAAGACGTGCCCTTTTATCTTCCCTACTTAAAAGTTTTCGATTTTGGTTCTAAGTCAAATTCAATTGATTTTATTCTGATATTCTAAATAGATGCTAAACCCATAAGTGCAGATGGTGAGGCCACGTGGCAGACCTCCGAGAGCACAACCAGCTGCTCAGGAGCCCATTCCACCGCCACCAGCACAGGTCCCGCCGCCACCTCAGCCGGACCAGAATCCTCCACCACCAGCTCCACAGGCACCTGTTCCTCCGGTCATCCCAGACATGAATGCTTTCCAGGCCTTCTGCCAAGTTGTTACTCAGATAGGGCAGGGCCTAATTCATCAAAATGCTCCACCGCAGCCACATCAGCCAGTAAGGGATGCCCAGTACTATTTTGAGAAGCTCAAGAGGGCTAACGTACCACCGTTTGAACTAAAGCCAGACCCAGATATCGCAGAAAAGTGGCTAGATGAAGTTGAAAATTGTTTTGAGCTCATTCAAGCCCTAGAGGAGATGAAAGCCCAGGCCATCCGACCTTTCTTGATCAGTGAGGCCAATCAATGGTGGAAGACAAATCTGCAGCCTTTGCCCAGACCGATTGCCTGGGAGAGATTTTTACAAGAATTCCATAAGTTCTATATTCCCCCATCTGTCAAATTACAAAAGAGACATGAATTTGAATCTTTGAAGCATGAGCCGGGCATGATAGTAGCGGAGTACGCAAATAAGTTCATTGCACTAGGAAGGTTTCAGCCTGTCACCATGAATGACGAAGAAACAAAAATGCTAAAATTTGAAAGAGGTCTGAATCTGAGGATTAGGACGTGGATGGTAAATGCAAATCCTATCAATTTTAGAGCACTTTTAGATGCATGCTACCGCATAGAGAGAGATATTATCCGAAGAGATGACGTGGGTCAAAAACGAGAAAGACAAGGGACCGGCAATGAGAAATCTAAGAAAGTGGCAAAAAAGAATTTCAGAGGATCAGTTCGTCAAGGACAATCTCAAGGACAGAATCTGCGCCACAAGCAAAACCAAAATAATTAGCAGAAGAATCAGGCCTCATCTCAACAGCCAGCAATACCGGTATGCTCTCACTGCCAGAAGAGGCATGTGGGTGAGTGCAGGTGGAAAACAGGCAAATGCTTTGGATGCGGCAAGGATGGCCACATGATTAAAGATTGTCCAAAAAAGGAGCGCAGCAGCAGCAACAACAAAAGAACCAGCGGACCCGTACTAATGCAAGAGCGCACGTTATGACAAATGCTGATGTCGAGGAGACTGCAGATGTAGTGACTGGTAAGATTTAAAGTGTTATGCCTTCAATACATTTCACTTATGCATGTCTCTCATATTGCTTGGTAAAATTTGCATGGTTTAGGAACTATATTAGTGTGTAGCATACCTACAAATGTGTTGTTCGACAGTGGCGCTAGCCACTCGTTTATCTCAAGGAAGTTTGCTAAGAATATCGATCATGATCCAATCCGATTAGGTTCACCATATAGAGTACAAGCAGCTGGCGATCAGGTGTTTGTTTCCCATCACATACTCAGAAATTTTGCCCTTGAGTTTAATGACAAGTTGTTTGAGGCCAATTTGATTCCCATATCTATGAGTGATTTTGACGTGATTCTCAGAATGGATTGGCTCTCAAAGAATCATGCCCACATTGACTGCCGAAGCAGGCAAGTTATCATTAAGAACCCAGCTCGAAATGAGATGTCATTCCAAGGAGGAACTAAGTTAAAGAAACCACCCAAAAAAGTTTTTGTTAACGCAGCTCGTGCCAGCCAAGCATTAAAGAAAGGTCATGAAGGATTCTTGGTTTATGTTCTAAGTGCTGAACAAGAGAGCCCTACCCTTGCACAAGTTCCAGTTGTTATTGAATACCCTGATGTATTTCCTGATGATCTGCCTGGACTACCTCCTGATCACGAGATTGCTTTCGAAATAAACCTTGTTCCAGGAGATGAACCCATATATAAAGCCCCTTATCGCATGGCACCTGCTGAACTAAAGGAATTAAAGGAACAGTTACACGAACTGTTAGAGAAGAAACTTATTCGCCCCAGTGTTTCACCATGGGGTGCTCCGGTGCTATTCGTGAAAAAGAAAGATGGAAGTATGCGCTTATGCATCGATTTCCGGGAGCTCAACAAAATAACCATAAAGAACAAGTACCTGTTGCCCCGGATTGATGACTTATTCGACCAGCTCAGGGTAAGTCAATCATAAGTTTAACTTGAGTAAGATTTAAATCTTTCCCAAAACCCTATCTAAAGTATCTTAATGCAGGGATCTCGAATCTTCAGTAAGATTGACCTACGATCTGGGTACTTCCAATTGAAGATAAAGGCGGAAGATGTCCCTAAGACTGCTTTCAGAACCCGATATGGACACTATGAGTTCTTAGTCATGCCTTTTGGTTTGACCAATGCCCCTGCCGCCTTTATGGATCTCATGAATCGAATCTTCCAAGAACAGTTGGATACATTCGTGGTGGTCTTTATAGATGATATCTTGATATATTCACCTGAAAAAGCGACTCACGCAGCCCATTTGAGGACAGTCCTAAATATTGTAAGAGTGAGACAGTTGTATGCCAAGTTCAGCAAATGCGAGTTTTGGCTGCGAAGTGTATCCTTCCTTGGTCATGTGATTTCAGAAGAAGGGATTTCAGTTGATCCCAAGAAAATTGAAGCTATCACAGAATGGCCCAGGCCAAGAAATGTTACTGAAGTAAGAAGCTTTCTCGGACTGGCCAGATATTACAGAAAGTTTGTTGAAGGATTCTCGAGGATAGCTGTTCCCCTCACCAGATTGACCCAAAAGAAAACCAAGTTCGAGTGGAGTGCCGACTGTGAAAGGAGTTTCTCGGAGCTAAAAGCAAAGTTGACGTCCGCACATATCCTAGCTCAGCCCACTCCTGGTGAGAAGTATGTAGTATACAGTGATGCTTCGAAGAATGGTCTCGGATGTGTCCTTATGCAGAATGACAAAGTGATAGCTTATGCATCCCGACAGTTGAAGCCATTTGAGCAAAAATATCCTGTCCACGCTCTCGAACTTGCTGCAGTGGTTTTTGCATTAAAGATATGGAGGCATTACTTATATGGCGAATGGTGTGAAATTTATACAGATCACAAGAGCCTAAAGTACCTCTTTACCCAGAAGGAGCTTAATATGCGGCAGCGCAGATGGCTGGAGTTAATAAAGGATTATGACCTTTCCATTCAATATCATCCGGGAAAAGCTAACAAGGTTTCTAATGCATTAAGTCAGAAAGCAAGTCACCCACGGCTACCACCTCTCCAGCGAGACATGGAAGAGTTCGGCTAAGAAGAAGTTGACTCAGTCGATGAGGTTCTCGCCAAGTTAGTTCTTGTTCCTTCATTGGTTCATAAGATCAAAGAGGCTCAAGGGAATGATGAAGCATTGAGGAAAATCAATGAAAGGATGAAAGATAAGCCACGAGACGACTTTGAAGTTTGCAGCGACGGCAGTTTATGGTATCGAGGACGGTTGTGTGTCCCCGAAAGCAAAGAACTTAAAGATGAAGTTTTGATGGAAGCTCATAATCCTCGATTGTCTATACACCCTGGAGCAAATAAGATGTACCAAGATCTCAAGCAAAAGTTTTGGTGGCCCGGTATGAAGAATCAAATAGCAGAATTTGTCGGGCGATGTCTAATTTGTCAAAGAGTGAAAGCCGAGCACCAAAGACCTGCTGGATTATTGCAACCCTTAGAAGTGCCGGAATGAAAATGGGACCACATCACCATGGACTTTGTGACCGATTTGCCCAAGACTAAGCATGGGAATGATGTTATATGGGTGATTGTGGATCGTTTGACTAAGTCTGCTCACTTCTTGGCCATGACAATTAAGGCATCCATGGAGAAGTTGGCCTCTATGTATATTGACCAGATCGTTTGTTTGTATGGAGTGCCCATAAGTATTGTATGCGACCGCGACCCGCGATTTACTTCGAGATTTTGGACAGCCTTGCAAAAGGCAATGGGCACAGAGATTAGAATGAGTTCCACATTTCATCCTCAAACAGATGGACAATCAGAAAGAACAATCCAGACCCTTAAGGATATGCTCCGCGCTTGCATCCTTGATTTCGGAGGAAGCTAGGATAGAAGTCTTAAACTCTTTGAGTTTTCTTACAATAATAGCTTCCACAGATCTATCGGAATGGCACCTTACGAGGCATTGTATGGACGAAAATGTCGATCCCCACTATATTGGGACAAAATTGGAGATAAGATCTACGCAGGACCCGACATTGTTGAGCATACACGACAAAAAGTAAAATTGGTCCAACAAAGATTAAGAGCGGCACAAGACAGGATGAAGATATGGGCAGACGAAAGAAGGAGACCCTTGGAGTTCCAAGAAGAAGAGAAAGTTTTTCTAAAGGTTTCTCCGACTAAAGGTGTTAAAAGATTTGGCATCAAAGGAAAGCTAAGCCCAAGATTCGTTGGACCTTATGAGATACTTGAGAGAGTGGGCGAAGTTGCATACCGCTTGGTGTTGCCACCATCTCTTTCCCAGTTACATGATGCATTCCATGTTTCCCAACTTCGCCGATATGTATATGATCCTAGTCACATTCTTGAGGAACAACAGTTGAAGGTTGAAGATGATGCATCTTATGAAGAGGAACCCTTAAGGATCGTTGATCGGAAAGAAAAAGCCTTAAGAAAGAGAACCATACCCATGGTGAAGGTACAATGGAGACATCATTCGGAAGCAGAAGCAACGTGGGAAACGGAGGAAGACATGAGGAGTAGATATCCACACCTTTTTGACTAGTTCTGAGGTTTTGAGGACGAAACTTATGATAAGGGGGGGGGGAGGATGTTGTACCCCAATGACCATGTACTTGAAACTATGATTAAGTGACAGAATAAAAGCGATGAGTCCTTCACGTGCATGTTACTTAAGTCAAATTAGCGCTTCTTTATTTAAATTCTTTAAGTTCAGTTAGGACAGACACTAAATAGTTATACAAGCGAACGTCACAAGGTGTGTGATACACCTTGTGAATTCGGCCAAAGGCCATTGATCACCCTTGAAGTAAACTCGTTCTTGTAAGAATGCAAACATAAACGATCCTCACAAAGCAAGATTAAAATCATAATTAAATGAAATAAATAGCATTATAAACTATATAAGTATGGGGTATGATAAATGGGAAAAGACAAAACGACCCCCAATAGCCAAAAATTTCGACCATACCCCTAGATTCTAGACTTCTCCTCATTTTTTTTCCAAACACATTTTAATACCTAAAATAACTACCTAAACATTTGGATTAAATAAATAGAAATAAAAGAAGCATGCAAAGAAGAATTAGTAAATTATTAGAAAGAATCTTGCATGGGAGACAAAGCATGGTCAAAAGTGGTCTCCTCATAAGACCCAAACTTCTTTTTCTCCCTTTCATGAATCCTTGCCTCCTTGACCACCCCTTGGAACCGCCGAATCCCCTCCCCATTTCCCCCAACATGTTCTATTTTAATTATTCCTAGAAGCTCACTTCAATCTCATCTTGAAACCCCTCTCAAGCAAGCCAACACTTAAGAAATTTCTCCAACTCCCTCCACACTCCAACATTTCGGCCCCTCCACCCTTGAAGGCTAGAAGCTCTCATTCAAGTTCCATCTTCAAGCCAACAAGTGTTTAGGTTAGTTTTCTTCTAAGTCCATTAAGTAACTTCTTCATGCAAATTGATGAAGCTCACAAGGCTGTTTTTCTTCCTCCACCAACCGTGACCCACCTTTGGCAATAGGTGCAAAGCCTTCAACTCTTTTAGGTGGTGCTAACTTGTGATACTTGAAGCCTCACTCAAGACTCATTTTGGTAAGATATTCTAGTCTTAAATATATCCTTGTTTCACTATTGAATGAAGGCTAACCCTCTTCTTCTTCTCCTTCAAAAACCGTATACACAAGGGTGAAGAAAGAGGTGGATTTCAACTCAACTCACTCCATAACCAAGCAAAGACAAGAGCTTTAGCTTGAAGAGGCAAGTACACAATGATCTCTCATGATTTAAAGAGTTAGTGACTTGAATGACTAGAGGTTCTTAAGATTTAATCTTTAGTTGAATATCCTAGGTTTGAGATTATATCTTATAGATTTCTTAAGAACAATGCATGGCATGTGGCTTATTCTCTCAAAGATGGAATCTTTAATTTCATGCATTAAGATTCAAGGCTGTTTTAGGATGATTTAAGTTGCAACTAAGTGAGTCTAAGCAAGATTGATGCTTGTTTGAAACTTGGAAGATTTATGGAAACGCATGCATATGTAAGATAGGAGCTTTATGAAGTTGTTGGTAAGATTAGCTTGAGATGAATTTCGAATGTGAATGCATGCTTAAAAATGTGTGGAAAAATGGTGGCTAAGGCACCCCTAGGTCCGGCCTAAAAGAGGGAAGAGGAGGTGAGTATTGTCTTAAAGATGAACACTTATTTTGGTGCATAAATGACACTTGCCTTATTACTATCTACAAACTGTTTAGTATGATGAAAAGGTGATTTTATTGTAAGCATGCAACTTGGACATTTATGTTACAATGGAGGGTAAGTGGTAATCAATCATATATTTCATAAGGACAAGATGAATGATGAACATTTGACTTGAATAGAAGAACAAATGGCAAACCACTGGAACTGGACTGAATGAAGTGACATTTTCAACGACCTGAGAACTAATCTTGCAGACCTTCAATAAAGCTAATTTTTGGAAAAAAGTTAGCCTTATGAATGTAGCACAAGTGAGAGTTGGAATTTCGTTAAAATAAGCTAAGGATTATTTTTAAGAAATTACACGGTAAAACTGCTCCAGTAGCAAATTCTGGAGCTAGGCAGAATTGACCACTGACTTCAACGAATTAAAAGAGGACCTTGTGGACCTTCAATAAATCTGGGTGTATTAGACATGCCAGCTGGAATTTGAGTAAAATGAGCTATGGTTGATTTTTAATAAAATATTTGGTAAGACTGGTTAGACTTGAAAAACGGGAATTGAGTAGAATTGTAATCTCTCTTGACAGACTTGAAAAGGGACCTTATAGATGACCAACAAAGCTGATTTTTGGCATGGTAATAATTCTATGAGTGTAGCGGACACGCCATCTAGAATCTTGGTAAAATAAGTTTTGGATTATTTTTAATGAATTATTTGGTAAAACTGCTCAACTGAAATTACTGGAGCCAACCTGAAATTAGTAACGACTTTCCAGGCCTCAGAAAGGGGACTTAGAGATATGCAAATGGGCTAAATTTCGGTTTGATACTAGTTCCACATGTTTATGACTTGGGAAAGTTGGAATTTCTGGAAAACGAATTACGGATTCGCCGCAATTAAATTTTTAGTAAAATTGGTCAGACCAGTTTCAGCACTTAAACCGTTTCAGAAAAGTAATTAAATGAGCCCTTATGATTATCAATTTAATCTGAAAATTTTATGACAAATCCTCGAGACACATAGGAATAAGTCACGAAAGTTAGTTAGGTTAACCCTAACTTTTTGGAGGGTAATCACGGACGCAAAGTTGATGTACTAAAGCTGAAATTTAGGCTGAACAAGGAAATACATTAAATGAGGTTAATTTATCCGCTTATGAGTACGACATAGGAATTTTAAGGATTCCCTAAGTTCGAACCATGCAGGTTAATATGTTATTTCACGCCATGACTTGCATTGCATATCACTGCATGCATCATGCATGATCATGAAACCGATTTTATGGAATTTACTTATGCAAGCAAGTTTTAAAAGCGACTATGTTTTTGTTATACATAAAAATTTTACGGCCCCATGTTTTAAAAAGCTTCATGATTCCTTTGCCGGCCAAGCATACGACTAACCCGACTCCAAACCCGGGGTTAATTGGTCTATTGACATGATATGTTCTGGACCTGTTCAGACCCGGGGTTAATTGGTCTGTTACATGTTCTGGACCCGTTCAGATCCGGAGTTAATTGATCTGATATCTGTTCTGGACACGTTCAGATCCGGAGTTAATTGATCTGATATCTGTTATGGACCCGCTCAGATCTAGGGTTAATTGATCTGACACTCCGTTTTATGACACGTTATGGGACCAAAATGATGTTTTGACATGACATGACATCACGCATTGCATATTGCATAACTCATGATCACGCTAACATGTTGTATGATACAGTTAAGGACTTAATATGCTAATAGTGGTTAGCAGTATCTAGAATTATGCTTAGGTTATACCGTCAGTTGGCTTCAGAACTTATGACAGGTATGAGTTATTACTTAAAGTTTTCACGTTACTACATTCATGTTATAATTCTTTATGTATTTCATGGTCGTTTATTGTATTCTTGCTGAGTGATTTTTATTACTCACACTTTATTTTTCCCCCAGATAATGCCAAAATAGAATGGATCGAAGATGAGGAGAGGGTACCATATCCATATGCGAGGAGATATGAAGGGAGCTAAGCTTAAAGACTTTTGTGCTGCTGAGATGTTTGTATTATGACTATGTTTGAACTCTGTGGAATGTGACTATGACGTTTTGTGAGACTACTACTTTGGGGACTTAGTTATTTCGTAATGCATGTTTAATTTGAAAAGTTTTAATTCTGCCTAAATTTTACTACCATGTTAAATGTTAGCATGGGAGTCCATGACTTATGTTATGGATTTTGGCATGTTATGCATGACGCTTTGTGCTCTCCTTAGTGAAGTACGGCGGGTGCACCGTATCCGGACGAGGCCCGGGTGCGGGGCGCTACACATGACCCTATCGCTAGGGGAGACTCTCCCAAGAAAGAAAAACAACACCAAATACATCAAACCCACCAGTCTAAGCATTAATAATGTTTGAATAGATACAGTGCGCAAACAAAGGAAAATGAAAATATATATTTTTTTATCAAAGCAATTTGTATTATTGTGTATCCTCACTTATGGAGGAGGAATACCATATTACAAGAAGTTCATCATATGAAAAGAAATGAATTAGCGAGCTAATGATTGTCAACCTCAATCATATATGATATGCCGCATTAAAACCTTGCCAAGTAAAACCACCCTTGTGGATAAAACCTTGGCGAAAGAAAAAGTGTACATATTTATACAATTAGAGTGTTGAGCCAATACAGTGGGAATGAGCACATAGTACAACAGAAAGATATGTGGCATTGTCGCTCCAAACGCATAGGTTCTCAATATGTAGCCATGGAAATGATAGCATGCAATCGATATTGAGTGTAGTACCGTGCTACCGCAAGTCCTTGATATCCATCGCACCTCACAGAAAGCAACATGAAATTTACAAGTGAGTATTGTAAAAATAACATATGCCAAAGGAAAGAAAAGAAGATAGCACATATCCATGCCACCTTGATTCAATGAGAACCAAGGAGACACACGTGTTACAAGCTGTCCCCTCTTCTCAATCAAGTCCTTCAAATTATATGTCTCCCTCTGGACAGATCGAGCATCGGCCACGGACACCGACAATGCAGTGTTAAAATGTTCATACCTCCCATGAAGCAGAGCATCCAATAACATATTGAATCCAAGCAAGTTAAAAATATTTAAACGTAATACTAAGCTCGCCAAGTATGGAATTTTAAAAAGACACCAATGGAAAGAAAGAAGTCGCACCAGTGTTTCCAGTTCCTTTTGGCGACACAGGCAACCGATAGAGCTAATCGCCAACCATATGTGAGCCATTTGATCAATGGCGCAAATCAGGCACGTGTACATCCATAAGTATTGCGCCATGAACTTCGTAAGGAAGGCCATGGAGTGAATTATAGCAGTGCAAACATGCGAAACGATATCCATGTCGCACTAACATGTGTGATGCAGTATTGGCCTCTCGTGGACAATATTGAATAGTGGCTTGGTTAAGTGGCAAGAATAGAGCTGCCCTAGCTACTTCCCCAGCCAACAAATCCATGACTTTCTGTGAAATCGACAACATAGAAAGAATGGAATAGTAATCCATCTCAATGATGATACTGTCATACTCGCGCGTATAATAAATCAAAGCTAATGTCAATGTCATTAACTCTGCTCGCAATGGACCAACCAGAGGCAGTGCAAAACATATGGCCGAAACAAACTGTCCCTGTTCATTTCCCAATACTGCTCCTCCTGCTGCTCGTTCTCTTCCCATAGATGCATCTACATTTTAATTTCATCTTCTCAGAAGGGGGCAGCTCCCATCGAATGATCCATAGGCGCTTTGGCTTCAACGGTGGAGAGAAGGCCAGGGCTACTAAATGAGGCATATGTCTTGCAAACTTTTTGCCATTCATTGCAGAACACCACGTGTAGATTGTTGCGCGTACTTTGTCAAATAACCTCCTATAAATGAAATTTTCTGTGCCAAAACGTATCGCTGCATATTCTTTCCAGTCGACCCATGTAACAATCAACCTTACGATCGCCCTCAACTGTCCTGTCATGGATGTTTTATTTGATATGCGCCACCATCGACATAGATGAGCCTTTATGGTGTGGCTATGGGGCATAGGGCCCGAGAAACGTATGGAGATTTCAGCCCATAATGGCCTTATCCTCAGGCAGAGTAGAAATACGTGATCCTGAGTATCTGAGCTCTGACAACAGAAGGCGCATTACGAAAGGAACACCATTTTCCAACACCGCAGATTATCTACCATTGGAAAGGATCTTGTCCAAAGTCGCCATAAAAATATGCGCATTCCAGGGTGTGAGTTCACCCACCATACATAGCAGCATTCAGCAAAACTACTATCCGAAGCAGTTATTATGGTATAGGCCGATTTGATCGAGAACTTCCCATTAGTATCAGGCAACCATTGCATTTCATTCTGCGATCATTCCACCTTTGATTCCATAAAGTAATTTATGCTACATAGCCGCTTCAAAACTGGTGAATCATAAATGTGCGAGTACACCTAATGCCGATTACCATACTTTTTATTGCAGAACTCAGACCATAGTGTTTGAGAATGATAATACTTCCACCAAAGCTGACAATCATATGCCTGTTGAATACCTAGTAGATTACATATTCCCAGTCCACCCTCCTCCGTTGAAAGGCATATGGATTTCCATGATCGACAATGATGCCTGCCTTTCCAAAGAAAATCTGGCATCTTATGATTTCGGATATCAATTACGCTCTTTGGCAGACATGAACTAGCAATAATATGTGTTGGCATCGAGTTTAGAACATACTTTATTAGCACCACCTGGCCAGCCATTGACAACAGTTTAGTCAACCAAGATGTTAACTTAGCGTCAAATTGACTAATGAGAGATGTACAATACCTGGATCTGTTAATGCCTTTATATAGAAATGATCCAAGATACTTAATAGGTAGAGATGCTAACCGCATGCCCAAAGTTTGCGATGCTGAGACACCAGAGACTCCCATGCCCACCACTATTTAGCTTTTAGGGTAATTAACCAGCTCCCTAGATGCATTCTGATAAGATATCAAAAAAGAACGAAACCTCTCCAAATTTCAACTTGATCCATTTAAGAATATCAATAAGTCATTCGCAAAGCCCCAATGCAGAAGTCTTGGCACTCGGCCTGCATTAAATCCTTTTATCGTGCCAGAGTCCGTCATTGCGTTCAAGCCACGAGAAAATCCTTCCGAGGCAAGAATAAACATTAAGGGTGATAAATAATCTCCCTGCTTGACACCACGTCCAACATAAAAGAAACCTGCTTGTTTGCCATTTATAAGGATCGAACATCGAGTAGCCTGTAAATTATTAATCGACATACGAACAAGTCTGGAGTCAAAACCCAATTTTTGCAGGAGAAGATCAAGATACCGCCAATTGACACAATCAAATGCTTTATCCATATCCAACTTTACCATAACATGACCCCCTCTAGACCGTCGGTCCAGTACTTGCACCATCTTTTGAGCTAGAAGGATTTGTTCTGTAATGCACCGTCCTTTCATAAAACCTGTTTGTTCCAGCGAAATGAGCTTGGGCAATAACCGGCCAAGTCGAGTAGAGATCGATCTCGTAATCACTTTAGATATAAAGTTTGTCAAGCAAATAGGCCAGAAGTCTGCAAATATCTAAGGATTCTGCACCTTGGGAATCAATGTTATAGTAGCCGAAGCTACCTGTTTAGGCATCATTATGCCTAAGTAAAATTCCTGGACTGCCTTAAGGACATCAAGATGTATTACCTGCAAAAACCGTCTGTAAAAAGAGCCCGGGTATCCATCCGGACCTGCCGCACTAGAAGGGCTAAGATCGCACACGGCCGTTTGGAGCTCCTACAAACTCGGCATGGCCTGTAACATAATGTTATCATCCGCCGTTGTTAGAGATGTAGTATTAGATAGCCTCACTTGTGGTGGAGGAAAACCATATTACAAAGAAGTCATCGTATGAAAATAAATGAAACAATGAGCTAATGATTGCCAACCTCCAATTGTATATGATGTGCCGCATTAAAACCTTGCTAGGTAAAACCACCCTTGTGGATAAAACCTTGGCGAAGAAAAAAGCGTACATATTTATACAATGTCAGAGTTGGCTAAGTACAGAGTAATACTGGAAACCATGTTGCAGTGATGATCCAATAGCTGCTGAGTTCTGAGTATAAGCAGTATGATGACAATATAGAATCCGTGTAAACACAGCGGGCTCAATCCAAACCATGTCGCCTTGATTCAAAGAGAACCAAGGCGACATCCATAGTATAAAATGTTGTATGTTGTCAACATCCTTCCAAGTATCTGAAGCTAGTTTCAGTTGTAACCTCCTTCGATGCCAGTGTAGCATGCTCAGCCGGTGATATAGAGAAGACAAAGTCGTTGGAATATACAGCAATTGAATAATGTGTGAGTATAAATTTGATAAATGGAAGCCAAACTTAGCTAAGTAAAAGTAGATGCAATGATGACGAAAACGAACCAGTGTTGCCTGTGTCAGTAAACAACACTGGCAACATAAAGAAAACATCGCTAACACTATGTGAGACATGAGCATCAACACAAAGCAGGTAACTAGAGATCCGCAAGTATCGCGTCACGAACCTCGCAGGGTAGATCATGGAGTGAACGATAGTGCTGAAGGCCAACCGGTCTATATCCATGATGGGCGAGTCTATGAGCGGCAGTGTAGCATCCCTTCGACAATGTTGTATAGTCGATTGATTTAATGATAGAAATATGGATGCGCGCTGAAGATAAAGCTCCAACAAGCCCATGATCACCCGAGTAGATGCCAACATCGCAAGAATTGATTTGCAGTCCGTCTCTAATATAATGTTGCTATATTCCCTCGCATAATATACCCATGCAAACGTCAATGTTAGAAGCTCTGCCCTCAGCAGTTTAACCATAGGTAATGCAAAGCATATCGCCGATATCAGCTGGCCATGATCGGAACGCAACACCACAGCTCCAGCCGCCTTGAATCTGCCAACCGCTGCATCAACATTTAGCTTTAACTTTCCAGAAGGAGGTAGTTCCCATCGAGCTATCTGGAGGCGTCTTGTCCGCAAAGGCGGCGAAAAATGAAGAGCTACTAAATGAGAGATATTCATTGCAAACTTTTTGCCATTCATTGCCGCACTCCATGTATAAATTGTCATTTGCACCTTTTCAAAAAGCCTCGCCTGAACAAAGGTTTCGGAACCAAACATTATTGCCGCATATTCCTTCCAAATGACCCACGTTACGATGGAAGGCACTACAGCCCGTAGTTGTCCTATCATTGATGTCTGATTAGATGTGCGCCGCCAGTAGTTTAGATGCGCCATAATTGTGTTACTGTTGGGCAGAGGACCAGAAAATATAATTTCTATTTCCAGCCATAGCGGATGAATTAATGGACAGTAGAGAAATACATGATCTTGAGCATGTGAATGTGCTTTACAGAAAGCACATTGAGATTGAAATATCGTGAGCCAACCTGCAAATTATTCACCATTGGTAATGATCGCGACCATAACCGCCATAAGAAAAGCCACATACCCGGCTGGGATCGCTTCCACCAAACATAGCGATACTCACTTATCTGGACTCCTGTTGATGTAATTTCTGCATATGCGGATTTAATAGAAAATTGTTTACCGAAAAGTGTGGTGGACATCTTAAACCATAAAATGGCAGCTTTTCTCTGGAAGGGTAGATATCATTGGCATTCTTGGTCTTTGATATGCCGTCCAATCGAGGAGGGTGGTTTGGGTATTCGAAATCTTTTGGGGGTTGCGACAAGCATATGATTGTCAGTTGTGGTGGAAATATAATCATTCAGATACTCTATGGGCTCAATTTAGCAAACGCAAATATGGAAATCATCACTCTATATATTCTCATATTTATGACTCGCCAACATGGAAGCGAATATGTTGCATCAACGAATTTATGGAGTCCAAGACGGAGCGGTTGGAAAATACATTCCAATGGATACCTCGCAATAATATGTATTGGCATCATGCTCAAAACATGTTTTAACAGCACCAAACTCCCAGCCATTGACAGGATCTTATTTGACCAAGAAGTTAACTTAGCCTCAAAATGATTTATGATAGAAGTACAATACCTGGATCTATTGATTCCCTTATGTAGATAAGAGCCAAGATACTTTATAGGCAATGATGATAGTCGCATCCCCAACACTTTCGATGCTGACGAGCCTGAGACTCCTCTACCCACCACTATTTGACTTTTATGATAATTAACCAATTGTCCAGATGCATTTTGGTAAGATGTCAAAAAGGAACAAAAACGTTCCAAATTCCGTCTAGCCCCATTCAGAAAGATCAATAAATCGTCCGCAAATCTTAAATGGGAAACACATTGTACACGGCCCGCCGCAAACCCCCTTATTTCACCTGCGGACATCATTGCCTTCAAACCTCGAGAGAACCCTTCTGAAGAAAGTATAAACAATAAGGGCGACAACGGATCCTCTGTTTGACACCTCTACTCATAGGGAAGAATACTGATTGTTTACCATTTGTAAGAATTGAACAGTAAGTCGATCTTAAGTTATTGAGCAAGATGTAGACTAATCTATGGCTAAAACCCATATGCTTCAACATTAAATCAAGGTAGTGCCAACTAACCCGATTGAAAGCCTTTGCCATATCCAATTTAATCATCACATGGCCACCTCTTGTGTGGTTATCTATAACGTGGACCATTTTTTGAGCTAATAAGACTTGCTCTGTGATACCTCGTTCTTTCATAAAGCCTGCTTGTTCTGGGGAGATGATCTTTTGTAATAATCGGCCCAGATGAGATGAAAACAACCAAGTAATAACTTTGGAAACAAAGTTGGTAAAACAGATAGGTCGAAACTCTGCAAAAGTCTGAGGATTAAGAACCTTTGGGATTAAGATTAAAGTGGATGCCGCTATCTTCCTCAGCATATGTACAACCAAATAAAATTCCTGCACCGCCTTAAGAACATCAGAATGGATGACATGCCAAAATCGTCTGTAGAAAGAACCCAGGTAGCCATCTGGTCCGGCAGCACTAGTTGGACTTATATCCCATACAGCTTACTTAACCTCTTGTAAAGTAGGTATTTCTGGTAACATGGTATTATCCTCTACTGTCAATAACAATGGGCTGTGTCTCAATATATCCTCACAATCCGACACTAGCTCTTCTGCAAAAAGATCCAAAAAGTAGCGTACCGCCTCCGTTTCAATTTCTGTGCTGAGTAAACATTCATTTCCATCTGGACACATGATGCGACTAATGGATTGTCTGTGTCATTTCTCCTTCACTGAGTTATGATAAAAGGAAGTGTTGGCGTCTGCTTCCTTAAGCCATTTCATATTGGCCTTTTGTTTCCAATAGAGAAAAGCCCGCTTCTGTGCTAGTTGTAATTTTACTACACTTTGATTATAACTTGCGCGCTTTATGTCACTCGGATCTGAATCAAATGCTCACTCGCAAGTAATGACGTGAGATTCTGCCTGAGCCACCGCATTAAAGACATTCCCAAAGACCTCTTTATTCCACTACTTGAGCGCCTTTCATAAATGTCGTAATTTATCAAAGAAACCCCACATACCACCCACTGTGGGAAAAGACTCCCAACTATGCTGAACAAAACCATCAAAGTCGGAAAGCTTTGACCAGACATCCAGATATATAAAAGCAGTAGGGTCTCGAGGACTATCCGAGGCACATGTTAAAAATAATGGCGCATGATCCGATGTAGCCCATGTAAGGTGCTGCACCTGTGTAACTGGAAACATATCTAAAAATTCTGGAGTGCACAAGAACCGATCAAGCCGACGCCAGACGCGACAAAGACCGTGTCCACACTAAGTAAATAGTGAGCCTTGGAAAGATAGTTCCTGCAATCCACATGTTTGTATGCAGTTGTTAAATTCTTGTAGCGAGTTCTGTGTGGGTGAACATCTGCCTCGATGCTCCTCTAGTGTACGGAATGTATTGAAATCACCCCCATCAACCATGGAATACTCAACGAAGAATGAAATATTTGCAAATCCGCCCACAATGGACGTCTAGCTGATATAGAATGAATACCATAGACCTCCATGAGCAAGAAGCTATCACCCGTTGCCAACCACTGATATTTAACGGAATAATTCTGGTGTCTGGAACGGACCTCCTCCTGCGCCACAATAGACCCCTTCCAAAAAAACCATATTTGACTGTTACATGCAGATATAGATTAAGTAAAACCCAATTGCAATTGATACGATAACAATAACGATGTACGAGCTTTTGGTTCTATGACTATTAGAATATGCAAATGATGTCTGCAAACTAGGGAAAGTAATCGATTGAAAGAAGTCTTTATACCTCTAGTATTCCAAATAATTATCTTCATTAAGATAAAGCATCAAAAGAATTAGAGAAGTGAGCTGCTCGTAACCTGGTTATACGCAGTGAAATAAGGACTGCATGTTGTGCTCGTCGCAGGAGACAAGGGCCTACACTGGACTTTGGTACTACTCCAACTCCTCCTACATGCAGTCGGCAGAATTGGTGGGGGAAAGGTGGGTGGCTGCCTATTTGTTGCTTAAGGTGGGTGTAGGCTTTGGTTAAGCTAGCTATATATATATACATATATATATATATGTATATATATAGGACATATAAAACTCTCTAGGTTTCTCCTTCAAGGTGGCGCTAACCTTGAATCACGGCTGCAAATTCGGTGGAGGGCTTCAGCCCTCGCCGGAATTATGCAGCAGTCCTTCAAGGTTCTCCAATATCTTCTAGTAACTTTTCACCCCGTGACATCACACGATTCAAAGGAGTACCAGCTATATCTTTCTCCACCGATGAAGAATTGGAATTATTACAGCGATTCCGGTTTGCGTTGGTCGGGTCTTTTTGGAGGGGACGGCCGGCCATGGTTGCAATTCGCCGTGCTTTTGAGAGGAACAGCTATCAAGGTACATACTCAATCACACTTCTGGACTCCTCTCATATTTTGATTAATTTTGATTCAAAAAAGGATTATCATCGGTGCTTTTACCGGCAAAATTGGACAATTCTTGGGTTTTCAATGCGAATCTCCAAATGGAGTCCCTCATTTGATCCCAAAACTGAAATCCCAATTGTTCTGGTTTGGATAGCTCTTGAGCAATTGCCGGTCCATCTGTATGATCTGCTCGTGCTCTCTCTTATTGCCAGCATGCTGGGTAGATTGATTAAGATTGACTCTGCTACATCCAAATGCATTAGACCATCTGTTGCTCGATTGTGCGTTGAGTTAGATATCACGAAAGAGTTGCCCTCTCGGCTATACATTGAATGCGGGAGTATAAAATTTTTCCAGCCTGTTGTGTATGAAAATCTCCCTTCTTACTGCATCACTTGTCGGTTTTTGGGACATCAAACGGGTGATTGTGATAAGGAGAAGCACAATACAGGGGATGCTATGAAACAGTCCCGGCGACAGGTATGGAAGGCAAAGGATCAGGGGCTGCGAGAAGATCCATTCGTGGGTGCTCCAGTAGTAGATCATTCAGATTCGATGGCACATGAGTCAGGCAGAAATTCATCTCATCAGTTGGTGACTGACACCGCAAAGCTTTCCAAAATGGGTGATCCAGCTGTAGGGGATGTTTTGGTTTTGGATACTGTCACGGATACGCCAAACTCTTCAGTGAATAATGGACCTACTGAGAATTTGCTGGATGGTGATGCAGAAGATTATATGACTAGAAATGTTGAGGCTATTAGCCCTATGGCACTTAAACATTCCGTGGGCTGCAATGATTTGGTTGTGCAAGAGCCTACACCAGTTGACCCTTCTATTCCTCTGATCTTTGCTAGGATTGCAGCAAGCTTGGATCCAGTGCCCACAGTGGCACCACGCTTGGAACTTCAGGAGCAAGATAACTCCAATCCTGACTTTGAGGTTGCCTGCGATGTAGGCGAAGCTGCATCGTTACAGCCCGGATCTTCTTTGATTGAGTTGACAACAGAGGCAACATCTTGAATCGTGGAACCTATTTCAATTTCAGATGTATCAGTCGTGCTAATGGTAGAATCTGAACAACAACCATTGATGCTTGGGGATCGTGTCATCTCCTATTCGCAAGATATGGATCGTTTAGGAGAAGATTGGGAAGATAAACTATACCAGACACGCCAAATGGAAGATGATGTAGCCTTTGCTCAATTTTCCGATTCTGATGTCCCAAACTCATCACAACACGTCTTGTTGCGTTGATTGATAATCTTGGCCCACACAACACTCAAGAAGCCAGACAATGTGGATATGGGAGTAAGGAAGTAATTGATGCTGACACAATGATTTCATTCATTGATGTCTCAGATGATGTGGCTCTTTGCTTGGAAACTCGCCGAAGGCTGCCATCAGATTGCAATCTTTTGGATAACATTCATCAACTATCGATGGACAATGATGGCTACCTTATGTTTCCACGGAAGAAGCGCAGACGCAGAGCTAGACATGAGATGACGCCTCCTCCGCCGTCTTCTATAGTCACTCGGAGTAAAAGAAATTGGGAGGTTGCTTCTGATGACGAGTCTTAAATTGGTAATTTTATGAGCCACGTGATTCTCAGTGTTCGTTGGCTACTACCTATTCTTAGTGTTCGTTGGCTACTACCTCTCTCCGGCCGCCTCAAAGGACAACTCCCATCATTGTCGGCCCACAAGCTTCAATCTTCTTTACGCCATAGGTTGCATTAGAACATATGTTTCTTTCTCCACTGCAATGTAGCGAACTTTTACTTTTCTTTTTATTTTAATAAAATAAATGCAGGAAGGTATTCCTTCCGGTGATTAAAATATATATATATATATATATATATATATATATATATATATATATATAGGAGGAAGTAATTTAATAAGTATTTTTCTAATTGAGTAAAGATAAGTTAAAGGTAATCTTCTAGTCCTATCTCTATCTTACCCCATTAGGATATCTATTAATTTATACTTCATAATTTTCTTTTCTTATTTTTTATTTATCATTATTCTTATGATATTATTATTTTTCCCCAAACGTACGGGATATAACAGTTTGCGTGTTGCAACTTGCCAATTGATATCTATCAACAACAAAAACAATATTTCATTATTTTTTCCATATGTATTCCAATAGGTATCTACCAAAAAAACTTCTCAATTGGCATATCTCATCTGGGTCTAGTCGTTTTTCGAAACGTCTTAGTTATGTGATCGCAAAATTATTGATCGTTAGGATAATTTATTTATTACTATTCTTTTCTTATGATTTTATTAATTATTATTCTTATTATATATTATTATTTTTTCCAAACGTACTGGATATAACAGTTTGCGTGTTGCAATTTGCCAATTGATATCTATCAACAACAAAAACAATAGTTAGTTATTTTTTCCACTATGTATTCCACTAGGTATCTACCAAAAAAACTTCTCAATTGATATATCTCATCTGGGTCTAGTCGTTTTTCCAAACGTCTTAGTTATGTGACCGCAAAATTATTGATTGATAGGATAATTTCAACAAATTTCCCGAATAATTGAATCATGTCATTTTGAAATAGTGTCAACTAGAAATGTCGTCTACGTTGCTAAGTAGAGATGTCATCCACATTATAAGTTTCTTTGAGTATACGCCATCAAAATTGTTACGTTGGGTTTCCTTAAATAGAAACCATGTCAATTTTGCCTCATTCTTCGTGACAGTCAACTTGCACGTAGCCGGTAGCCTTTATTACATGCATATCCATTAAAGTAATCATCGACAAGTCACATACACATACGCATATACAAACACGAGGACTTATGCTGTTTTCTCATTTAACATCAGGCGTAAATCATATAGTTATATGAGCTTTTGACTTCTTGTGACTTTTCTCTTGCACGTCAGAACTTCACTTTATGTGAACATATATACATAGATCTTTGAAAATTCATGAAGGATCTAGGAACAATACTTGACTTTATCACTTTTTTTACATTTAAAGTGATGGTTTCTTCACTTGGCTTGGAAGAAAAATACTTCTTCCGTCTTTTTTGTTGGTCACAGTCTCAAGGCCAAAATAGAGAAGTTAGTGAGCAACTTATGAAGCTAAATAAATGGAAGAACTTAACTTGAACCACATAAAGTTCTTACCTTGTTCTTCTTTGGATTTTTGTTCTACAACCTTATTTGTTCACTTCTTGGATGAAGAAGGTGTTGTAACATAGTCTTGGATATGAAGTGAAGAAAAGAAAAATTCTTCCCTTGTCTTAGTTGAGGCTCACGGCCAAAGAGGGGAAGAAAGACAGCGTTTGAAGGATTGTTGTCTTGAAGAAGAAAGAGAGTAATTTGTTTGAGGTGTTGAAGATGTGGGATGGAAGAGAAGAAATTGTCTTTGTTCTTCTTGGATATCTCGGCCATAGAGGGGGAAATGGAGTTGGAAGACTTGAGTTTGCTTGAAGGAAAGAGACAGGAGTTTTTGTTGAAGTGTAGGACAATTTTGATGGAGTGTAATAATGGAAAGAGGAGAAATTTTTCCTTGATTTCCTTTGGTGGTTTCGGCCATGAAGCGGAGAGGAAGAGAGAGAAGAAAGGATTGATTGAGGAAGAATATGTATTGAAGTGTAAGAAGTATTGGAATGTGTAATGAGAGAAGAGAGAAAAAGGTTCCCCCCCTTTGTTGAATATTTCGGCCGAGCATACGGATGGAGAGAAGAGAGGGAAGATTTTTCTTGGTAAGTGAGGAGTGGTTTGGAAGTAGTACGGTGTATGTTATAATGGAGGTGGGAAGAGTGTGTAAGAAGAGAAGGCTTTTTGGTTTCTTACGAAAGGGATGTGACCAGCCTATGGGTAGGATGGGGAGAAAGGGTTTTGTGTTTTTTGCCATATAGGAAAGAGTGGGAGAAAGTGTGATGATTGGGACAAAAGTGTGTAGGGTTTTGTTGTGTAATGGAAGATAAAATAGAAGAAAACTTTTCTTCCACTTGCATAATGGGGGGCGGCCAAGTAGGGTTGGGAGTGGGTAGAATATGACAAAATACTATCGTTTGATTTTTACACAATTTTCTACACTTGGTATTTTGTTGGGGTATTTTTCTAACCACAATTTTTTCTTCCTTATCATAATTGTCGCCAACTAATATATTTATTTGTTTTCCTTTTTCTCCTTTTCCAAGATTTTTATTATGTCCTACATTCTTTTTATTTTGTTTTAAGTGGTGAAAATTATTGTGTAATGTACTGTTTATTTGGTTTAATTTAGCCACTACTTAAGTAGTCACGACGATCTTTATTTAAATCCTATCGTGTGTTCGACAATGTTCGTTACCTAGTATAGTCGTATATCGATATATCCATTACCTTATCGTTCGGTTATTTTTCTAAGCATTTCTAACCCCGATATATACAACCGATGTCCCATAAAATACTGAATCAAAATTTTAAATTCTACTGAATTTTACCAACATCACACTTTCATTTTATTTTCTATGATCTCATTTTTTTCTATCAACCCTGAAATGTGTGTCGTAACATTCTTCCTCCTTTTAAAAAGTTCCGTCCTCAAAACTTAGGGGTTAAAAGAACCTTACCTTATTTGTCATAGGGTTATCTTGGAATCCTAACCCTTAGAAATTTCTATTAAACCAATAAAAATATTTCCGATAAGATGACCTTGAGTTTGTAGTATTGATTTGAGCTATAGGAATGATTTTTAGAACTTAAGTTACAATATAAAATTATCACACTAATAATGAATTTCAAAATAAATTGTAACCCTAGTAATAAGTGATGGTTGTAGATTAAGATAAAATCATATGAAAAATAATAAAGTCACATATACCTAGGGTACACTGTTAGAATTAGAATTATGTATTTTGCCGAAGTTATGATGTGTAGTAGAACTATAATTGTTAAGAAACGAGTTATTGGAATTATAACAATTAGGGTTTGATAAATAGATGGTGAAAAAGGTTACAGTTAGGGTTAACACGATGAACTTAGAATTTTTAAAGTAAGGTCAAAAATATTAGTTACAATAGGGGTATAAATTCATAGTGATAAGCGTACGATAATATAAGTACAGATAAGGAAATAATAAGCTATTTCATATTCATGATTAATTGTGAATTCTAAGGAACGTCGAATCATTGGCTGATACTAGTAGGTGTAAGTTGAAATCAAATAAAGAATGATTAAATAGGGGTTGCTAACTATGTAAGATTTGACCGGATTAGGATTAGCGATTGAAAATGATAAGTACGGGAGTTGGCATAACACAGAAGCACGAGGATGTAGAATATCATAAATCAATTAATAAAGTTGCTCTAATAGAAATTTCAGGGAAGATCTTATCATAAGTCGATGGATACTGATTTAGCAAAATATCGGGAGAAATAAGGATAATACCATCAAATAAGGTCAATAATATACAAGAAAGGATTTCAAGTATCAGTTTGTAGCGAAACAAAGTACAGTTAACATATTAAGGGACTCGCTAGAGATTCGGGGATATTAAGTATTAGATTGAAGGATATACGATTAAGCAATGACAATAGAATTTAAGTATTTGAAGTTCTTAACGACGAGATCGATGTAACTCCTAAGTTTCAAGGATGAAACTTTTTATAAGGGAGAGAATGTTACGACCCGTATTTCCGGGTCGGTAGAAAAAGAAATAAAATAATAGAAAATAAAATGAAAGTGTGATGCTGGTAAAATTTCAGTGGAATTTAAAATTTTGATTCAGGATTTAATGGGACATCGGTAGTATATATCGGGGTTAGAAACACTCGTAAAAATAACCGAACAATAAGGCAATATATAATACGACGAAACTAGTTAATGAACATTTTTGAACATACAATGGGATTTAAATAAATATCGTTGCAACGACTCAAGTAGTAGACTAAATTAAATCAAATAGAAAATACATGACATGATAATTTTCACCACTTAGAGCAAAAGAAAAAGAATATAGGACATAATCAATATCTTGGAAAAGAAGAAAAAGGAAAATGAATATTTTTTAGGTGAAGGACGGGCGGTAACATCCGGGTGTTTTATTAATAATATAGCCATAACTTGTGGTGGAGGAATACCAAGGTTACATGCATGACCTTATCGCTAGGGGAGACTCTCCCAAGAAAGAAAAACAGCACCAAATACATCAAACCCACCAGTCTAAGCATTAATAATGTTTGAATAGATACAATGCAAAAACAATGGAAAATGAATATATATATATATTTTTTTATCAAAGAAATTTGTATTATTGTGCATCCTCACTTATAGTAAAGGAATACCATATTATAAGAAGTTCATCATACGAAAAAAAATGAATTAGCGAGCTAATGATTGCCAACCTCCAATCATATATGATATGCCACGTTAAAACCTTGCCAAGTAAAACCACCCTTGTGGATAAAACCTTGGCGAAAGAAAAAGTGTACATATTTATACAATTAGAGTGTTGGGCCAATACAGTGGGAATGAGCACACAGTACAATAGAAAGATATGTGGCATTGTCGCTCCAAACGCGTTGGTTCTCAATGTGTAGCCGTGGAAATGATAGCATGCAATCGATATTGATTGTAGTACCGTGCTACCGCAAGTCCTTGATGCCCATCGCACCTCACAGAAAGCAACATGAAATTTACATGTGAGTATTGTAAAAATAACATATGCCAAACGAAAGAAACGAA
Organism: Eustoma russellianum; assembly: GCA_036186865.1. Lineage (NCBI taxonomy): Eukaryota > Viridiplantae > Streptophyta > Magnoliopsida > Gentianales > Gentianaceae > Eustoma > Eustoma russellianum. The sequence continues at coordinate 16,338,064 of AP025046.1, read as the reverse complement.
GATAGCACATACCCATGCCGTCTTGATTCAATGAGAACCAGTGCGACATACGTGTTACAAGCTGTCCCCTCTTCTCAATCAAGTCCTTCAAATTATATGTCTCCCTCCGGACAGATCGAGCATCAGCCAGGGACACCGACAATGTAGTGTTGAAATGTTCATACCTCCCATGAAGCAGAGCAGCCAATAGCATAGTGAATCCAAGCAAGTTAAAAATATTTAAACATAACACTAAGCTTGCCAAGTATGGAATTTTAAAAAGACACCAATGGAAAGAAAGAAGTCGCACCAGTGTTTCCTTTGCCTTTTGGTGACACAGGCAACTGATAGAGCTAATCGCCAACCATATGTGAGCCATTTTGATCAATGGCGCAAATCAGGCACGTGTACATCCATAAGTATTGCTCCACTGCAAGGAAGGCCATGGAGTGAATTATAGCAGTGCAAACTTGCGAAACGATATCCATGTCGCGCTAACATCTGTGATGCAGTATTGGCCTCTCATGGACAACATTGAATAGTGGCCTGGTTAAGTGACAAGAATAGAGCTGCCCTAGCTAGCTCCCCAGCCAACAAACCCATGACTTGCTGTGCAGTCGACAACATAGAAAGAATGGAATAGCAATTCGTCTCAATGATGATATTGTCATACTCGCACGTATAATAAATCAAAGCTAACGTCAATGTCATTAACTCCGCTCGTAATGGACTAACCAGAGGAAGTGCAAAGCATATGGCCGAAACAAACTGTCCTTGGTCATTTCGCAATACTGCTCCTCCTGCTGCTCGTTCTCTTTCCATAGATGCATCTACATTTTAATTTCATCTTCTTAGAAGGGGGCAGCTCCCATCGAATGATCCGTAGGCGCTTTGGCTTCAACGGTGTAGAGAAGGCCAGGGCTATTAAATGAGGCATATTTCTTGCAAACTTTTTGCCATTCATTGCAGAACACCACGTGTAGGTTGTTGCACGTACTTTGTCAAACAACCTCGTATAAATGAAATTTTCTGTGCCAAAACGTATCGCTACATATTCTTTCCAGATGACCCATGTAACAATCGACCGTACCATCGCCCTCAACTGTCATGTCATGGATGTTTTATTTGATATGCGCCACCATCGACATAGATGCGCCTTTATGGTGCGGATGTGGGGGTATAGGGCCCGAGAAACGTATGGAGATTTCATCCCATAATGGCCTTATCCTCAGGAAGAGTAGAAATACGTGATCCTGAGTATATGAGCTCTGACAACAGAAGGCGCATTGCGAAGGGAACACCATTTTCCAACACCGCAAATTATCTACCATTGGCAAGGATCTTGTCCAAAGTCGCCATAAAAATATGCGCATTCCAGGGTGTGCGTTCACCCACCATACATAGCGGCATTCAGCAAAACTAGTATCCGAAGCAGTTATTATGGTATAGGCCGATTTGATCGAGAACTGCCCATTAGCATCCATCAACCATTGCATTTAATTATGCGATCGTTCCACCTTTGATTCCATAAAGTCATTTATGCTACATAGCTGCTTCCAAACTAGAGAATCATAAATGTGCGAGTACACCGAATGCCGATTATCATACTTTTTATTGCAGAACTCAGATCACAGTGTTTGAGAATGATAATACTTTCACCAAAGCTGACAATCATATTCATGTTGAATACCCAGTAGATTACATATTCCCAGTCCACTCTCCTCCGTTGTAAGGCATATGGATTGCCATGATCGCCAATGATGCCTTCCCTTCCAAAGAAAATCTGCCATCTTACGATTCAGGATATCCCTTATGCTCTTTGGCAAGCGTGAACTAGCAATAATATGTGTTGGCATCGAGTTTAGAACATGCTTTATTAGAACCACCTGGCCAGCCATTGACAACATCTTAGTCAACCAAGATGTTAACTTAGTGTCAAATTGACTAATGAGAGATGTACAATGCCTGGATCTGTTAATGCCTTTATATAGAAACGATCAAAGATATTTAATAGGTAGAGATGCTAACCGCATGCCTAAAGTGTGCGATGCTGAGACACCAGAGACTCCCATGCCCATCACTATTTGGCTTTTATGGTAATTAACCAGCTGCCTAGATGCATTCTGATATGATATCAAAAAAGAACAAAACCTCTCCAAATTTCGACTTGATCCATTTAAGAATATCAATATGTCATTCGCAAAGCCCAAATGCAGAACTCTTGGCACTCGACCTTCATTAAATCCTTTTATCATGCCAGAGTCCATCAATGCGTTCAAGCCACGAGAAAATCCTTCCGAGGCAAGAATAAACAGTAAGGCTGATAATAATCTCCCTCCTTGACACCACGTCCAACATAAAAGAAACCTTCTTGTTTGCCATTTATAAGGATCGAACATCGAGTAGCCCGTAAATTATTAATCAACATACGTACAAGTCTGGAGTCAAAACCCAATTTTTGCAGGAGAAGATCAACATACTGCCAACTGACACGATCAAATGCTTTAGCCATATCCAACTTTACCATAACATGACCCCCTCTAGACCGTCGGTCCAGTACATGCACCATCTCTTGAGCTAAGGATTTGTTCTGTAATGCATCGTCCTTTCATAAAACCTGTTTGTTCCGGCGAAATGAGCTTGGGCAATAACCGGCCAAGTCAAGTAGAGATCGATCTCATAATCACTTTAGATATAAAGTTTGTCAAGCAAATAAGCCAGAAGTTTGCAAATATCTAAGGATTCTGCACCTTGGGAATCAATGTTATAGTAGCCAAAGCTGCCTGTTTAGGCATCACTACGCCTAAGTAAAATTCCTGGACTGCCTTAAGGACATCAAGATGTATTACCTGCCAAAACCTTCTGTAAAAAGAGCCAGGGTATCCATCCGGACCTGCCGCACTGGAAGGGCTAAGATTGCACACAGCCGTTTGGACCTCCTGCAAAGTCGGCATGGCCTATAACATAATGTTATCATCCGCCGTTAATAGAGCTTGAATTAGTGTATGGTGATATGGTTCCTTTTTCTTCGGTGTCCCTTAGGGCTTCAATACATTATGACATCTCTATGTGGGGTAAAACAACAGAGGGCACGAAGCTGGCGGCTGGGGTTTATTTGACACAACATCTTCTTTGGTTGCCGATAATTCGCCGCTGACGACCGCAAGTGGTTTGCTGGATATCTCCCCCTTCGGATAGATTGAAATTAAATGTAGATGTGGCGGTTGGAAGGCATTATGCTGCAGGAGGTGCTATTTTGTGTCATGATACTGGTTTCTGTGTGGGTGCTATTTCATTTCGCTTGCATCAAAGTACACCGTTGATGGCAGAGATTCAGGCTGCGGTATTCGGATTGCTATATTTCCTGCCATCGTATCGTGCACTTATTCTTGAATCGGATTGTTCTCAGATTTATGCACGTCTGGAGCGTCCACATGCAATTTTTGAAAATTATCATTTACGTTTATTGCAGTCGTTGAAGAATCAGCATAGGCTTGAATTCACTCATGTTTATAGAGAAGCAAACATGGCTGCCAATTACCTTGTCCAGCATGGAATGATGGCCCCTCGGACTCAAACATATGTTCATGACACTCTTCCGCCTTTAGTCCGAGGTTCCATTAGTTTGGACCTCTTATCTGCGCATTTACGCATCATTTGAGATTCATCATGTCTTCTGAATGGATTGGCGATCACTGACTATTTCTGCCTGTATCCGAAGGGATGCAGGAAGACTCAGTATGCTTTGGTTTCTGCTGGCTTTTATATTTTAACTATGTCTATTATCGTCATCTAACTTTGTCCTTCTCTTTAAATGTGCATGGACTAAACCGAACGAGGCTGACTGTTATTGGACATTCTCTGCGGTTAATCATTCCTTCGGCGAGATCATATTAGTGACTGGGCAGTGGAGGTTCATCCGTCAATTTTCAAGGGTGGTAAATATGCACTCTTTTTCCTTTGTGCAAGATTTTATCCACAAGGGTAGTTTTGCTTGCCAAGGTTTTAATGAGACATATCATACCACTTTTGAAAAATGCCTCCCCCCTTAGATAGCATTTGGTTCAATATGTATCTACCATTGAGTTCCTTTATTCAATTATGCAATGACTTTGTATGTAATAATGGTATTCCTCCGCCATAAGTGAGGGTTATGCTCTAAATAAAATGTAGGGACCAACATCTCTTTTATAAAAAAATGTATATATATATGTATATATATACATATATGTGTATATATATGTGTATATATATATGTATATTTTTTTTATAAAAGGAGTAGCGTCTCCTTAATTTTATTAATATGCCCTCACTTTTGGCGGAGGAATACCGTTATTACAAAGAAAAACATGACATAATAGAACAAAAGATGATAATGGTTGAAAAACAACGCAATTACATCGACGATAACAAAGACAGTGTTCAAAAGGCGTATGATATGCCTCATTAAAACCTTGGCAGGCAAAACCACCCTTGTGGATAAAGTCCTGCACGAAGGAAAAATAGTACATATTTACACCTTTTGAAACAGTAACTGTGTCCTGTGTGCGTTTGCCAAGCTTATAGAGTCGAGGAAGTGTCTCGCGATCCTCCACATGGATGTCCAGAATGATACATTCAAAACCAAGCATAGAAGTCGTAAGTATCAGGTGCCATGAAACTATTAAAACTGTGGAATATCGATGACAAAGAAACATACCTAGTCTGCCTACATCCCGCAGAACGCAAGCAGTAGACAAGATAACTAGCCAATCCATATGGAAGGCTGTCAGTGAAGCCATCATGGATTTACTCATGTTTGAGATGTCAAGTGGTGATATCCAGCGTGATGCAACTGCTAACCAAAGATGGAAGAGTGGTGGCAGTAAAATAAGACGTTGTTGGTGTAGATAAACCATGTTGTGCCAAATAGTGTGCCGGCATGTTGGCTTCACGAAATATGTGTTGAACCGTGAAGCCGGTGTTCGTAAACCGCGAATGAAGTAAGCGGCAGTGAAAATAACCCGTTAGTTGGGTATGCTGGCTTATTGCGGGAATGACCTAGATGGAGTCAGTTTCTAAAATAATATTGCGATGTAAAGACAAAAAATATAAGAGTGCAAAGACTGCAGCTTGTCGATCAGCCTGTAGCGGAGTACTAGCCGGTAAACGAACAGATAATGCACTTATGCAGACACCTTCACTATCACGTAAGATAGCGTCGCCTGCAGCAAAAGATTTGCCCACTACAGCATCCATATTCAGCTTAAATCTACCTGTTGGAGGTACTATCCATCTCACTGCCTGCATCCTTCGGACCGGAAGAGGAGAGAGAATACCCAAAGCCTGTACTGCACTATAACTAGAAGCCAGCTTAGTCTTATCGATTGTTTTTGCCCACAAATAAATGTCGGATCGCACAACTGCCATAAGAGAAGCCTGGTGAAAGAGACTGCATCTCCATATATATGTATATATATATATATATATATATATATATATATATATATATATATATATATATATATATATTTTGGAAAAAGGATATTTGTATTATGAAAAAACCCTCACTTATGGCGGAGGAATACCTTGTTACAGCGGAAAAAAACTATAATAATAGTAACAGTATATGATTACCAACATCCAATCCGTATATGATATGCCGCATTAAAACCTTGCCAAGTAAAACCACCCTTGTGGATAAAACCTTGGCGAAGGAAAAAGCGTACATATTTATAAAGATGGACTGTTGATATACGCTATTAAGTAATGAAATAGAACTTGTAACCCTAATATTACACCAATGTAAGAAAACAATCAGCCATGTGAGCATCCTTGGATGACGATTGGACAATGGCCAAAAAGTAGTCGCGCCAATGCTCAAGAAAAGGAGGACGATCCATGCTCCCGTCAATGTATCCAGACAAATACGTGACCGATGTAGGAAATTAAGCAACACTGAAGATAGCCGCCTTCTATTAGAATGCCTGGTCTGGATGTCAACCGCTTCAACTGATTGGAGTCTAGGCACAACCCATGTCCTCGTCCACACATTGCAATAATATAGTGCTGAGTAAAGCAGAAAGCCACGGCTTAATGAAATTTGTGAGATGAATTGAAGGTAAAGCATACCTGGTCTGCCAGCACAATACCACGTGCCGGCAGAGGTACCATATACACGCCAATCCATTTGGAAGACTTGCAATAGTAGGCAGCAGTGTGTTGGAATCCACGATGTCAAGCTTAGATGGTGAGGATGTGGTGAATGCTCATAAATAGAGCCCGTAGCAACGTTGAAAGGCCACCAAAGTGAAGAGAGATGGACGCCAATGCGAGGATGATGTACACGTACCACCAAAACAATCCGGGTCAGCATCGGGAAGAAAAGTACATGGAAAAACCAGTACAATGATGTAATAGCAAGCGTACCGAGTCTACCTGTACTTAGGAAAGTGCAGGCAGGAAAATTTTGAGGTAGCCAATCCTTATGGAAGACGCTAGATGTGCGAACTCGGTGAAGGCGTGCCAAGTTGACGGTGTGGTTAAGTTGACGAACATTGACATTGTGAGAAAAGAACACATTAAATATGTTAAAGATATGAAAACTGCAGCAGTGTACTAAAAGAGTGCAATGCGTACCATATCTGCCCGTAACCATTATGGTACGGGCAGAATATATTGAAAATTGCCAATCCATGAGGAAGACTAGCATGTCAGGACGATCGCAAGCTCGTCGATGTGAGATCCAACGTGAGCGACGCACGAACCAAAGGTGGTAGATTGTGGCTGCTGAAAGCACTGGTCGCAGGCTGAATCATTGCATGTTGTGCAAGATAGTGAGCTGGCATATTTGCTTCGCGATATGTGTGAATGATCTCCATCCTATGATGTTGAAGTAGGGTGTGTAGCAGTCGCAGATGATAGTTACCAGTAATATATTGTGGCTGATGTAGTCGTGACAACATTTGAGCACAATCAGATTCCATTATGATCATACGATAGAGTGGGAGAAAATACATTAAACCAAAAAGAGTAGCCTGTATCTCTGCCAACAAAGGTGTACTCGTAGGCAGCCGAAATGAAAGTGCGCTCACACAATGACCCTCGTGATCACGTAATATTGCCCCACTTGCAGCGTAGTGGCGGCCAACTGCTGCATCAACATTGAGTTTGAGCCTACCTGAAGGGGGTGTTTGCCACCGGATAATGCGGAGACGCAGAGGGCGAATCCGGGGGATCCATGAAAGCGAGAGAGCTGGCCCCTCGACAAGTTTGGACCCCTGTATCTTCATTATCCACATTCGAATATCAAAATGTATCGAGTTTTGTAACCCCGTAGGTGAAAAGGTCGTAGAGTCCCCATATACCAATTGCGCATAATTTCGCCATATATTTGAAACTGTAGTGGCTGGAATGACAATTTTCATAACCCCTTATAATGATGAAGTAGTTGAACGATACCACCATGCTAGTAAATACTGACGCAGAGATAGTGATGTTGGAGGTATTCCATGCAACTCTGCAGCAAAAAAACTCCATATGTGACGAATGCGGGTGAAGTAAATGAAGATATGATCAACTGTGGCTGAGTGTTCTCTGCAGAAAGGACACTGTGTGGGACGTGCTACCAAATACTGGCCAATGTAATGTTCAAATGGTAAGGCTGAATGAAAGATGCGCCACAACAATATTTTTGTGGAAGGGGAATGTTGCTTAAACCAAATAAATTTTGTAGAAAGCTGTGTTGGACGTGACACCCGACAAAGAGCATAGGCCGACTTGAGAGTAAACTCGCCCGTGGGCGTAGATGTCCATAGAAGAGAAGGTGCGTTTCCAGTTGTTGCGGGGATGCAAGTGTGGTGAATTCGACATATGAGCTTCCACACTGCGGAGTCGGGGAGTCGCGGATGATAATCTCCCCTCCGTCCATATTTATTGTGCATATACTGACTCCATAAACTATCTTGTTTATGATATGTCCACCAAATCCTACAGTGATATGCCTGCTGCAAGTCGCTGAGGTTTCGAATGTCTAATCTGCCTTCCTCAAATGGCATTGTGATTTTGTGCCATGCCACCCAATGATGCCTATCCCCCCAATAAAATGCCGCCATCTTTCTGTTAATCATTCGGATGACTGATTTGGGCAATCCGCCTGCTGCCAGAATATGAAGCGGAAGCGCTACAAGCACTGAACGCAAAAGCACAAGTCGTCCCGCTGAGGAGAGAAGACGGGCATGCCAGCCGTGTAGACGGTCATCAATCTGTTGCAATAAGGTTGTACAATATCTGGATCGAGTGATGCCTTTATATATATATATATATGTATATATATGTGTGTATATATATGTATATATATATATATATATTTTTGAATAAAGGCGGGATTTTATTGATGTTCAAATGACTCACTTATGGTGGAGGGAACCATATTACAATAATGTATATCGTACGAGAACAAAAAGTGTAAGACATGAGAATATGTAATCTCCAATCATATATGATATGCCGCATTAAAACCTTGCCAAGTAAAACCACCCTTGTGGATAAAACCTTGGCGAAGAAAAAAGCGTATATATTTATATCATTGGAGTGAAAATACATGAGTACAGTCACGGCATAAAATAGTGGGAAATACAATAAGTCGTCGTTGAGATGATGAGGAGCCTCTCGATCATTATGTGGAAAATTGACAAAGCATTACAGCGAGCAACGGTGTGTTAGGTAAGCAAAGTCAGCAAGTATCATTAGTCGCCAGTTTTGGAGTTGCAGAGTCTGGTTCAGCAAAATACCTGTAATCATAGATAGTGGTGATCCTCGATAGAAAGCAGCATAAGATGTATTAGTATCCATAGAAAGATATAATGGAGGAAGAATAAGTGGATAATGGTACCAATAACATACCAATGGTGCCCGAAGTCCAAAGACTGCGGGCAACAGAACGAATGTGTTGAAGCCGATGAAATAGTACAAGTATAGCATACGATAATAAAGATGAGTATGAAGGCATACCAAGGTTGCCTGAATGACAAGAATGCAGGCAACAAAACAAGATTTCCAGCCATGAATTTTATGTTCTAAGCGCATGTATAACACCGTCGGTATAATAGAACCCATGTGCCGTGGGTGGCAGCTGATTTGCATATGTGAAAAGCCGTGTAACTGGGGACATGCGTGCGAATTGACTTAGATAGTGTGCAACCATATTGATCTCCCTGGGGATTTAACGAAGCGTACTGTCTGTGAGGCTCAGAAATAGATTTAACCGGGCATAGTCTGGCAATGCTGCAAGTTGAGTGTTTGATTGTTGAGTTATTTGCTTCCAGTCTGTCTCAATTATAAGTTGGCGACGTTGTAGGCCAAAGAACATAAGACTGTAAAGGAGAGCTTGTATCTCCGCGCGAAGTGGTGGCAGGTGAGGTAGTCGGAATGAGATAGCAGCAACCATATGGCCTTGCGAGTCCCTCAGAATTGCTCTGGCCGAAGCAGAAGATTGCCCAGCCGACGCATCAACATTGAGTTCTAATTTCCCCGATGGTGGAAGTTCCCATTTTAGTGGCAAGATAAGTTTTGGCCGTAGTCTTGGGGAGAAGCCAGCATCAATGAGGGATGGCACATATTGTGCCAAGGACGTACCAGAAAGAGACGAGGCCCAATCATAGAATGACTGGCGAGCAAGAATATAAATATTTGTAACTGGCAAATCAGCATCGCCATATGCATGGTTCGTGTATACACTCAAAATGGCCCAACATAGCATTAGAGGGCCAATTACCCGGAAGTTGCCTTTGAGAGTACTAGCAGACGAGGACAACCACCATTGCAGCAAATGAGGTCGAAGGCATGTAACCTGAAGCATTGTGCCATCTAATAAACAAGATAATTGCAACCAAGCAGGCTTGACATGAGGGCAAAGAAGAAATAGGTGACTGATATTGGCAAAATCATTACGGCAAAAGGGGCAGATAGTAGGACAAATAACAGAAAGGTGCCTCAAATTATCTTCAATGGGCAGCGCCGAATGTAACAATCTCCATGCAAAGATGCTAATTGTTTTTGAGATGCCTCACCACCATATAAATTTATGTGAAAACAAGTGTGCACGATATGGTCGAACATCCTCATATGCTTGCCGAATAGAAAAAGAACCAGATGCACTAGAGCACCATATGGATTTGGGAAATCCGATGAAAGTTACAGACATAAAGAATGAATGGAGCATATTCTCTTCCAGCCCAGAGAATCATATGTGTGGGGTAAATACTCTGTGTGACTCCCATCCATAAGGATGTGTTAGTATGATAAGACCACCATAGCTTACAATCATAGGCGCGCTGAATATGAAGCAAATTACGTACACCTAATCCACCTTCCTTTTCTGGATAACATACATCCTCGAAGGAGATCCAGTGATGTTTGTCACCCCACAGAAAGGATGCAATTTTCCGGTTAAGGGCATGAATAACGCTTTTGGGCAGACGGGATGCAGCTAGAATGTGGAGTGGTATAGATGACAGCATCGATTTTAATAATACCAGACGACTCCCTGGCGAAAGAAGGCGACTGGCCCAACCAGTCAGTCTCGCGTCAAAGTGTTGTAATAGGGAAGTACAATATGAAGCTCTATTTATACCACGGTAAAGATAAGATCCCAGATACTTGATCGGCCGTGAGGACGACTGCATGGACATGACTTGTGCAACATTCTGCGGCTGGTGTGGTGTTACATAAGAGCTGATTACAAACTGACTCTTGGAATAATGGACAAGCTGTCCAGATGCCCGCTTGGAGGAAAGTATGGAATTTGCTTAAATTCTGTGTTGACGCATTTAAAAAGATCAACAAATCATCTGCATATGCTAAGTGTGAGACTGGTGGAACCCGGCCCAACGCAAAAGCGCAGAGGAGGCCAGAGGCGAATAAACGAGTAATACCTCGGCTGAAACCTTCTGAGCAAAGGATAAAGAGTAGGGGAGACAACGGATCACCTTGTTTGACTCCACGCATTGGCGAGGAAAAACCATAAGATCAGCCATTAATGGCTATTGAGAGCTTCGAAAACCTTATACTGTTCAGTATAATGCGGATGAACCAATGATGGAAACCAAACTTAAGTAATATGGCCTCCAAGTAAGACCAACTGACTCAATCAAAGGCTTTTGCCATGTCCAGTATGATCATGACATTGCCTCCATGAACTTGTCTATCCATTAAGTGTACCATCTCGTTTGCCATTAGTACATGTTCACTAATATCATGCCCTTTCAAGAAACCAATTTGCTCCACAAAAATTATTTTTGGTAGCAATGTATTCATACGCGAAGCAATGATTCTAGTGGTAACTTTGCTAATAAAATTTAAGAGGCATATAGGTCGGAAATCCGCATAAGTGGCAGGCCGTGTTTTTTTGGGGATCAAAGTTATCAAGGATGAAATCATTACCTATGGAGGAGGGACGTTCAGAAAAAATTCTTGAATTGCAAGAGTAACGTCAAGATGCAGTATTTCCCAGCAAGTTCTATAAAAATGGCCGTTGAAACCGTCGGGGCGGGCGGCGCGGTTTTGGCTTAGGTTCCATACGACAGATCGTATTTCATTTATGTCCGACATGGCCGTAAGCATATCATTATCTGCCTGCGTTATCAACGAAGGAATATGTTGAAGAAAGTCTTCGACTCCACTGACAGCCTCTTGGGCGAAAAGGAGTTTTATAAAAAGAGACTGCTGCATCACCTAATGTTTGATTATCTTGTAGTGTATCCCCTGTAGAATTTTGTAGATCGTGGACTTGTTGGCGTCGATGTCTATCTTTAACAATCGCATGAAAATAAGCTGTATTAGCTTCCCCCTCTGATACCCATTGAGTTCTAGACTTCTGCGCGCAATAAGAAGTTTGTGCTTTTGTTGCTTGGAGAAGCTGAGCTTGAGCCAAGGAGAGTGCAGTTCTATTTGTAGGCGTAGAGTCATCATCAAACTGAGATTCTGAACGTTGATAATTTGTTTCAGCCACAGCAACGTTGTTAAAGATGTTGCCGTATATGTCACGATTCCAACAAAGGAGGTCTTTCTTAAGCCTATTAAGCTTTGAATAGAAAGCGCGCATGCCACCGGACATAGGATACTGTTGCCATTTTTCTTTCACAAAAGCCAAGAAGTCTAAGTGTAAGACCCATGCATTGAGATATCGAAAAGGAACATGGGGTCTTGCTTTGAGATAATGTGCATTTGAGCAATAATGGGGCATGATCAGAAGTAGCCCTTGATAAATGATGAACCACAACATCAGCAAACGAATTTTATAATAAAACTGTGCACAAGTATCTATCCAGACGAGGCATAATTCTGCCGTGTCCAGTCCCACGCGCCCAAGTAAAAAGAGGACCCCTAAAAGGAAGATCTTGTAAACCACAAAGATATACACATTCTTTAAAATCCTCTAGTATTCGAAGAGATGAAGCAGAGCGGCCTTTATGTTCGTCTAAGGAAAGAAAAGAATTAAAGTCACCACCTATTATCCACGGAACAGATATGCTGCGAGATGCTTCAACAAGAGAAGCCCAAAGAGGTCGCCTATCAGATATGCTATGACGGCCATATACGACCGACCAGGCAAAAGATTGTTGTGTTTGTTGGTGTATAAAAGAGAAGAGAGTAGTTTGATCACCATGTTGCACGGCAAGTAACTGTAACGATGAAGAATTCCAGAAGAACCAAATTTGCCTTGACAAGTTTCAAGGGCATTTGAGAAACCCAGTTTTAAGCAAAAAGAGGTAAGTTTTGAAGAGCATTGTTTTGGCTCAATGATTACCAAAATATCCAGTTTTGTGTGACGTAGCAGATTTATCAAGAGATCTAGAGAGGTGCGAATACCCCCAACATTCCATGTAATGGCGTTCATGATGATGTTTGCGGAGGATTAGAGCCCAGACGTGTTGCACTTCGAGCTACGACAGTCGATGGAGGCCTTGGCGGCAACTCATGCCGAAGTCGTCTTCTACGTCTTGGAGCCGCTGGAATAAATCCCTCAGAGTCAGGGGCTGTATCAGTAAAATATTCTTGCAGAATATCTTCATCACTAGAACTTGGAGGACGAGCTGATAGGCGCTTGGTAATATTTTCAGCAGCCTCGACCATCTGTTGCTGAAATTGTGATCTTGAATCTGTGTCTATATTAATAATTGTATTGGCCACTTGATCAATATTTGAGTCTGAAACTTGACAAACGTCTGGATCATCTAGGGGAACTTGTGTTCGCAGCAGTTGGTGATCTGATTCTCCTTGCAATTGTTGATGTGATATATCGTCATGGCTATTCGTAACATCAAACACGGCCACTTGTTCAGATTGCAAGGATGCTTCAGGGTCTTCTTGAATCAGATGGGAAGAGAAGCACTCATGGCTGTCAGCGTGATGAACAGGATCAGTGAAAGGCTTGATAGTGTCCTGCTCCACAGCGCTCGTCTTTCGAACAGAGTCTACGATAGGTTCTGCTATAACATTATCTTCTTGGCCATTGTTCTCTGTCTGAATTGGCTGTTTTTGAAGCAAAATAATATTGTCTTGATCCAAGGATGGATCTTTTTGATTTTTCTTTGGAGTCCAGCGTGTGGATTGCTTTTCAGGCTTGGATGAATTCTCAACAGATGCATCACCATATGCAGAGGCAACATGACCTAAAAATGGCAGTCAACACAAAAGGATGGAAGATCTTCATAGATTATTTGTTGCTGAATAATTTTTTGCTTCCCTTGCAAAAACAGCTTCTTAGGGAGATCTTTCGAAACAACAGCTTGAACACAAACACGTGCAACAGAAGGACGCAGGCCATCGGCGGTGGCTACATCCAGTTTTATGGGATGACCTACGACTCGTGCTATTTCAAAAAGAGCCTCCTTTTGATGAAAATGTAGTGGCAAACCTGGAAAAGCCACCCAGATTGGAACGATTGGAGCATCTGCAGAAGGATCAAAATCAATCGTCCATTTGGTAACACGCATTGTGCAACCGGCAATCGTCCATGATCGTCGATAAAAACATCGTATGTAATCCGGTTCATCAACAAAGTTCAGTAGTACGTTGGATTGATCCAAAAGTGTGATCTTTACGTCGGATTTGAACCCTATTCGATCAAAGATTTTGCGAATGATCTTCAACGGTGGTCGTCCAAACCAAAACATGCCAACTAGCGTAAACCGGGAAGGAGCGGCCAGAGCATCGATTTCATCGCCAGAAAAGGCGATCAAAGGATGGCCTTTGTGCTTGGAGATTGTCTTAGATGATATGGATGGTTGAGGGGAACAAGAATTAGCCACAACTGCGGCGAAGGATCGCGCGCCGGCAGCAGTATCCGGAAGCCCTGGAGAAGACGATGCCATTTTTTCACGAAATTATATGTACATATATATATATATATATATATATATATATATATATATATATTAGAAAAGATTATAATATTATTACCCCTCACTTCTGGCGGACGAAAACCTTATTACAAAACTTCATAGTATGACGATAGTAGCCGCATATGATTACCAACATCCAAATATATATGATATGCCGCATTAAAACCTTGCCAAGAAAAACCACCCTTGTGGATAAAACCTTGGCAAAGGAAAAAGCGTACATATTTATATAGATGGATAGTTTATAGGTGCTATGGTACAAAATGTAAAAAGGTACAATCCGAACAGAGTACAAAAGGAACAAATAAAGAAAAAGACATGAAGATGTCCACTGTTGATGTGTTGCCCTCATTCCGTCAGTAAATGTAAGGCCGTCCCGGAGGAAGCAGATGAATGCGCATCGTAATCCCGTCCATGCACAAGGTAAATGTATGACTGAGTGAAGTATATGCAGCTGACAGATTGAAAGTGTGAAAGCAAAAAAAATAAAAACCATACCAGGTCTGCCAGTGCCCAATAAGAGACTGACAGAAATAATAAATAAATGCCAATCCAAATGGAAGACATGCAATAGTGAGGATCCGTTTGATTGAACGGGGGAACCGATCGACTCAGCGGATAGACCAATAATGCCGTCACAGCCAGCAAAGTTGATGTGTAAGACATTCCATGCAGAAGAAACATTAAATGTTGAGTGCAGCCGACATATTAAACATAGATAAATGTATATGATGAAACGAAAGTACGCCATACCAGATCTGTCTGCCCCGACTAAAGGACAGGCAGAGACTGGGGAAAGGTGCCAATCCGTTTGGAAGACATATAATGTAAGGATGTGAAGACAAAGCGGAGGTAGCATCCCAGTGAGATTCCACTTGGAAGCAACAAGAAAATGTTCAGTCCATGCACAAAGACATAATAACGCAACATTATCAGCAATCCAGCAGTATAGGCCAAAAAGGAAAAACAGTAGGAAGCAAATCATACCAAGCCTGCCTGAATCCCGAAGGACACAGGCAGGAAAATTTTGTTTGAGCCAATCCATATGGAAGACCTGAGTATATCAAGAAACCCGCAAATGTACTGAAGAGATATCCAAGGAGACAGAACTCCGGACTAACGGTGGAAGAGATCGAAAACCATAGACTTGAGTGCTTGGGTTTAACATAGCATGTTGTGCAAGATAATGTGCTGACATGTTTGCTTCCCGATAAATATGGTGATACTCCAAGCGATGAAGACGCACTAATGCATGTAGCAAATGAAGGCAGTAGTTTCCGTGAATCAATTGAGGGGACGACAACCGAGATATCAGCAACGCACAATCTGATTCAAGAATAATTGATCGGTATAGAGGCAGGAAATACAATAGACTAAAAACCACAGCCTGTATCTCTGCTTGAATAGGGGTACTTGGCGGTAAGCGAAAAGGAAGTGCTCCCAAACATGTACCGGTATGGTCTCTCAAAATAGCACCACCTGCAGTATAATGTCTTCCAACCGCAGCATCTGTATTTAATTTCAATTTACCAGATGGCGGTAATCGCCAGCGCACCAGAATTGGATGTGGATGCTGAAACGGGGGAAGCCAAGGAAATGGTTGGCGCGGGCACGTCATTATCTTAGATCCCGCCAAAGACTTACACCACATGGTTATATCATACTGTATGGTGAACTTTAAAGACTGGACTGAAAAAGTTCGTGGTTCACCATAAACTAGGGATGCATAGACACGCCACACATTATAAGCAATAATAGCCGGGACAGAGATGCGTAAAATCCCAAGAAAAGAGGAAAAGGTTGATCGATACCACCATGAGAGTAGATATTGACGGAGTCGCAAAGAGGTCGGGAGCAGACAGTGTAACTCGCTGGCAAAATAACTCCAGATTGATCGAATGCTCAAACAGTATAAGAATATATGATCCACCGTAGCTGACTCCTGCTTGCAAAATGGGCATTGGGAAGGACATGCTGGAAAAAACTTACGAGTATAGTCTTCAAAAGGCAATGCTGAGTGAAACATGCGCGACAGAAATATCTGAGTGACGGGCGAATGATACTTGAACCAGATAAATTTTGCAGAAAGAAGTGTCGGGCTGGGGGATCGGCAAATATCATGTGCACTGCACAACGAAAACTCCCCTGTTGACGTTGGAGTCCATGAAAGATGCTCCCGCTGACCATCGGCGTACGCAATGCAAGTAGGATGAATCCTACAAATAAGTTTCCACACAGGTGAATCAGTTAACGGAGGCAAATAATCCCCGCGGTGACCATATTTGTCGTACATGTATTTACTCCAAAGTGTAGTCTGTCGGTGATATGACCACCAGATATGACAACGATATGCTTGTTGTAACACAGAAAGGTTACGAAGTCCCAGTCCGCCCTCCTCACGGGGCGTTGTAATAGTAGCCCAAGATACCCAATGATGCCTACGTCCCCAATAGAACGTTGCCATTTTACTATGTATTACCTGGATGACCGATTTAGGCAGGCCCCCTGCTACGAGAATATGTAAAGGTAGCGAGGATACAACTGAACATAGCAAAACAAGACGACCAGCAGCAGATAATAAAGCATATATATGTAAAGGTAGCGAGAATATGTATATATATGTATATATTTATATATGTATGTATGTATATGTATATGTATATATATATATATATGTATGTGTATATATGTATGTATGTATATGTATGTATGTATGTATATGTGTGTGTATATGTTTTTTTTCGATAAAGCATATTTATTTATCGAAATCCTCACTTATGGCGGAGGAATACCATATTACAGCTGTGTATGTCATACGAGAAATGGAAATATAAAGCATCAATAATTGTCATTGGCCAATCACATATGATATGCGCAATAAAACCTTGCCAAGTAAAACCACCCTTATGGATAAAACCTTGGCGAAGGAAAAAGCATACATATATAATTGGCACGATGCTAGAATACAAAAATAATCGAAATGTACAACGAGAATAAGAAACAAAATATGCCAGCATTTGCCTCCATGTGTGATGTCGTTCTTGAAACCCAGCAGAATCGCAGTCGTCCTTGTGTATAATGTCGGCAACAAGTATCCTCATCAAAACATAAGACCACATTAGCCTAACGTCAAAATATGAAGTGAAGATGTGCAAAAATAGATTAGTAACGTACCCAGCCGCCTGCAAAAGCATGCAGTCGGAACAGTAATATATGTCCAACATAGAAGTCATCGTCGCACGTGTGGTGTATGAATATCCGTCAGCAAGCTGCCCCGAGCCATTGGCGGCAGCTCGCTCTTGCGTGTGAAGGAACATAGTTTTCCATGCATCATTCAATGTTGTGTTAAGAAGTGTGCTACGATATTACCTTCTCGTGGAATGTAGTCAATGGAAACGGCCATGAAGGTCCGCAGCCTTAATATCCGATCATAGTCTCTACCCATCTGGATGCAAAGGAACCTGGCGATGGAACATTTCCATCAAGGGTGCACAATCTATCTCGATGGCAAATTCAATGAAACCACAAGTTGCAAAATAAAGAAGAGCAAACAACAGTGCTTGCAACTCAGCATGCATGTGTGGCAAAGCAGGCAAAGGAAAACAAACAGCGAGGGTAAGTCGACCCTCGTCATTCCTCAAAATTGCTCCGCCTGCTGCTCCTTGACGTCCAGCAGCCGCATCTATGTTAAGCTTGAGCTTACCTGAAGGCGGTAGCTGCCACCGTATAATTTGTATTTTTTGAGCCTGTAAATGCGGCGAGTAACGCGCAGAAATCAGAAGCGGTATGGACTCCGGAAACTTGCTTCCAGAAACAGATGCACACCAAGTATAGATAGCAACTCTGATATGTTCTTGTAAGCGTGAAATGGAGCATTCTTCATTCCCAAAATGTACAGCAGCATACTCTTTCCAAATTGACCAAGAGGTGAGCATTGTAACAATAACTGCTAATTGTCCCGCCATCGTGGTTCCCGATGCTCTACTCCACCAGGAGCGCAAGTACTGTTTGAAAGACGTTCCTACTGGCGGGGGTCTAGAAAAAAGCAAGGAGAGATGATGTCAGATCCTGCGAACCACTGAGCAATCGAAGAATACATGATTCAGATCCAACGAGGCGCGTCTACAAAAAATACAGCATGTAGGGTGAGCCACGAGCCACCTTCCCAGATTGCCTGGCATTGGAATGGCATGAAACCACAATTGCCACAAGAAAACTTGGCCCTGACGAGGAGCCCCACTCCACCATATGTATTTGCTGTGAATAAAAGCACTACCCGGTGTACGACAGGATGAATAACCAGCACGTAATTTTTAAACTGACCATGGCCAGCAGACACCCAAGACAAGCCATGTGGCGTACTGTCCACATGAAGCTGACAAAAGGAGTCTACACGACACAATCGCTTCCAATCTGCAGAATCAAATGTCAAAGCTTTCATCTCTCTTCGCATCCCATACAGTTGTCGAAGATAATGAGCCTAAGGTGACTGCGACGTCTGATACCTCCACCATAATTTACACTCATAAGCCTGCTGTAATACCTTTAGACTTCTTAGCCCAAATCCGCCCTCATCTTTGGGTCGACATACCGTGATCCAGGCTCTCTAATGATGTCGACCGCCCCATAAGAAATTAGACATTTTTCGGTTCAACTCAGTGATAACACTTTTAGGAAGACATGCAGCCGCCATGATATGTAGAGGGATAGCCAAGAGGACTGACTGTATAAGTGTTAATCTGCCTGCCATACTGAGAATCTTCTGCGACCAACATGTTAATCTTGCATCAAAATGTGCCAATAATGATGTACAATATTGTGCTCAATTAGTGCCTTTGTACAAATATGAACCCACATATTTAATGGGAAGGGACGTGACCCGCATATGCAATACTGATAGTGCTCTACGTGCGGATGCATTACCACCAACCACCAGCTGACTTTTATGATAATTAACTAATTGGCCCGAAGCTCGCTAATATTGTTCCAAAAAATCCTTGGAAACCTGTAAATTGTGTAATGATCCATTCAAGAATATTAACAGATCATCTGCGAAGCCCAGATGTGATACCACCGTACACGGTCACTATGAAATCCTATCAATCTTCCAACACGGAATGATGAATTCAAGCCCCTCGAAAAAACCCTCAGAAGCTAATATAAAAAGGATGGGGGATAAAGGATCACCTTGTTTAACCCCTCTGGAGGGTTGGAAAAGGCCACACGGCTTTCCATTAATCAGAATAGAACAATGCGTCAAAGCTAAAATATTCATAATGAGACGGACAAATCGAGAATGAAAACCAAACCTTAGTAGAACCCCCTCCAAATATAGCCATGAGACACGATCAAATGCTTTGGCCATATCTAGCTTAATTATTACCTGTCCTCCACGGTTTTTGCGATCCAGTAGATGCACCATTTCCTTTGCCATCAACACTTGCTCTGAGATATTACGCTTAGGGATAAATCCTGCCTGCTCCAGAGATATCAACCGAGATAACAAAGGCGAAAGTCTAGAAGATATCACACGAGTAACCACCTTGGATATAAAATTCGTTAAACATACTGGCCAAAAATCCACAAAAGTATTAGGGCTAGATGTCTTAGGTATCAAACATATCAATGAAGCAGCCATGACCCGAGGAACTCTAATTCCAAGAAAGAATTCCTGAACGGCAAGCAATACATCCATTTCCAATATCTACCAAAAATGTCGATAAAAATAACCAGTGAATCCGTCTGGACCTGCTGCACTAGAAGGGTTCAACATCCACACCGCTCGTTTAACCTCGTCTGCATGAGGCAATGCAAGAAGGCTGTGATTATCCTCTGATGTCAGGATATGAGGTATATACTGCAAGATTGTGCTGTGATCCTTTGTAGTCTCTGCACTAAACAATGTAGCAAAAAACCGGACTGCTTCCTCCTCGATTTCCAATGGTGAGCCGCAACTAGTACCATCCTCTCTCTTAATCACCACAGTAGCCTGCTGCGCTCTCCTTGTTTTTACTATTTGATGAAAATACGCTGAATTGGCATCACCATCTTTTAGCCATTCGACATTGGCCTTTTGTTTCCAATAGAGAGAGGATTGGTTCTGCAATTTCAACAACTTAGCCTTGGCTAAATGATATGCTGTCTGGTTCGGCTCAGTTGGGGATGCATCATAGCATCATTCCGCACTAATAGTGTCCTGCTCAGCAAGCAACAGATGGCTAAATATAATGCCAAATACCTCTCTATTCCATGTTCTCAACTCCTGCTTTAATCGGCTTAGCTTGTCATAGAATCCATACATTCCTCCCGTGGTTGGATACGAACTCCAATGAGATCGCACAAAAGTATCAAAATCATCATGTGTGAGCCAGACAACAAGAAACCGAAACAAAGATGGACCAGCAGCTGCCAGCGGTTCATATTGTAGCAATAATGTTGCATGGTCAGAAGTTGAGCGATGTAAATGTGAGACCACAAAGTTACCCAAAAGATCATGGAAATCCTGTGTACAAAGGAACCTGTCCAAACGACGCCATACATGCCCTAGTCCCCTCCCATCTGACCATGTGAATTTCGAGCCATGATACTGGATATCCAGCAACTCTGATGCATCCACAAAATCTTTAAAATCAACCAATGCACGTAGGGATGGAGTAGATTTACCTCTATGCTCATCCAAAGAAAGAAAAGTATTAAAGTCGCCCCCCATAAGCCATGGACCATCGGTGGCAGTCCTTAGCATCAGAAGATCTGCCCACAAAGGACGTCGATCCGCCAGTGTATGTCTTGCGTACACAGTGGTGAAGCGAAATTTCTGTCCACTAGATAACCATTTCAGATACAACAAAGTATTTTGCTCTCCATGTCGTATGTCATAAAACTCCAAGAAGGAGTCGCGCCAAAAATCCATACATTATCATCTGTAGAAGAATGTGCGTGGGAAAAACCAAAATGCATGCGATAATACTCTAGAGGAGCGCAATGAATCTTCGGTTCAATCAAAACAAGCATATGTTTAGAATGTTGATGAATTAATGAAATAATACGCATTAGTGAGGTTCTAATACCTCGAACATTCCACAGTAGTACCTTCATTGATAAACATCATCAGACAAATTAGTGTTCGCCCTACTGACTGACGCCCAGGTAAGTATAGGTGACGGGGGAACTGACGGCATGTCTGTTTTCTTGCATCGCAGTCGTCGAGTACATATTTGCATTAAATGATCCACTGCCTGCATGACATCCGGATGATTAATATTAATTGATCCATCCACCGATGGTGGTGTATTAGCCACCACCTTGGCAACATCCAAAACAGCGGTATGTAAGTCTTGAGTATCAACTGTATGATCCTCGTCTCACTCGAAATCCAAAGTGTGTATGAGATTTGGCTGCACAATTTCATCAATTGGCTTCATAATTGTGGCAGATGAACAGTGTAATCGTATCAAATCTTGTGCATTGGACAGACTCACCAAATGATCCGAAGGCGAATCAGGAGGAACAACATTGTCATCCCCAACTAACGGTACTGTCACATCTGGCTGAGCTGGTCCAATAAATGTCAGAGCAGGATCCTCAACAATTCCTTGTTCACTAGCATGAATACTCTCATCTACAGTGACTGGCATCGCAGGCAACTTCTTTGGAGTCCACCTCTGAGCTTTTCCGGTTGTCAATGGCTTTGATTTGGGTAACAACTCAGGCGGCACTGGATCCTCCGCAGGGGGAATTCTTCCTGATGTGCATGCTGACAGTGGATGGCCTAAAATCCGGCATGATGAACAGTATGTGGGCAGAGCCTCATACTCTACCGATTGGAAGAAATTGTATTCATCACACTGAATATATAATCTCTGCGGAAGTTCTTGGGAGACATCAATCTCAACACAAACACGTGCGACTGAGGGACGAAGCAATTGCATGGTTGCCGAATCAGATTTCAAGGGTGTCCCAATCATTTTGGCAATTTTAAACAGCGCCTCTTGTTTATGTAAATATTTTGGTAAGTCGGGCAAAGAGATCCACAACGGAACTATTGGGATATCCACTTTGGGATCATAATCATACGACCATTTAGTAACACGCACATGAAACCCTAAAACTGTCTAAGTCCGTCGAGCAAAGCAACGGTAGTAATCGGATTCATCATCAAATTGCATTAAAATATGAGTAGAATCGAGCAATGTGATCTTAACGGAGGCTTAAAAACCAATTCTGTCAAAACATTTACATATTGCATCGATCTTGGGATGCCCATACCAAAAACTACCAACTAGACCGTACTTAAAAGTATCAGCCAATGTATTTACCTCCTCGCGAGTGAATTTGATAGCAGGGACTCCTTTATAACGAGCTATCTCACGAGGTGGTAACGGAGATGTAGAAGCTGCTGATTGGAATAAAGATGCAAAAGTTCAAACTTTTCGCGCCATGACGGCGCGATATGAAACTATCTTCAAATTCTAAAAAGAAATAGCAGCGATGGAGAATTGGATATAGCAGAATGAAGAAAACAATCATCAGAAGGACAGTGTGTAGGTCGCAAGAAAACTTCATTGCGCCGATCGGCAGCAGTGTCGCAGCGCCGCCATCGTCTCACGTTTATCCCATATATATATATATATATATATATATATATATATATATATATATATATATATATATTGTGTGTATATATATGTATGCATATGTGTGTGTGTGTGTCTATATATATATATATATATATATATATATATATATATATATATATATATATATATATATATATATGTATGTATGTATGTATGTATATATATGTGTGTGTCTATCTCTATATATATAGATATTTTTTTCCCTCATGCTTTCTCTCTGGCGACTCGATGATTGAAGGTGGCGGCGCCATGCCGTTGCCCACCTTTGATCGACTTTCCTTCTTCAATTGCATTCTTCTGCCGTTTATTTGATTCCTTAATCCTTCGTTTTTCATACTCCATATTTCTTAATCCCTTTCTCAACCCTAACAGCCGCCGCCTACTACTGTGATGCTGCCGAAAACTTATGCTTCATTGTTTTCATCCACTCTTGCGATTAAGGCATCGAAGCCCATCTAGAAATTGAAGGGTGGTCCAATGATCACGTTTACAGATGAGGAAATACAATCACTAGTGGCGGAATATAGATTTACATTAGTGGGAACGTTTTGGTATGGTCATCCGCCTATTGCTACGATCCGATCGACTATTGATCGCGTGGGCTTTGCGGGATCGGTTAATGTTGGATTATTCAATGCAACGCATGTACTATTGCATTTTGATCATGAACAAGATTATTTCCGATGTTTTTCACGTTGTAGTTTGATGATTTCGGGGAAACATATGCGCGTCACCAAGTGGACGCCTGATTACGATCCAGCCATTGAAGTTCCAATTGCTCCGATATGGGTATTGTTTCTGGCCTTCCTATTCATTTTTATCGTAAAGATGCACTCTTTAATATCGCACATATGCTGGGCTCACCCCTCAAACTTGATGCAGCTACTACTGCTGTTAACCGCCCCTTTGTGGCTCGCATATGCATTGAACTGGATATTTCAAAGGAGTTTCCACAAAAGGTCTATATACAGATCTCAACAAGAATCAATGCTCAAAGTGTTGAGTATGAAGATTTACCATCATACTTCACTGACTGCTGCATATTAGGACATGTAAAAGATGATTGCGGCAAATATGTATCAACAAATTCGGATCGCGAACAGGTGATTAATCGTCCGGCAGTGGAAACCAAAGACAAGAAACAGATGAATAAAGGGAAAAGCCAGCACTGGACACCAAAGAAAGCACCTTCTGCTCCTGCTTTGAATAATATTGTCATATTATAGAGCTAGAACAGCCGCCATCCCCTGATTTGGCTGCAGCGATAGATGTTACAGATGTTCAAGAGCTTTCACGTTTGAAAGGAATTGATGATTTCCTGTTGGGTGATATTGCAATACCAAACGCTGTTCCATCTCATACAGATAGCAAACTGATACCACCTTTAGATGTTAATCGCCTATATGAGCACGATCACGACATTTACACGGGTATGGCTAATCTTTTTGAAGCAGACTATTTAGATATCAGTAGGACAAGCACTGAAGATGGAGTAGTACCGGAGTCCAGCGTGGGCCCTCGTCTCCTGTGACGAGAACAACATGCTATCCCTATTTCACCATGTATAATCAGGTTACGGGCAGCTCACCTTTCTAATTCTTTTGATGCTTTATCTTAATGAAGATAATTATTTGGAATACTAGAGGTATAAAGACCTCTTTCAATCAATTACTTTCCTTAATTCGCAGACATCATTTGCATATTCTAATAGTCATAGAACCAAAAGCTCGTACATCGTTATTGTTATTGTATCAATTGCAATTGGGTTTTACATAATCTATATCTGCATGTAACGATCAAATAGTGTTTTTTTTTGAAGGGGTCTATTGTGGCGCAGGAGGAGGTCCGTTTCGAACACCAGAATTATTCCGTTAAATATCAGTGGTTCGCAATGGGTGAGCGCTTCTTGCTCATGGCGGTCTATGGTCTTCATTCTATATCAGCTAGACGTCCATTGGGCAGATTTGCAAATATTTCATTCTTCGTTGAGTATTCCATGGTTGATGGGCGGTGATTTCAATACATTCCCGTACACTAGAGGAGCATCGAGGCAGATCTTCACCCACACTGCACTCGCTACAAGAATTTAATGACTGCATACAAACATGTGGGTTGCAGGAACTGTCTTTCCAAGGCTCACTATTTACTCGGTGTGATGGACGGGGTCTTGGTCGCGTCTGGCGTCGGCTTGATCAGTTCTTGTGCACTCTAGAATTTTTACATATGTTTCCAGTTACACAGGTGCAGCACCTTACATGGGCTACATCAGATCATGCGCCATTATTTTTAACATGTGTCTCAGACAGTCCTCGGGGCCCTGCTGCTTTTACATATCAGGATGTCTGGTCAACGCATCCCGACTTTGATGGTTTTGTTCAGCATAGTTGGGAGTCTTTTCCCACAGTGGGTGGTATGTGGGGTTTCTTTGATAAATTACGACATTTATGAACGGCGCTCAAGCAGTGGAATAAAGAGGTCTTTGGGAATGTCTTTGATGCGGTGTCTCAGGCAGAATCTCACGTCATTACTTGCGAGCGAGCATTTGATTCAGATTCGAGTGACATAAAGCGCGCAAGTTATAATCGAAGTGTAGTAAAATTACAACTAGCACAGAAGCGGGCTTTTCTATAATGGAAACAAAAGGACAATATCAAATGGCTTAAGGAAGGAGACGCCAACACTTCCTTTTATCATAACTCAGTGAAGGAGAAATGACACAGACAATCCATTAGTCGCATCCTGTGTCCAGATGGAAGTGAATGTTTACTCAGCACAGAAATTTAAACGGAGGCGATACGCTACTTTTTGGATCTTTTTGCGGAAGAGCCAGTGTCGGATTGTGAGGATATTTTGAGACACAGCCCATTGTTATTGACACCAGAGGATAATACCATATTATAGGAAATACCTACTTTACAAGAGGTTAAGCAAGCTGTATGGGATCTAAGTCCAACTAGTGTTGCCGGACCAGATGGCTACTTGGGTTCTTTCTACAGACGATTTTGGCATGTCATCCATTCTGATGTTCTTAAGACGGTGCAAGAATTTTATTTGGGTGTACATATGCCGAGGCAGATAGCGGCATCCACTATAATCTTAATCCCAAAGGTTCTTAATCCTCAGACTTTTGTAGAGTTTCGACCTATCTGTTTTACCAACTTTATTTAAATTTATTACTTGGTTGTTTTCATCTCGTCTAGGCCGATTATTACAAAAGATCATCTCCCCAGAACATGAAGGCTTTATGAAAGAACAAGGTATCACAGAGCAAGTCTTATTAGCTCAAGAAATGGTCCATGTTATAGATAACCACACAAGAGGTGGCCATGTGATGATTAAATTGGATATGGCAAAGGCTTTCGATCGGGTTAGTTGGCACTATCTTGATTTAATGTTGAAGCGTATGGGTTTTAGCTACAGATTAGTCCGCACCTTGCTCAATAACTTAAGATCGACTTGCTGTTCAATTCTTATAAACGGTAAACAATCAGTATTCTTCCCTGTGGGTAGAGGTGTCAATCAGGGGGATCCGTTGTCGCCCTTACTGTTTATACTTTCTTCAGAAGGGTTCTTTCGAGGTTTGAAGGCAATGATGTCCGCAGGTGATATAAGGGGGTTTGCGGCGGGGCGTGTACAATGTGTTTTCCATTTAGAATTTGCGGACAATTTGTTGATCTTTCTGAATGGGGCTAGACGGAATTTGGAATGTTTTCGTTCCTTTTTGACATCTTACCAAAATGCATCTGGACAATTGGTTAATTATCATAAAATTCAAATAGTGGTGGGCAGAGGAGTCTCAGGCTCGTCTGCATCGACAGTGTTGGGGATGGGACTATCATCATTGCCTATAAAGTATCTTGACTCTTATCTACATAAGGGAATCAATAGATCCAGGTATTGTACTTCTATCATAAATCATTTTGAGGCTAAGTTAACATCTTGGTCAAATAAGATGCTGTCAATGGCTGGGCGTTTTGGTGCTGTTAAAACATGTTTTAAGCACGATGCCAACACATATTATTGCGAGCTCTCGTTTACCTAAAAGTGTGGTGGACATCTTAAACAGTAAAATGGCTGCTTTTCTCTGGAAGGGTAGATATCATTGGCATTCGTGGTCTTCGATATGCCGTCCAATCGAGGAGAGTGGTTTGGTTATTCGAAATCTTTTGGGGGTGCAATAAGCATATGATTGTCAGTTGTGGTGGAAATTTAATCATTCAGATACTCTATGGGCTCAATTTAGCAAGCGCAAATATGGAAATCGTCACTCTATATATTCTCATATTTATGACTCGCCAACATGGAAGCGAATATGTCGCATCAACGAATTTATGGAGTCCAAGACGGAGTGGTTAGACAATACATTCCAATGGATACCAGATGATAATGGCCAATTTTCAATTAAATCCGCATATGCAGAAATTACATCAACAGGAGTCCAGATAAGTGAGTATCGCTATGTTTGGCGGAAGCTATCCCAGCCGGGTATGCGGCTTTTCTTATGGCGGTTATGGTCGTGATCATTACTAATGGTGGATAATTTGCAGGTTGGCTCACGATATTTCCATCTCAATGTGCTTTCTGTAAAGTACATTCAGATGCTCAAGATCATGTATTTCTCTACTGTCCATTAATTCGTCCGCTATGGCTAGAAATAACAATTATATTTTCTAGTCCTCTGCCCAATAGTAACACCATTAAGGTGCATCTAAAACACTAGCAGCGCACATCTAATCAGACATCAATGATAGGACAACTACGGATTGTAGTGTCTTCCATCATAACGTGGGTCATTTGGAAGGAATATGCGGCAATAAGGTTTGGTTTTGAAACCTTGGTTCAGGCGAGGCTTTTTGAAAGTGTACGAATGACAATTTATACATGGAGTGCGGCAATGAATGGCAAAAAGTTTGCAATGAATATCTCTCATTTAGTTGCTCTTCATTTTTCGCCGCCTTTCTAGACAAGACGCCTCTAGATAGTTCGATGGGAACTACCACCTTCTGGAAAGTTGAAGCTAAATGTTGATGCAGTGGTTGGCAGATTCAAGGCGGCTGGAGCTGCAGTGTTGCATTCCGATTATGGCCAGCTGATATCGACAATATGCTTTGCATTACCTATGGTTAAACCGCTGAGGGCAGAGCTTCTAACATGGACGTTTACATTGGTATATTATGCGAGGGAATATAGAAACATTATGATAGAGACGGATTGCAAATCAATTCTTGCGATGTTGGCATCTACTCGGGTGATCACGGGCTTGTTGGAGCTTGATCTTCAGCGCGCATCCATATTTCTATCATTAAATCAATCGACTATATAGCATTGTCTAAGGGAGGCTAACACTGCCGCTCATAGACTCGCCCGTCATGGATATAGACCGGTTGACCTTCAGCATTATCGTACACTCCATGATCTAACCTGCGAGGTTCGTGGCGCGATACTTATGGATCTCCAGTTACCTGCTTTGCGTTGATGCTCATGTCTCACATAGTGTTGGTGATGTTTTCTTTATGTTGCCAGTGTTGTTTACTAACACAGGCAGCACTGGTGCGTTTTCGTCATCATTGCATCTACTTTTGCTTTGCTAAGTTTGGATTCTATTTATCCAATTTATACTCACAGATTATACATTTGCCGGATATTCCAACGACTTTGTCTTCTCTATATCACCGGTTGAGCATGCTACGCTGGCATCGAAGGAGGTTACAACTGAGACTAGCTTCAGATACTTGGAAGGATGTTGACACCATACAACATTTTATACTATGGATGTCGCCTTGGTTCCCTTTGAATCAAGGAGGCATGGTTTGGATCGAACCCACTGCGTTTACACGGATTCTATATTGCCGTCATACTGCTTATACTCGGAACTCAACAGTTATTGGATCATTTCTACAACATGGTTTCCAGTATTATCTGTACTAATCCAACTCTCACATTGTATAAATATGTATGCTTTTTCCTTCACCAAGGTTTTATCCACAAGGGTGGTTTTACTTGGCAAGGTTTTAATGCGACATATCATATACGATTGGAGGTTGGCAATCTTTAGCACATTGTTTCATTTATTTTCATACGACGACTTCTTTGTAATATGGTTTTCCTCCACCACAAGTGAGGTTATCATAAGAGATACTGCCAAAGCTTCATTGATGTTGGGGAAACACAATGCAACTCCAATGCATAGAACTCCCATATACTTCAAATACCCTCACAGTACAAAACAACATGATCCACCGTTGCCTATGCGTGCTTGCAAAAAGGGCATTACGTAGGTCAAGCAGTATTATAAGTACTAATGTAGTCCTCAAAAGGTAAAGCAGAATGATAAATACGCCACAAAAACTGTTTGATGGCTGGCGAATGATGTTTATTCCAAATAAATTGTGCAGAAAGCAGTGTAGGCTTCTGTGTTCGACAAAGATCATATGCAGTGCGCAATGAGAACTCACCTGTAGCAATAGGTGTCCAGCTTATATTCGTCCCTTGTCCTAATGTTTACGTATTACATAAACCATGGATTCTACAAATGATCTTCCAAACAGGTGAATCAGGCAGTCTAGGCCGATAATCCCCATGGTTTCCGTATTTAGCATGCATATATTTACTCCACAGTGTATTATTTTGCTGATAAGACCACCAAATGCGACAGTAGTAAGCCTCCTGTAGCATGCAAAGATCACGAATGCCCAAACCTTCTTCCTCACAAGGTGTAGTAATATTGGACCACGCAACCCAATGATGTCGTTGTCCCCAATAAAATGTGGCCATTTTCCATGCTATAATTTTAATCGCCGATTTTGGCAATCTGCCTGCAGAAATAACATGCACTGGTAGCGCCGAAATAACTGCATGAAGTAAAACAAATCTACCTGCTGAAGAGAATAGCTGATTATGCCATCCATTCAGACGAGCATCAATATGTTGTAGTAAAGAAGCACAGTATCTGGAACGATTTATGCCCTTGTGCAAATAAGAACCAAGATACCAAAATGGCAAGCTAGAACATCGCATATGCAGGATATCCTTGAAACCTCTTTGTTGATGTAGCGATGTGGCTGCAGACGGGATGATGCTGCTCTTGTGGAAATTTACCTTTTGACCAGAGGCTGTTTCATATGATGCTAAGAACGCGTGGAACAGCCGTAGATTCCGATTTGAGCCTCTTAAAAAC
Organism: Eustoma russellianum; assembly: GCA_036186865.1. Lineage (NCBI taxonomy): Eukaryota > Viridiplantae > Streptophyta > Magnoliopsida > Gentianales > Gentianaceae > Eustoma > Eustoma russellianum. The sequence continues at coordinate 16,307,888 of AP025046.1, read as the reverse complement.
ACTAACAGGTCATCTACATAAGCCAAGTGTGTAATATTGAAAGGAATCCTCCCTAAACGTAGTGGCTGCAGGTCTCCAGAAACCACTAATGCTTTCAAACCTCTACTGAACCCTTCGAAAGACAGAATAAAAAGCAAAGAGGATAATGGATCACCTTGCTTAACGCCCCTGTATGGCCGAAATGATCTTGAAGGCTGACCATTAATCAATACTACTAAAGTCGTAGCGCCTAAATGATTCAGTATAATCCGAATGAAAAAATCTGAAAAGCCAAAATGGCATAGCAATAACTCCAGATACTCCCAACTGACTCTATCAAAAGCCTGCATCATATCCAACTTCAGACATAATTGAGATCCTCCCTCATCCATCAATGAACCATCTCCCTTGCCAATAATACTTGCGTGGAGATATCATGTCCCTGCATAAAACCAGTCTGCTCCGGCGAAATTAACTTATCAAGCAACATATTCAAACGGGTGGCAATTATTCTCGTACAAACTTTACTCAAAAAATTTGTAAGACAAATTGGCCGGAAATCACTGAATGTATTTGGAGATGTCGTCTTTGGTATCAAAGTGAAATAATGCACTAGCCATCGCCAATGGCTGGGGTACTGCAAGAAAAAATTCCTGCACTGCTATAACAACATCTGTGTGAATTACTGGCCAACAAGAACGAAACAAATTACCATTGAGTCCATCTGGCCCTGCCGCACTAAGAGGGTCTAAATGCCAAACCGCCTCCATAACATCTGCCTCCTGTAGTAGCTGCATAAGCATGACATTATCATCAGCCGTGATCAACGACGGAATATGTCAAAGAATTTCAGCATGATTACTTGTAGGTTCCTTAGCAAACAATGAGGTGTAGAAAGAAACTGCTTCATCCATGATGGCTGTGGGAGAGGTACCTAAATCACCAGCGGATGTACGAATTTGCTGTATGCGTAGCTGTGATCGCCGACCTTTAATAATAGAATGGAAATAGCGCGTGTTTGCATCATCTTCCTTCAACCATCTAACACGTTCTTTTGGCTTCCAGAACTGTAGCTCATAGTTAGAAGCACGAGTACATTCCGCCTTGGCTTTATGATATGTCTCACGATTCGTCTCAGATGGGTCTGCATCCCATATTCCTTCTGCTCTGTGTAATGTATCTTCCGCCTGCGTTAAGTTGGAAAAAATGTTGCCAAAAAATTCTTTATTCCAACGTTGAATGTCCTTCTTCAAACGAAATAATTTCGAATAAAACCCATACATACCACCAGTGGTTGTGTAAGAAATACAAGCGTCCTTCATATAACTATGAAAATCTGGATGCAATAACCAGGAGTCAAGAAACCGAAAGGAGCGAGTACCACCTAGGGTGTGCAGTCGACATATGAAAGGATGAGTTTGTGAATAACGAATCCAACCGCCAGCGAACCCGACTGAGGCCCCTGCCGTCCATCCAAATAAATCTGGAACCATGAAATGGAGGATCCATAAAAGAACAAGATTCAACACAGTCATTAAAGTCTTGCAACACTGTAAGCGAAGGATGGGAACATCCACTGTGATCTTCAAGAGTCCGAAAAGCATTGAAATCCCCACCTAGCATCCATGGCAAGGTTGAAGTCCGTGAAAAGTCACATAAGGCTCGCCACAGTGGACGACGCAACACTGGAGTGTGATTGGCATAGACTGCCGAAAAAACAAAAGCCAATTGAAGCGGAACAAATATCAAATTGAAGTGAACAACCTGATCCTCATCCTTTGTTGTGACTAATCGAAAAACTGAATCACGCCAAAAAAACCCAAATACGCTCTGACTGAGAAGAGTAAAATTGTGAGAATCCCAAGTCTAAACCAAACCTAGCAATACGAGATGGAGAATGTTTGGGTTCAATAATAGCAAGTAAATGTATCTGGTTTTCACGTATCAAATGATATAACCTAGGCAGAGAGGCACGCATGCCTCTTATATTCCAAATTAAAATATTCATTGAGAAAAGGTAGTATCACTTCCCTGAGAGGCCCGTGAGGCACTGTGTGTTAAGATGGTGGAGTGTGGCAACGGTGGCAAATCCTTCCTTGTACGGCGTTTCCTCCGAGTAACTACTGGTATGAAACCAGCATCTGTAGTGGACTCCTCCAAACGCAATATGAGAACATCCTCCTCCAGGGATGGAGGAATTAACTGTAACTTTCGGACCACTTCATCTGGAACGCTGGGCAAATCCATTTGCTGATCGTCTGCATGTAACTCCGTATTTGAGTAGTGTCCCAGGTCACAATGATCAGTAGCATCCTGCTGAGGAGGGAACTCGACATCTGCGCCTAGTATGTCGATGTTTTGCTCCCTGCTAGGTTCAGGCGAAGCCTCCGCAGGTGGCTCTTCATTCGAAGGATCGTGCTGATCCTATTGAGAAACTATAGGCGGTTTCTTTATAGGAGTCCACCTCTTTGCCGGTGGAGGAGGGGGCGGCATAGAAGATGTAACTTTTGAAGGACTTAACCCTGTTGCATGACCTAGTCGACGACAGGATGCACAGAATAATGGCAGATCCTCGTAAACCACTGATTGCAGGATGAGTCTACTCTTAGCCTTCAAATATATTTTCTGCGGCAAGTCTTGGGATACATCAACCTCAACACACACTCTAGCTACTGACGGCCTCAACCTATCAGATGTAGCAACATCCAATTTTAAAGGAATGCCAATAGGACGAACAATCTCAAATAAAGCTTCACGACGGTGAAGATGAACCAGGAGGCCTGGGAAAGCAACCCACACTGGAACAATGGGGACATCAGCGGTTGGATCAAAGTCAACTGTCCATTTTGTAATACGCATGTGACAGCCAGAAATATGCCATGATCAACGATAAAATATCGAGTGTAGAAAATTTTGTAAAAATCAAATAATAGTATTTTGTCCTATTCTACCCATTCCCAACCCTACTTGGCCACCCCCCTCTATGTAAGTGGAAGAAAAATTTTCATCTCTTTTGTGTTCCATTACACATCAAACCCTAGACACTTTTACACCAACTATCACATTTTCTCCCACTTCTTCCTGTATGGAAAAAAAACACAAAACCCTTTCTCCCCACCCTACCCATAGGCTGGCCACATCCCTTTCCCAAGAAACCAAAAAGTCTTCAGTTCTTGCACATTCTTTCCACCCCCATCATAACCTACACCCTAATACTTCCAAACCACTCCTCACTTACCAAGAAAAATCTTTCCTCTCTTCTTCCCATCCATACTCTCGGCCAAAATATTCAATAAAGGAGGGGAAACCCTTTGCTCTCTTCTCTCATTACACACTCCAATACTTCTCACACTTCAACATATCTTTTTCCTCAATCAATCCTCTCATCTTTCTCTTCCAAGTAAACCAAAACTTCAAACTCCTATTCCTCTCCTCTTCATGGCTGAACCACCAAAGGAAAGCAAGGATAAATTTCTCCTCTTTCCATTCTTACACTACAACAAAATTGTCATACACTTCAACAAATACTCCCTTCTCTTTCCTTCAAGAAAGATCAAGTCTTCTAACTCCATTTTTCCCTCTATGGCCGAGATATCCAAGAAGAAAAAGGGAGTCGATTTCTTCTCTTCCATCCCACATCTTCATCACCTCTAATAAATTACTCTCTTTCTTCCTCAAGACAACAAGCCTCCAAACACTCTAATTCTTCTTCGCTTTAACCGTGAACCTCAACCAAGACAAAAGAAGAATTTTCCTTTTCTTCACTTCATCCACAGACATCCAAAACTAGGTTCTAACACCTTCTTCATCCAAGAAGTGAACAAAGAAGGTTGTAGAATAAAAATCCAAGGTAGAACAAGGTAAGAACTTTATGTTGTTCAAGGTAAGTTCTTCCATCTATTTAGCTTCATAAGTTGCTCACTAACTTGTCCATTTTGCCTTGAGACCGTGACCAACCAAGAAGAAGGAAGAAGTATTTTTCTTCCAAGTAAAGTGAAGAAACCATAACTTTAAGTGTAAGGAAAGTGATAAAAGGAAATTAATCTTCCTAGATCCTTCATATATTTTCAAAGATCTATGTATATATGTTCACATAAAGTTGGATCATTCATGATATATGTTCAATATTTTTGTATCAAAAATATATAAAAGCTATGTTCGTAAGTGATGTGAACATGTAATATGTGGTGTATGTATATTCGTCGAACATGAAAGAAAATGAACATATATGTGTAAATAAAATTAAATGGACACACATATTTAACATGTGTATAAATTGTAGAAAAAAATAAAGATATAGGATATGTTAGGAAAAAGTGTACTAAGAAGACATTTTTATGCATAAGTTTATATGTTTTCCATGAAGATCATCACTTATATGTTTTATTTATGATTTTGATATGTGTTTTGATGATCTTCATGTTGTTACATGCATGTATATATTTTGGCCAAAATAATGTTTTTTACCCTATTTATTTTATTTTCATAGTTTCCATCATGTTGTATGTTTATGAATTTTATGATGATTTTGCAAGTCATTATGTTGATGGAAATTAATATGCATATAGTTGGAGTAATTATCAAAACAAGATATAAGTAAAAGATGTGGTAAAGAAAAGTTTATGGGACTTATACAATATAGATATATATTTGGCAAAAGCGACAACACTACCCTATTGTCTTAGAGGCTCCTGCCTATGACGGTATATGTGGTGTCGGATATACGCAACCATACCCATGTGTTAGAATCACACAGATGTTGTATCCCGATGTCCATAATGAAAATTGCATCAAACTGTGTCAATCGTTTGGTATTTCACAATATAAGAAGCGTAGCCAATTTAGTGAGTCATTTTGCTTTATTTTATCATATTTGTGCAATCAAAGAAGAGTATGTCCATGACTTCGTTGGAAATGAAAACTCTCTATTCCTTGGGATGGAGGTATCGTTTGCCTGCCTCTCACCTTTCTCAGACCCTAGCGGTAGCGTTTGCGGTTGTTAGGATATACTGAGTATGATTGTTGTTGTTGTTGTTGTTGTTGTTGTTGTTGTTCCATGCATCCGTAAGCGAACAAGCAGACTCAACAGCCAAATCCCACACCCTCCTCGCCAGGTCATTACTCGTAGTATTGCACGTTCTTCAAGCTCTCAGCCCCCTCTGTCTCAATGAATATTCTCACATGGAATCTATGGGGTTTATGCATATCGTTTTCTCGTTTACATTTATTACTTCAACAATATTCTATTCATTCCTTGTTTCTCATTGAACCCCAACAGTCTAATGTTCGGATGGAGTGTGCCCATCTACCGCTAGGTTTTACGTCAATGTTAAGTGTGTGTGATGGACGTGCATGGTGTTTTTGGTAGGATTACACTATGGTTTTATTGGAATCTAATTTTTCCATTCAAATTACACACTTACGTTTTAGGTTGCAGTCTACACAACAAGTTTTCTTGCAATCCCGTGTATATGATAGGCATACAGTTGTGGATAGACAAGATCTTTGGGCTGCTCTTCGACAGCACAATGACAGTAGCTCGGAGCCATGATTGATTTCTAGAGATTTTAATACGTTTCTATCTATCACTGATTACAAAGTGGTATCTCGCTCATCTTTGTCGACTCTGACTGATTTTAATGACATGTTACACTATGGGGCTTGGCATACTATACCATATGTGGGAACTCGATTTACATGGCAGGGTGTTCGTGGTTTAGGCACGGAGGCATTTGGACTGGACTTTTTGCATGGATGCTTTCTATGAGTTATTTCCATCGGTGCAGTTAACTCATCTCAACCGTACTACTTCTGATCACTGTCCTCTGCTGATTAGACAGACGGAATTTGTTGGTCCCAAGCAATTCTGTTTTTTAAATGCTAGGACCACTCATCCGGACTTTTTTACATTTATAAGAACTAAATGTGCAACTTATCCCATAGTTGGTGGCATGCGGAGTTTATCTGAAAAGCTACGTAAGTTAAGAAAGATGTATTGACATAGAATAAAGATGTGTTTTGTAGTATCTTTAATCGCCTTGCTCACGCCGAACAGTGCACTCGGGTGTTGGGGCAAGAATATGATATTACACCATCAGATGCGAATCATGTTGCATATCATGAGTCACAGGCTGAATTGTCATTGGCGTTGGCACAGGAAATGGAATTTTGGGAGCAGAAGGCTAGAGTAAAGTGGCTTAGGGAGGGAGAAGCCAATACGCGCTTTTATCATGCCACAATTAAGGATAAACGATGTCGGTAGGGTATTTATCTCATTCACACAGACACATGGGTCCTTTGCGATACACCGGATAACACCAGTGCTACTGCTGTCGATAACTTTTCTCGCATGTTCACCAGTCAGCCTATTGAGGATAGTACATAATTTTTACAATGCATCCCACAGCTAGTGTCGGAGGCGGATAATTCATTATTGACTCACATGCCTTCACTTGAAGGAGTTAAACAGACAGTATGGGCTTTAGATCCATATAGTGCGGCAGGTCCTGATGGTAATAATGGTTGGTTCTTTTGATACTGTTGGGATGTCATTTCATTGGATGTGTATAAGGCAGTCCATGAGTACTTCCTTGGATTTCCGATCCCTAGAGCAATGGCTCATTCTATGCTTGTTCTCCTACCTAAGGGTAACACACAATGGACTTTTGCAGATTACCGCCCTATTGATCTTTCAACTTTTATGAGTAAGATTTAGACTCGGATATTGGCAACAAGATTGAATTCTATTCTTCCACGGGTCATCTCCCCAGAACAGACTGGCTTTCAGAAAGGTCGTGGTATATCTTAGCAGGTATTATTAGGTAATGAAGTGATACACTGGTTTGACAAGGGTTCACCGCCTGGTAAGGTTATTATAACTTGATATGGCAAAAGCTTTTGACCGCATTAGTTGGCAGTTTCTCCGGGATATATTGGTATGTTTTGGATTCTCCAATCATTTTATAAAACTAGTCCCCAATAATTTGGAAGGTACACATATCTCACATTTAATTAATGGTGTCCCTTGTGGTTTCTCTCGACTGACCCATGGTGTTTAACAGGGGGATCCGTTATCTCCCCTTCTGTTTATATTGGCTGTAGAGGGCTTTAGTCAGGGCCTTAAGTAGTTGGTTGATCAGGCATTCATCAACCCATTCCGTTTAGGCCGTATGCCTATGGTTCTCTCTCATTTGTCTTATGCTGATGATTTGCTCATTTTTTGGTCAGCTAGTCGGAGAAATTTATCTCGTTTTAAGTGTTTTCATACATCTTATGAACGAGTGTCAGGACAGGAGGTGAATTGGCATAAGAGTACAACAATTTTCTCGGCATGAGTTCCTACAACGCAATGTCGTTCTCTTTTGCATTTGCTAGACATGCGAAAATCAAATTTGCCAATGAAGTATCGGGGTTCTAATTTGTATAAGGGTATCACACGGGTGAATCACTGTCAGGATCTTCTACAACAAGTGGATGGTGGGCTATGAGGCTGGCAACAGCGTCCCTTAGGCCCAGCAGGCAGAGTGATCTTAATCCGCTCGATTCTTTTGTCACTTCAACTACATATTATGTTCGGTACAAAATTACCTCGCAGTATTATAAATGCATTGGAACAGCGTTTTGTTCGATTTCTTTGAGGTCTAGGTAAACGCCATTGGGTTTCATGTCGCAAGATTTGTTATCCACAACATGAGGGTGGACTTGCTATTAGGGATCTTCAGGCTGTACAAGATGCTCATTCTTGTAAATTATGGTAGTGGTATCACAACGCTGATAATCTTTGGGGACAGTATATGCAACTTCGATATGGTGGTTGGGGTGACTTCCACCCATGTCTTTATGACTCCCCCAGTTGGCGTCGGATTTGTTTGATACATAATATTTGTTCTTCTATGGTTCAGTCGGTTGATGGCTCTCCAATGTGGCTGACTGCTTCTGGAAAATTTACTCTTTCTCATGCCTATGAACCAGTTCGGACAACAAGGAATTCACTTCTGTCTTATAAATATATCTAGCTGAAGTCACAACAACCAGCCATACAAGTTTTCCTCTGGAAGCTGTTTAATGGTGCCATGCCATTACAGGATTCACTTATACGATTTACAGTGATTATGCCTACTATATGCCCTTTCTACCAAAAAGAAGCTGCTCGGTCTGCCATTTATTTTACACTTGTACTGAGATTCGAATTGTCAGAGAATATTTTAATTTATTGTTGGATATATCCGTGCCATCTTCTGGGGGGTGGAGGACTTATTTATTATCGGTTTGGATGTCAGAATCTTGCTCTTTTCTTGGTGAGATGCAGCAAATTTATCCTGAGCTTTTATTTTTGAATATATGGAAGAATTATGCAGCCATGGTTTTTGATGACGCAACTTAGTTACCCAGTTCTATTCTTTGCACTATCAACGTGATTTGTTTCTATGAGCAAAATCTAGAAATGGGACAAAGCTTGCGGTTTCGGTACACAGACTTATTCAGATGGGTTTATCTCCTACTATTCGGTCTAGTCGTATGCGAATTCTCCATTGGAATCCTCCTCCCACGGGTCATTTGAAACTTAACACAGATGCTGCTGTTGGACGTAGTTTTGATGGTTGGGGGGTTGTCAGTTGTGACTCAGATGGAAGGTTTGTGCATGGTTTCTCTTACTCGCTAAGACGGGATTTTCCACTTCGCGTGGAGGCCCAAGCAGTGTTAATGGCTATACTTTATTATCTGCCTTTATTTGGACATTTTTCCATCGAAGTTGATTGTCTGGAGCTGGTTAATACACTTGCCTCATCCGATGGTAATCTTGCGCCAGTTCTAAGACATCTTAGATCCTTTCTACATCATTCCTCTTTGTCATTATGATATGCCCGGCGAGAAGTTAATTAGGCAGCTCATTCTCTAGCACAGTCCGCATTGATACGTCTCAGGGTCTCTTTTTATGACTCTCTCTCTTCTCTTCCATCTTATATCCAAGGTCTTATTCTCACAGACTCTACCATGGGACTCAACCACCATAACTTCAAGATTTTAGATTCTGTTATTCTTGCAGGTTCATTGTATTTTATTCTAGTACCTAGCTTATGCTTAGTTGTTATCTGTATTGTATTACCACATTTCTGCAATATAAATATGTAGACTTTTTCCTTCGACCAAGGTATTTCCACAAGGGTGGTTTTACTTGGCATTTTAATGCAGCATATCATATATCCCCAAATGTTGGTCATCCTAATTCCCATTTTGTTTACATGTGTACCAAGGTATTCCTCCGCCAAAAGTGAGGGAAAATAACAATAAAATCGATACAATTTGCTAAAAAAATATATATCTATTATTCCCTTTTTCATGTAATACACTTCTTTATTCCATATTTTTATATTATGATCATATCTTTTCACGACATACATATTTATATTTATAATATGTCATAATATTTAATCTTCAACTCGTTTTCCTTTCTTTCATGCTCCTTCCTTCTTCACACAAGAAACAAAGTCTTTCAACTCCATTTTTCCTCTCTTGGCCGAGATTAACGAACAAGAACAAGGGAGAAGAATTCTTTTTCTTCATTCTATACTCCAACATTTTCATCTTACAACAAAATACTCTTTTTTCTGTCCAAGCAAGAAAAACAAGTCTTCCAACTCCTCTCAATCCTTCATGGCTGAAAATACAAGGAACCAAGAGAAGAGCTTTCTCTCTTCTTTCCATTTCATACTTAGTAACCTTCCGTCTTCAAGAACAACTCTCCTTCATATCCAAGAAAGAAAACAGACTCCTCCAACCTCCATTTTCTCAATATGGCCGAAAGTTTTCCCAAGCAAGACAAGGAGGAAAATTTCTTCTTTTCATCTCATACACACATCCAAAACACTAACTACAACATCCTCTTTCATTTCAAACATCATGGCTGAATTTTTAAGGGTTGAGATCTAAGGTGTAGCAAGGTAAGACCATCACCTAAAATTGGTGTATATTTATCCATTTATTCATTTCCATAGTTGCCCACTGACTTCTCCATTTTTTTGTGTAAACCGTGGGTGAGGTAAGGTGGAAAGGAGAAGGTTTTCTTCAAGCCAAGTGAAGAAATCTTCACTTTTATACTAAGGTTAAGTGATAAAAGCAAGTACTCTTCCTAGATTCTTCATTGATTTTCAAAGATCTATGTTATATGTCCATATAAAGTTGGATGATGCATGATATATTTTCAATGTTTTTGTATCAAAAAATATAAAAGCTATATTTATAAGTGATGTAAATATGTAATATGTGGTGTATGTATATTCAGACAACCTGAAAGAAAACGAACATGTATGTGTAAATAAAATGAAATAGACACATATTTAATATGTGTATAAATTAAAGAAATAAAATAAAGATATAGGGTATATTAGGAAAAAGTGTACTAAGAAGACATTTTTATACATATGTTCATATGTTTTCAATGAAGATCATCACATATATATTTTTTTTATGATTTTGATATGTTTCTTGATGAACTCCATGTTGTTACATATATGTATATATTTCGACCAAAAATAAGGTTTTTGTACCTTATTTACTTTATTTTCATACTTCCCTTCATGTTATAGGTTTATGTATTTTATGATGATTTTGCAAGTCATTATGTTGATAGAATTAATATGCATATAGTTGCAATAGTTATCAAAACAAGATATAAGTAAAAGATGTAATAATTATGTTGCTTCGGCCTATCGATTCATTATTCATGTCGACATGCACATGTATAGTATCGATGCCTTGTACTTCTTATAGCAGAGTACCGCGGGTGCACCTGACCAGAACCCTAGTTTTGGGCGGGGGGGCTATAGATGTCATGCTTCAACAAGCATGTAGTACATACCATGATCAGCGACGTGTTACAATTTTCAACCTTGGTTTTAATATCTTATATACTTTTTTCTACTCTAGTATGTCATACAACCGTCGTTAAGGATTCTATACTACCACAACTAGATGATATGTACCACGGTCATTGATAATTTAATTTTTAATATTATCACATAGCTTAGAATTATGACATGTTCATTATTTAGGTCTTGATTGAGTTTTGTCTTCATCTAAAATTAAACCTTGACTTAGACATGACATGGAAATAGACTTAGACTTTGATTTAGACATGAATTTCACATACACCATCTTCATACTAGGCCAAGAACAAGAGTTACATACTGACCTTTATTTTTCTCTACCTCGTATGTTACGACCCGCATTTTTGGGTTCGTAGAAAAAGAAACAATATAATAGAAAAGAAAATAAAATTGCAATGCCGATAAAATCTTGGTGGGAAAATACGTTCACAACAATAATTGAAACAATAAGGTAACTAATATATTGACATATGACCAAACTAGGTAACGAAAATTTCGATCATATGATAAGAATAAATATCGTTGTCACGACTTAAGTATTAGAGTAAATTAAATCAAATAGAAATACATGCCACAATAATTTTTACCACTTAGACAAAATGAAAAATAGAACAAGACATAAAAAAATATATTTGAAAAGAAGAAAAGGAAAATGAATATATAAATACACAGATACACACACGATTTTAGGGTAGGAAAAGGAAGAAGAAATTGTTGTTAGAAAAATACCCCATTAAAATATCAATGGTAAAAAATTGAGAAGAAACCAAATGATTGTATTTTGTCATATTCTACCCACTAAAACCTCCCCATGACTGAGTTCTGCATACAAGTGGGAAGGAAGATTTCTTCCATTGTGTCTTCCACTACACAACAAAACCTACACACTTTTATCCCAATCATCACATTTTCTACCACTTATCCTAAATGGAAAATAAGGCAAACCAAGAAATCATTTTCTGTCTCCTACCCTCCAATAGACCAGCCAATTAGCTCCCAAAAGAAAACAAGACTTCTTCTTTTTCTTCCTTTTTACACACTGTTCACATTTCATCATTACCTAAACCTAATACCACCAAAACGCCCTCCAAGAAAAATCTTCCCCCTCCACCTCACACCCATCAGCCGAAAATCATGAAAAAGGGGGAAAACCCCATTCTCTTCCATCATTTCCATTTCAAAACATTTTTACCTCCAACCAAAACTTCCTTACTTTCCTATCCATAACACCAGGTCTTCCAAACTTCCTTCTTCTCCTCTTATTGGTTGAAAGATTCATCAAGCAAAAAAGGAAGAATTTTTCTTCTCTTCTCCTCACACAAGTATCATCCAAACCAAGTTACAAAAAACCTTTCATCATCAAAGTGTGATTCACGAAGGTTGTAGAGTTGAAAACCAAGGAAGAACAAGGTAAGAACTTTATGTAGTTCAAGTTAAATTCTTCCATTTATCAACCTTTATAAGTTGCTCACTAACTATACCATTTTGCCATCCAAAACCATGACTATCAAAGAAGGAAGGAGAATGATTTTTCTTCCAAATCAAGTGAAGAATCTTCACTTTAAATTGGTAAATAAGTGAGAAAGGCAAGTATTCTTCTTAGATCCTTCATGGATTTTCAAAGGTTAAGTACATATGTCTATATCAAAGTTGGATCCTCCATGTAGCATGTTCCAGTTTCACCATAGGAATATGTAAGATATATGTTTCTATATGATATATATGTGATAATATATGCATCTTCTATGGTCTTTTTGTTTTCATATGTTTTAGGATCTTCTTTTTAGCATGTTTATGCATGCATCATAAGCATGACTAACATACTCGGTCACAAGTGTTGTTTTTGATTATCATCATCTCATATACATACATATATGTATACGCCCTTAGGGCCATTTTGGCACCGCACTTGAGCTTCATCATCCATCTTCAAGATGTGTATGTAAATAATGTTTATGGTTCCAAAAGTTCAGTTTTACGGTTTCCATCATGTTTATATTTTATGTGTTTTTATTATGTCATAATCTTTGAAATAAGTATGTCGATGGAAACTAATATGTGCATGGTTTATATAAATGTATTCAACTCATAACATATATGTAAAATGGAAGAAAGATGAGATTTAAGTGGTTATGGGTGTGTGTGGATAATTCGGCCATAAGGCCTTAAATGGAGGTAATTAAATTGTGACATGTTATGAAAATAGATATATTAGTGTGCATACACATGCATGCGGATCTAGAATAATTTTTTGGGTTTAATTTATTTTATTCTCATGTTATGACTACATATATGTATAATTTATTAAAAAAGTAAATATGTAAATACCCATATGCATATACACGGCCAAACACCCTTTTTATGATATATATATCTTTATTTTCATGTTACGTATATATATGTATTATATGTAATACGAAGTAAAATATGATATAAGTTATGTATTTTTAAGTGACATGTCAAAGAAATTAGGAAATAAGTGACATAAATACTTAAGTGTTGAAATATTAGATGTATATGGAAAATACAAATTGACAAAGTGTGGGTGGATGAAAAATCACAAAGGGGATAGTTTTGGGTTGATTGGCCAAATGGCACCCTTTAGGGGCAAAAGTGGTATTTTCTTTAAGTTATGACATGTAGAATGTAAATAAGTGGTGGATGTTTGATGATATATTTTAGAATGAGCAAAATACCCTTTTTGGCCGAGTTTTGTATCGCATGAATTAAAAGCTTGAAAATTATTTTTCTATTGCATCACTTGTTTTAAAAGTTTTATGCTTAACGGAACATACCGACGAGACGATTGATTCTATCGACACATGTCATGTTATGCTATGATGACGGAGCGCCGTCCTGACACATTTCTGGGGTGGTTGTGTCTGGGACATATGTTGTTATCGATGACCAAAGTGCCGGCATGACGCTGGAACCTAGGAGAGTTTGGTGTCATGGGCATATGTTCCCTACCCTTATGTTGGCCAAGTGTAACACCTTGTGTTGGACAAGGGATCTCTGCCTTATCGACGTCACCATTATATGATATGTACATATGATGTAACACCGTGATTGGAACATTGGGATTTATATTGTACATGAGATTATATGGGGAATCATTCGGTATGTTGTTCGATATTGTTCTTATGTTACGATAAGTGCTACAGCCATATGATGAAAAATGTTATGTCCATATGTTTATGAAAACATCATGTTATGCATGTTTATGGAAATTCATGTTATGATTTTATGAAAAGGCACGTTTTAAGTTATCACGAAATATGACATCATTTTATGACCATGATACTCTTAAGTTGTTGTTGGAACATCCTTAAGCTTATGATGTTATTAACTCGATAATATAGAGATTTTGCATGAAAGTGTAGTGGATGTAAGATGTGTGATCTTAGTATAAGTTGCGGTTTCGAAGCTAAGTATGGACGTGTATATGATGTTATGGACTAGGTAGAAGGAAATGTTTGCTATTTTACAATGTTAAGTTTCATATATCTTACATGTTATATGCTTATATCTATGTAGGTTGATTTACTTGTTTAAAATAGAGACATGTCTTATTATGTTTTTATTTATGATTCATTATTAATTCATCACCCTATCTCCCCATGTATGACTCACATGTCGTATCTTGTAGGACTACTTGCTGGACGGTACGTTTATTGCTCATACTTGCCTTATCACTATTTGTAGAGAACATGGATCGCAGTAGAGGTTATAGGATACGAGCTCATGTAAATTAACCACGAGAAGGGAAGTATGACAGAGAGTTATTACTTGAAGATGTTAGATATTTGATTATGATGTAATCAGAAGATTTTGGGACTTAGTACATTATGATTTGTACGGCGTAATGTAATGCGATGCATGTCGATTGTAATTGGTTATGTTTATGTTGCTTCCGCTACATCGTACCATGCTTATGTCGATATGCACATGTATGGTAACGACGTCTTGTACTTCTTGTAGCAGAGTACGGCGGGTGACCAGGCCAAAACCCTAGTTTCAGGTGGGGCACTACAGTTGGTATCAGAGCAAATGACTCTAGATCCATTGCGGACACATAAAGTAAACAACGACATGAACTTAAGAAGTGATCTTAGAATTTAAAGAATGATTGTAGATGTAAGAAATGATCTTAGACGAGTGTGACATCCTTGGACTAAGCCAAATAGAACGGCGTTAGGAATACGTTAAAATGAACCTTACCATTACTTGGAACCCTAACCAATAAAGCTATTTTTCAGAGGACCTGGATAAACCATTAAAATGGAAAGGTCCCTTATGAACCTACAGAAATTATTCCGATAAGATGATCTTCAACTTAGGTATTGATTTGAGCCATAGGAAATGATTTAGAAATTAAGTCACGGCAAAATATTACAAATAACGATTTTAAAAATAACCTTAACAATAGTAATAAGGAATGATTTAGATTAAGAGATAGTCGTATGAAGGGTAAATTCACATATACCTAGGCTGCACTATTAAAATGAGAATTTCGTATTTTTCTTAAGTTATGATGTGTAGTAGAACTATAAGAAACGATGTATCAGGGTTGTAACAAATAGGGTTAAGAAAGAACTAGGGCAAAGATTTCTAGTTAAGGTTAAGACAATGAATTAAGAATTTTTTATGTAAGGTCAAAAATATTCGTTACAATAGGTGTATAAATTCATAGCGATAAGCATACGATAAAATAAGTAAAGATAAGAGAATGATAAATTATTACATATCAAGGGTTAGTTATGAATCCCGAGGAACATCGAGTTATGGACTAGAGTAACGAGCTTAAGATTGAAATCGAGTAAGCATAACTAAATAGTGGTTGATATTATGTAAGATTTGACCAGGTTAGGGTTAGAGGTTGACATAAGTAAATATGGAAGATAGCATAACGTGCCGAAGAATGAGGATGTAAAATATCATAAGCCAGGTAATATGAAGTGTACTTTAATAGAAATCTAAGAGAAGACCTTTTCACAAGTAAATGGATATTAAATTAGCAAAGTACCCGAATAAATAAAGATAAGATCATAGAATAAGATAAACGATATACGAGAATGGATTTCGAGTATCGGCTTTAAATTAAAACACAGTACGTTTGATGTATGAGGGGACTCGCTAGAAATTGGGAAATACTATATTTAGTTGAAGGATATACGAATAAGCAGTGACAATAAATTTAAGTATCAAGAATTCCTAATAGTAGGATCGATACAACCTACATGTTTCATGGACAAAACTTTTATAAGGGGGAAGAATGTTACGATCTGCATTTTCGGGTTGGTAGAAAAAGAAATAATATAACAGAAAAGAAAATAAAAGTGCGATGCTGATAAAATTTTTGTGGAACAAAAACGTTCGGGACAATAACCGATACGATAAGGTAACCAATATATCGATATACGACGAAACTAGGTAACGGACATTTCTTACATACGATAAGATTTGATTAAATTTCGTCATCACGACTTAAGTATTAGAATAAATTAAATCAAATAGAAATACATGACAAAATAATTTTTCTTAGACAAAATGAAAAATAAAACAAGACATAACAAAATATCTTGGACAAGAAGAAAGAGAAAATGGACATATAAATACACACAACACATACAGTTTTAGGGTAGGAAAAGGAAGAAGAAATATTGTTTAGAAAAATACCCCAACAAAACACAAACTGTAGAAAACTGTGTAGAAACCAAATGATGGTATTTTTCATATTCTACCTACTAAAACCTCCCCATGGCCGAGTTCTCCATAAAAGTGGGAGGAAAGATTTCTTCCATTTTTTCTTCCACTACACAACAAAACCCTACACATTTTTATCCCAATCAGCATATTTTCTCCCACTTATCCTACATGGCAAACAAAAATCAAGAAATCATTTTCTTCCTCTTACCGTCCAATAGGCCGGCCAATTTGCCCCCAAAAGAAGACAAGATTTCTTTTTTCTTCCTTCTCACACATGCTTCACATTTCATCATTACTTAAACCTAATACCACCAAAACTCCCTCCAAGAAAAATATTTCCCCTCCTCCTCGCCCCCATCAGCCGAAAATCATAAAAAAGGGGGAAACCCCATTCTCTTCCATTATTTTCATTTCAACACATTTCTACCTTCATGCAAAAATTCCTCTCTTTCCTCTCCATAACACCAAGTTCTCCAAACTCCCTTCTTCTACTGTTATTGGCTGAAAGATTCATCAAGAAAAAAGGAAGAATTCCTCACACAAGTATCATCCAAACCAAGTTTCAAAAACCTTCTACCATCCAAGTGTCATTCAAGAAGGTTGTAGAGTTGAAAACCAAGGAAGAAAAAGGTAAGAACTTTATGTAGTTCAAGTTAAATTCTTCCATGTATCTGCCCATATAAGTTGTTCGCTAACGCTACCATTTTGCAATCCGATACCGTGCTACCAAGGAGAGAAGGATAAGGATTTTTCTTCCAAATCAAGTGAAGAATCCTCACTTTAATTTGGTAAATAAGTGAGAAAGGCAAGTATTCTTCCTAGATCCTTCATGGATTTTCAAAGGTTAAATACATATATTTATATCAAAGTTGGATCGTCCATATAGCATGTTCAAGTTTCACCATAAAAATATGTAAAATACATGTTTGTATATGATACATATATATATGTATATATTTTTTAGGTGAAGGACGGGTGGTACCATCCGGCTGTTTTATTGATATATAACCCTCACTTGTAGCGGAGGAATACCGTGGTTACATTATGAAAAGTTCAAGGTGGGAGACTCTCCCAAACTACACAATACAGCATAAGAAAAACATATTGAGATCGAAATGTAGTAGCAAACAACAAATTAAACAAGAAATAAAGAAGTACTATACTATGCTCCATGTCATGTGAACGTGAGTAATCTTGTGCGGTCCTCCAGAAGGGCTGAAAGGCTTGGGCTAGCAATGGACTGTTGTACTCCCACAAATTTTGATGTGTGCTCATGGGCGCAAAAGAAGAAACGATCCAGTTATGCATGGTAGAAGAAAAACAAAAATAGCAAGCGAGCAATAATGAAATACAAACATACCACCGTTGCTTTGGTCTTACTTGACCAAAGCAACCAAAAGTCGACCACGTAAAAGCCTGCACAGCAAATGCCAAAGCTTCCCTCACACGCATCCATGAAAGTGATCCTCGACAGGGGCCAGTAACAGATGTGTTAGTATACACGATTAAAGAACAGTGTATATATCCTCAGAAAAATGCTTGTAGCTACATACTAAAGTTGCCCATAGTCTTAAGACTACGGGCAACAAAGTATAGCGCCAACCCCAATGGGAGATCTAAAAATCTATCAAAAAGGATATATATGAAAAGAAACCATACCCAAGTTGTAGGACCTCAGGCGCTACCATCTCTCCCAAAACCAATTGGTGACAGGAGATGCGCATACCCTAGCCTTATAGACCATTCAGCACACAAGCGCCCACGGCATTCGACTGTGACTTGGCCCACACAGCCTACGCCCACCGGCCTACGCCACGAGACAATTGCTGCACCCAACAATCTCCCCCTCAGCAATTGCTCCTGCTGGGAATCGAACCCGTGACCTCGCTCTGATACCACTTGTAGGACCTCAGGCGCTACCATCTCTCCCAAAACCAATTGGTGATAG
>AP025046.1:16224920-16289356 GCA_036186865.1 Eustoma russellianum | reverse complement strand
CTTCCCTCACACGCATCCATGAAAGTGATCCTCGACAGGGGCCAGTAACAGATGTGTTAGTATACACGATTAAAGAACAGTGTATATATCCTCAGAAAAATGCTTGTAGCTACATACTAAAGTTGCCCATAGTCTTAAGACTACGGGCAACAAAGTATAGCGCCAACCCCAATGGGAGATCTAAAAATCTATCAAAAAGGATATATATGAAAAGAAACCATACCCAAGTTGTAGGACCTCAGGCGCTACCATCTCTCCCAAAACCAATTGGTGACAGGAGATGCGCATACCCTAGCCTTATAGACCATTCAGCACACAAGCGCCCACGGCATTCGACTGTGACTTGGCCCACACAGCCTACGCCCACCGGCCTACGCCACGAGACAATTGCTGCACCCAACACAAGTTGCCTGCATCATTGAGATACAGGCAACACACAAAAAGCTCTTTTTGAGACTACTATGTTCGGAGGGCATGGATAGTGCAATCTGTGTAATAGAAGCCACGTGTCGTAGCAAGGAGTTGAACTGCCGAAGTATAAAGCATTGTAGCCGGTGACATGCACGCATGTTGGCTAAGGTAATGAGCAACCATGTTGACCTCCCTAGGAATGAAGTAAAGGTGACTGTCCGTGAGACCTAGAAACAAAAGTAGACGGGCATACTCTGGCAATAACAAAAGCTGCGGGTCGTTCGCATGAGTTGCCTGCACACAATCCATTTCCACTACTAAATATCGATATAGTCGGCCAAAGAACATTATGCTATAAAGTAGAGCTTGAATTTCTGCTCTCAGAGGTGAGAGACAAGGAAGCAGGAAAGAAAGAGCAGCAACGAGATGGCCTTGTGAATTGCGGAGTATAGCTCCCGCCGAAGCGGAGCTGCGTCCCGCTGAAGCATCTACATTCAGTTTTAAATTTCCAAATGGTGGGAGCTCCCGTTTTAGTGTAAGAACTGTTTTAGGATGCAGTGGCAGGGTGAAACCTCCAGAAATGAGTAATGGTATATACTCAGCCAAGGATGTACCAGAAAGCAACGAAGCCCAGTCATTACAAGATTGGCGTGTAATGTTATAGATACTAATAGGCAAAATATCAGCATCACCATACACTTGATTCGTGTAAACCCACCAAATCAACCAACAAAGCATTATAGGCCCAATAACTCGAAGATTACCCTTGAGAGTTCGTGCAAAAGAGGGCATCCACCATTGTAATAAAAAAGAGCGAAGCTGTGTATCCTTATACAAAGGACCGTCTAATAACCAAGACAATCGCAACCAGGCATCCTTAACATAAGGACATCCCAAAAATACATGCATGATATTTGCAGATTTTGTTTTACAAAATGGGCACATGGTAAGACTAATTGTAGTAAATCGAATCAAGTTGTCCTCCATAGGCAAAGCTCTGTGAAATATGCGCCATATAAAAATACTAATCGATTTAGGAAGACCATGCCACCAAATAAACTTATGAGAATATAGTTGCACGCGAGCAAGACGAATATCTTCATATGCATGGCGGATGGAAAACATACCGAGGCATTAGAGCGCCATAAAGGCACCGGTATACCAATGGAGAGCTGCAGGCAAATCGGATGAATAGAACAAATTCTCTTCCAACCAGGAGAGTCATATATATGGGGGACATAATCCAAACGAGACCCATATCAATGGTGCATATATACTGACCACAAAGATTTATTGGTTTGATAATTCCACCATAGCTTGTAATCATATGCGCATTGAATATGTATCAAATTGCGGATACCAAATCCACCTTCCATCTATGGATAGCACAAATTGTCTAATGATGTCCAGTGATGTTGAACCCCCCCCCCCAGAGAAAATGAGATATTTTACGGTTGATGGCATGGAGGACACTTTTGGGCAAATGGGCTGCAGCAAGCATATGAAGTGGCATTGCTGTCGGCACTTATTTTAGTAAAACTAGTCTACTACCAGGGGTAAGTAGATGACATGCCCAACCAGTGAGCTTTGCATCAAAATGTTGTATCAACGAAGTGCAGTAGCGAGCTCTATTTATTCCGCGATATAGATAAGATCCCAAATATTTGATGGGCAAAGTGGAAGGCTGCATCAGCAAAACCTGGGCGATGTTTCGAAGATGTTGCGGGGTCACATATGAGCTTGTAACAAATTGATGTTTGCTATAGTTAACGAGTTGTCCGGATGCGTGTTGATAAGCTTGGAGGAAAGACTGAAAGGCAGTCAAATTATTAGGAGATGCATTTAAGAATAAAAGCAAATCATTAGCATACGCTAAGTGTGAAACTGTCGTGACTCGCCCAGATGCAAAGCCACGGACCAATCCGGCAGAAAACAAACGATTCAGACCTCGTCTAAACCTTTCCGAGCTAAGTATAAACATTAATGGAGATAAGGGGTCACCTTTCTTTACTCCTCGCATAGACGAGAAAAAGCCATAAGAAGAACCATTAATGGCAACCAAAAGTTTGGATAAGCGTATATTATTCATGATAATTTTGATGAAGTGTGCATGAAAGCCAAATTTGTGTAGTAGTGCCTCCAGATAGGACTAGTTAACTCCATCAAAAGCTTTTGCCATATCAAGCTTAATCATCACATTGGCACCATGAATTTTTCTGTCAAGCAGATGAACCGTCTCATTTGCCATCAAGACATGCTCTCTAATATCATGTCCTTTTAAAATCCGAATTTGTTCAGTAGATATTAGCTTTAGAAGTATAGAATTCAAAAGAGTAGCAATAATTCTGGTGGTAACTTTGCTTAAAAAGTTTGAAAGACAAATGGGTCGAAAAGCTGCATAAATGGATGGGTGTGATTTTTTTGGTATTAAAGTAATCAACGATGAAATCATTACCTGAGGCGGAGGTACTCCCAAAAAGAATTCTTATATCCCAAGAGTGATGTCTAGCCGCAAAATATCCCAACAAGTCTAAAAGAAATGACCATTAAATCTGTCTGATCCTGCTGCGTTATTTGGACTAAGGTCCCAGACTACGTTTTTAATCTCAGACATATCCAGAATAGCCAAGAGCATATCATTGTCAATTGTCGTGACCAGTGAGGGGATATGCTCAAGAAAAAAGTCAACACCAATTACTGGTTCATGCGGAAAGAGATTTTGGAAAAAACAGACCGCCGCATTGCCTAATGCCTGATTGTCCTCAATGTTCTTGCAGAATCTCGAAGGTTTCAAATTTGCTGACAATGGTGCCTATCTTTGACCAATGCATAGAAATAAGATGTGTTGGCTTCACCCTCTAACATCCATTTAGTTTGAGACTTCTGAGCTCAACAAGAAGTTCGTGCTTTGGTAGCCTTAAGAAGCTGTGCTTGCGCCAAAGAAAAAGCCATTCGATTTGCAGGAGTAGGATCATTATCATAGAGAGCTTCCTGACTTGCATAATTTTTCTCCGCTTCAACTACATTGTTAAAAATGTTACCATATACCTCTCGGTTCCATCGCCGGAGATCCCTTTTAAGAAAACATAGCTTCTTATATTTGCCACGCATGCCACCTGTCATTGGATATTGTTTCCATTGAGTCTTAACAAAAGAGAGGAAACCTGTGTGTAAGGCCCGTGCATTTATATATCGAAAAGGAATTGAGGGTCTCGTCTTAGAAAAAGTGCACTTTAACAATAAAGGAGCATGATCTGAGGTGGCTCTTTGCAAGTGATGAACCACTATATCCGCAAATAAATCTGAAAATGAAACACTACACAAGTAACGGTCCAGTCGTCGCATAACATGGCCCTGGCCAGTCACACGTGCCCAAGTGAAAGGTGAGCCCAGGAAGGGAATGTCTTGCAAGCAGCAAATATCAACACAGGATTTAAAATCCTCCAACGTACGAAGAGGTGGGGTAGTACGACCCCGATGTTCGTCCAATGACAAAAATGTATTGAAATCACCACCAATAATCCACAGGAAAGTTAGATTTCGAGATGTTTCAATCAATGAACCCCAAAGAGGTTGCCTGTCTGATATCGTGTGACGTCCATATATCACAGACCATGCCAAAGCTTGTTGTGTTTGATGTCAAACGAAAGAAAACAAAGTAGTTTGCACATCATGGGCAACTGTAACTGGCTCTAATGTTGAGGAATTCCAAAATACCAATATATTCCCATTGCATGTGCCAACAGCATGGAGAAATCCAAGCTTTAAATGGTAGTAGGTGAGCTTAGAAACATGCGGTTTTGGCTCAATGATGACTAATAAATCAATCTGCGTTTGATGTACTATTGTAAGCAAGCGCTCTAAAGAGGTACGAATACCTCCTATATTCCTTGTAAGAGCATTCATGATGAGAAATTTAATTGGGAGGAACCAATACGTGCCGCACTTCGTGTAACTACACTTGATGGAGGCCTTGGAGGTAAATCTTTACGTTGTCTATGCCTTCGCCGACAAGCCATCGGAATGAATCCATCCGTATCAGGGATAGTACGATTAAAGCAAGCTTGTAAAATCCCCTCATCATCAATACAGATAGGCGAGATGCTAGACGCTTACCAATATCATCAGCAGCCTCACGCATTTGTTGTTAGAATTGTGTGCGCAAATCAATATCACAAGGGATGTTGATATCTCCGCTTGACCTATTTCCGAATCTGATACTTGACAAGCATCAGTATCCTCATTGTTTTGGGCCTGCATCAATGTCTCCTCTTGATTTGAACATAACAATGTGATATCCTGCATTACCGGAAGATTGGTAGTGGGATCATTGATCTCCATAGCTGGCTCTGTAGATTGCAGATTATGAGCCGGATTGACGATGTCGTCTGCATGGAAGGATAGAGGCTTCTAGAACAATGTGATTGAATTAGTTGCTATTGATGAAGGATTCTGTGATTTATTTGGCATCTATCGTGTTTCCGGTTTTTCCGGCTTGGAGGGCTTCTCTGGCGGCGGATCGCCGCAGGCTGCTGCAATATGACCTAGACGGTGGCATTCTACACAAAAAGAAGGCAGATCTTCGCAAATAATTTGCTGCTAAATAATTTTCTGTTTCCCTTGCAGAAATAGTTTCTTAGGGAAATCCTTTGAGACATCAGCTTCAACACAAACGCGCGCTACAGAAGGCCGCAGTCCATCCATGGTAGCCACGTCTAACTTGATCGGATGTCCAACAACGCGAGCAATTTCAAAAAGAGCGGACTTTTGGTGGAAATGCAGAGGTAATCCCGGAAACGCCATCCAGATGGGGACGATCAGAACATTTGTTGCTGGATCAAAATCTACCGTCCACTTTGTAATTCGCATTGTACAGCCCGCAATTGTCCATGATCGATGGTAAAAGCATCGGATGTAGTCGGGTTCGTGAAGGAAATTCAACAAAAGGCAAGATTCATCCAAAAGTGTAATCTTTATGTTGGATTTGAAGCCTATACGATCAAAGACATCACGAATAACCTTCAAAGGTGGCCGGCCAAACCAAAAGGTACCAACAAGAGATAGCCGGTAAGGCTCGGCTAAATCATCGATCTCTGCATCAAAAAACGAAATCAAGGGATGCCCTTTATGCTTGGATATTGTTTTCGATGAAATTGGGATAGCAGGAGGAGCAGCAGCAGCGACGACTGCTGCAAAATGATCGAGCGCCGCTAACGTCGACAGCACCTAGGGAAGAAGACGCCAATTTTTACCAGAAAGGGAAAATGAATATTACATATATGTATATATATGTGCGTGTATATATATGTATACATATCTATGTATATGTATCTAAAAAACGCTCTGGCGATTCTACGACGCCGTCAGGCTTGCATCACTACGATCGATTGCGTCGATGCCTCAGCCGCCGCCTCCACTGTCTTTTATTGAAGTTTTGCGTGGTCAGTCTCCTCCTTTGATCCAGCCGAAGACAAATTTACGATTCAAAGGCTGCCCTTCAATCCAATTTTTCGACGATGAAGTGGATTCATTGATCGCTCCATTTCAACACACTCTTGTCGGATCACTTTGGCATGGTAGGCCAGCGATGGCGGCATTGCGAAAGGCGTTTGATCAGATCAGTTTTCCAGGATCTGTTACACTCGGATTGTTGGACGAATCTTACATTCTCATTTGTTTTGATCAAGAACGTGACTATAGCCGTTGTTTCTGCCGACATACAAGGAATATTCTAGGTTATCCAATGCGTGTCACGAAATATACACATGACTTTGATCCTAGGTATGATGCTCCAATTGTTCCTGTATGGATATCTTTGCCTGCCCTGCCCGTATACTTGCATCAACAATCTGCGTTATTCGCTCTTGCTTCCATGATCGGTACCCCTATCCGTTTGGACACTGCCACTCATATTATACTACGGCCCTCGGTAGCTCGTGTTTGTCTAGAACTAGATGTTTCAAAAGAATTGCCTGCGAAGTTGCACATCCAAAGGAAAAATCATGAATTTTTCCAACCTATCATTTATGAAGATGTTCCATTATTCTGCGCAACATGTTGTGGGTTGGGCCATAAAAACTGGTGCCTACCCAACCCAAGAAAAGTCATCTCAGCGGGATGCACCTGCGAAAATTTGGAAAGAAAAAGTTTCTGCAGTTCCATCATCTATCACCGATCCATTACCACTGCCTTCAGAGGATCCTCCGACATCCTCGGTCCCTCCTCCTACCGGGGAATGCATACATCATCATCGGATGCTATGTTGCCATCAAAGTCTTAGCCTGAACCCCATCAGCCAGCATACTCATAAAATTTGAGCATATTAGGACGATCAAAAGAAGATGCTCATCAATCAACTTCCCTCTCCGAATATCTGTTGCATGGACACTCGGATACGGAGTTGTATACTTCCATGTCATCATCAGCAGAAGACATTACTATTTCTGACCTTCGTTTTGATTTTGTGACGGCAACCACTGCTATCTCACGTCGTATGGCTCATATGGCAACTCCGCCCACAGATGAGGTATTGTTACAGCAGATGTTGCACGCTCCGCCCGTTTCAGATGATCATGGCTTTGTTCTTCATGTTAAAAAGCACTATCGCCGTCCCGCATCTTAGGTCGCTC
Source organism: Eustoma russellianum (assembly GCA_036186865.1). Taxonomy (NCBI): domain Eukaryota; kingdom Viridiplantae; phylum Streptophyta; class Magnoliopsida; order Gentianales; family Gentianaceae; genus Eustoma; species Eustoma russellianum. The sequence continues at coordinate 16,282,316 of AP025046.1, read as the reverse complement.
GTCCTCCTCGCCAAGTGGTTTCTCGTAGCTCTGCTCGAGCCACCCATTCTTCGTCTATTGTTTCCTCATGAATCTGCTCACCTAGAATATTTGACGTTTAAGTACCTCCCTATCTTGTTTACGTTTATTGTTGCATCAGTATGTTGTTGCTTTTCTTGTTATTATTGAACCACAACAACCCTCATCTCGATTATAGTGAGCCAAATTGCATCTTGGATACTCATCTGTCTTATCAGTTTCTAATAACCTAGTTTGGTGTTTTTGGCATAGTTCTACATTGGATCTACAGGATTTTAAAATTTCAGACTAGGTTGCCCATTTCCAGGTTCGTCATGACATGATCAACGCATCCTTTTGGCTTTCTTGCATTTATGGACGCCACACAATTCTGGATCGTCATCAACTGTGGACGGAATTATTATCCTTTGGTGTTGACCAGTCATTCACTTGGATATTAACTGGTGACTTTAATACTTTTCTCAGTTTGGAGGATCATCAGGGTCGCAGTCGACCATCACTTTCTTCATTGACAGATTTTAATGCAACTAATGATGCTTTAGCATTACATATTATACCTCATTAGGGATCACGATTGACATGGCATGGAGGCCGCGGTTTGGCACTGGTTCGACGCCGGTTAGACTGGGTTTTCTGTAATGCAGCATTCTATGACCTGTATCCCCATATAAAGCTCTAACATTTAAGCAGGGTAACTTCGGACCACTGTCCGCTTTTGTTGAATTGTCTTTCCTCCTTGCCTACTTCGCCCCGGCAATTTCGCTTCCTTTCAGTCTGGGCCTCCCACTCGGATTTTTTAGCTTATGTTCAAGAAAAATGGGAAACATATTCTACAACGGGAGGCATGCAAGGATTCTGTAACAAAATTCGATCATTGAAACGAGATTTATCTGCATGGAATAGGGACGCCTTTGGTAATATTTTTTAGAAGGTGGCTTATGCGGAATCACTAGTGCAGCATGCGGACATTATTTACGATCAGTCGCCTAGTGAGGAGCATCGGCAGTTGTATCATGTGGCGCACGCAGACTTTTGTCTTGCATATCCTAGGAATCTGAGTATTGGCTTCAAAAGGCTAGGGTAAAATGGATAAAAGAGGGTGAGGCAAATACAGCTTATTTCCATGCCCTTGTTCGTGATCGCCATCGTAGACAACAAATACATCAGATTAAGCGTCTCAATGGAATTTTATGTGAAACGCAGCATGATATTCAACAGGCTGCCGTAGAGTTTTAGGTTGATATGTTCACGGCGCAGGATACACAAAATCACCCGATGATAATGGACTCTATTCCGGCTCTCATAACTGAGGAGAATAATGCATTCTCAACAGCTATGCCCACAGAAGCTGAGGTTAAGGAGGCTTTTTGGGCACTTGATCCTCATAGCGCCGCAGGACCGGTTGGTTATAATGGATACTTTTATCGCGTCTGTTGGAACGTCATTCATCTTGATGTTTATAAAGCTCTGCAGGAATTTTTCTTGGGCTTCCTTTGACAAAGGCAGCTGCACATACTATGATTATATTGATACTCAAAGGAAGTTTGCAGGCCACTTTTGCTGATTATCGTCCTATTGCGCTATATACCTTTCTCAACAAAATACAGACAAGGATTCTTGCTACACGTTTGAGCTTACTACTCCCTATCATTATTTCATCGGAGCAGGCATGCTTTCGAAAAGGCAAAGGTATTACAAACCACGTTTTGTTAGCCAACAAAATGATTCACTGGCTAGATCACACAGCCCGCTCATCAAATTGTCTGATTAAATTGGATTTAGCCAAGGCATTTGATCGCGTCGACAGGACATTTTCACATTCGCTTTTACGCAAATTTGGCTTCTCTGAATGATTTAGTAAGTTAATACAGAATCATATTAGCAATACATATTTTACTGTTTCAATCAATGGAATTCTTAGCGGTTTTTTTCAGCCCACGCGAGGGGTTAAGCAGGGGGATCCCCTTTCGCCATTACTCCTCATTATTGTAGCAGAGGAATTTACACGGACATTGAACAGACATATCCAATCTAGATATACTCGACCTCTTCCACTTGGCCGGGTGCCACTGCACATCCCCCACTTGTCTTATGCAGATGATCTTCTCTTATTTGTGGTGGCTGACAGACATTATTTACAACATGTAAAGCACTTTCTAACCTCTTATGAGCAAACATCCAGGCAAGCAATAAACTATTAGAAAAGCACAGTGGTCTTTTCTACGGCAATTCATAGCTCAAGGCGGGCTGCGCTTCTTGGCTTACTAAATATGCTCCAATCATCTCTTCCCATTAAATATTTGGGATCCTACTTACACAAAGGTATTACACACACGTCTCACTGTGTGGACCTTTTATCTCATGTGGATAGACGATTACAAAGTTGGCAGCAACGACTTTTAGGAATGGCAGGCAGGCTAGTCTTAATTAAATCTATGCTTACATCTATTCTGTTTCACTTAATGGCTGCCACTAAACTTCCTAAAAATATTATTTGGGAATTGGAGAGGCGGTTCTCTTGTTTCTTATGGGGTCCTGGTCAACATCACTGGCTCACATGGCAAAAGCTTTGTTTACCCACTTCTGAAGGGTGATTAGGCATACGTGATCTCACGACTATTCAGACAGCTTACTCCTGTAAGTTTTGGCATTTATATCATTGCAGCAGCTTCTTATGGGCCCAGCGAGCACGTTATGGACCACGTCAAGATTTTCGGCCTTGCTTGTATGATTCACTTGGTTGGAAGCGTATGTGCTCTATACATCCTTTATGTTCGACTCAGACTACCTTTTCCGCAGCTCCTATATGGCCTACTCCATCTGGTGAATTCACGATGAAAGTAGCCTATAATATTTTAAGACCTGTGCAAGCATCATTGCTTTCTTTTGAATATATTTGGTCTAAACTGCAGCGCTCTTCTCTTCAGTTGTTTTTGTGGCGATTATATCATAAGGCCCTCCCTCTGCCTGATAATATGTGTTCGTTTACACCGATTCTACCTTCCATCTGCCCCTTCTGCAGAGTAGCCGCCGCATCCACTCCACATCTATTTTTTGATTGTACAGAGGTCCGTTTAATTCGGTCATATTTCACCAATCTACCTGACTTGCTCCCTATACATACTGGTTCATGGCCTTCATATCTACTACAAATTTGTTATTCGTCTTCACCAAATTTTTTAGGGGCTATGCAAACCATTTTCCCAGGCGTAATACTTTGGAACATCTGGAAGATGTATACCTCCATCATATTTGGAGAGGAATTGTGGTCTCCTACATTGCTCATTCGCTATATTCGAACAAACATTTATTCTTAGGCCTCTGCAATGGCTGGCACTCGTATTGCAGCCACGCTACCCCAGTTTAGTCGCAGCCCGACTGTCTCCACCTTTACGAATACATCGTTCCCCTTTGTTACGTTGGACAGCACCTCCATCGGGATGCTTAAAATTAAATACGGATGCATCAGTTGGTCGTGTACATGCTAGCAGCGGAGCCATTCTACGAGATTCAACTGTCTCTTTTCTTCATGGCATCTCTTTTCCTTTGCGCATTGACATGCCTTTAAGAGTAGAGGCTCAAACTATTGTACTTGCTCTTTTATATTATCTTCCACGTTTTGGCCCACTAATTTTTGAAGTTGATTGTGCGGAATTACTACGATACACTGCTTCTGCTGCTGTACTCCTGGCCCCAGATTTAGCGCACCTTCATTCTCTGTTATCCATCACATCTGTGACCATTATGCATACGCATCGTGAAACAAATCTGCCTGCGCATCATATGGCTCGAGCTGCTCTTGTCACTCAGGAATTTACATCTTACGACTCATTGTGGGCATTACCTGCACGCATAAGGGGGGCAATCATGACTGATATGTCGCTTCCGTCTTTTCGGCACCATGATCATGCTATACATACTGGGCCACAGACACCATGACGCTGTAGCTTCATCAATTGTCTCCCATAAGGGTTGGCCATAGCTACTATCTGTTTCATGTAGTTTCATTCAGTACGGGCAACGTGGGTATGATTTTATCTTCTCAATTCTCATTATTTCTCATGTTAACTATCTCATTATTAATTCTTCTATTTCGTTTGTTTTGGAGTTGTGCTTACAAGGAGCCTTGCTGGAAGACCGCCATATGGGTTGGCTTACTTTTTTGGATTGTTACCTTGGTCCTCTTGACCAAGGTAACATGGGTACGTGTTTACTGCTTTACATATTCAGTTATCTCTTTTTGATCACTTTCATTTAACTTCTCTTATTTTCTTACCGCATGAGGACTACTTCGACAAGCTATCTGGCGACCCGCGTAACAACGTCATCTTCCATTCCCTTTTCCTCTAATGTAATCGCATTGATTCATTTTTATATATACCTAGGGACTGGTAAATTTAACTATTTCTTATACATTTACTCTTATGACTCATGTTTTTACATTTGCACTTTCATTTTGGGACAGTCTCTTGTCGATTATAGGGCTTTATGTAACCAAGTTATTCCTCTAACATAAGTGACGGCTGATTATATGAATAAAATCTTGGACGGTACCGCCCGTCCTTCATCAAAAAGAAGTATATATATGTGTATATATATATATGTACACAAATATATATATATACATATATATAAAAATATATGATAATATAAACATACAAAAAGGATGGCGCATGGCTCTGGCAAATTTCGGCGGTGGGTGTAAGCCGCCGTTGCCATCGTTATACTCTGCGATCCTGCATCCAATTCATCACTCCTTCATTGTCTGATTCCATAGCACTCTCTTCTCTTCTTTCGGTTACCTATCTTCTTTCTGCAGCAATCTACGATCATCACAGTGGCCACGCAATCTCAGCCGCCATCGCAGAATCTGTCTCAATCGTTTGCCGCATTATTCAAGACGTTGTCTACTTGATCCATTCCATCAAAACCGATTCATAAATACAAGGGTAGTCCCATGATTGCTTTCATGGATGAAGAGGTTAACACGTTGGCATAACCATACATGTTTTCTTTGGTAGTCACTTTCTAGTATGGACGTCCACCATTTGCAACTATTCGCGCCACTATTGATCGTATCGGATTCATCGGCACTGTACGTATTAGCCTTCTCGATACAAATCATGTTTTATTTAATTTTACACAGGAACAAGATTACTAGCGTTGTTTTGCCCGCCAAAGTTGGACTATATCCGGCAAATATATGTGGGTCACCAAATGGACCCCTGATTATGATCCTAAAGTTGACGTTCCGATTGTACCGGATTGGGTTTCTCTTCTGGGGCTACCGGTTCATTTCCATCAATAAGAGGCGTTATTTAAGATAGGTCGTATCTTAGGCACACCAATGAAGTTGGACACGGCCACAGCTTAGAATTTGCATCCATCAGTCGCAAGTTTATGTATTGAGCTTGATGTGTCTCAAGAACTACCTGTGCATATCTTTATACAGGCTTCTAGCCGTTGTATCTCTTAGACCGTTATTTATGAGGATTTGCCCATGTATTGTACTAATTGTTTGCGCCTTGGTCATAAAGCCATATCCTGTGTCAAGGATGAACTAGTTGATGTTCAGCCAACCGTTGAAACATAGGTGACAAAGGTTACAAATCGTGAGAAAAAAAGGACACCCACAACGATGGACACCAAAAAAATTACCCAACATTGGGCCGACAGGAAATCATTCAAATTCAGTTAATATTGAACAACAACCCAGCAATGCTACCGAGGATGTGCATGATATTTCTGTTCCATTGGTGCGGCATTCTCCGGATATGATACTTTATGTTGTCTCGGATACACATGATTTATCCATGTTGAAAGGCATTTATGATAGCATCTTACCTAATTTGCCTGCCAATCCTGCTCCCTTCTCTATTTCAAACAGTGAAGTTGCTGCTCCTATTTGTCACGAACGATCCCCGGCCACACCTGCTGAGGATGAGCTTACGTCTTATGTTAACAATCTAATTCAAGCTGTTTTTATCGATGAAATGCAGCGGGAACATCAACAGGATTCCCAAGTACACCCCTCCACCCCCAACGTCTTCAGAGTCTGATAGATAATTTCAAGTTCCACCTAAACTTTCGTGTTGTCATCATAGGAATATTAAGCCGCTATCTCCTCCGTTTACGTGTTCCAGGGCAGTTCTCTCTAACTTATTTGATATACTCTCTAATCAATGAAGGTGATGATTTGGAATGTTAGAGGTATTCGAACCTCCTTAGACTGCCTAGTATCATTACCTCGTCGATACCAGCTACACATGCTCGTGGTAATTGAGCATAAGGTTTGTCGTACTTCCTTAGTTTCATATCGTCTTCAGTTTGGTTTCTCTAAAGCATTGTCTGTTAATAGTGGTCGCATTTGCATATTCTGGAGGGATTCGTTTTTCTAGTTGGAAGACCAACGTTCAGGTATCCAAAGTCACTCCTTGCAACTCTGTTGGTTACCTACAGGAGATTCATTTTGGTTGACATTAGTATATGGTCTTCATTCGGTAATGGCTAGGCGTCCTCTGTGGGAAGATCTTGTCTCCTTTTACGGTACATTAGACATCCCATGCCTTCTTGGAGGAGATTTTAATACATTCTTGACGCTTGATGAACATAAAGGTTGTTCTTCTCCATCGCTGAGCACACTGTAGGACTTCAATGATTTTGTTTCGGCCTATTCGTTGCAGTCGATAAACTTTTAGGGCTCTCCTTATACATGGTGTGACGATCGAGGTCTAGGATGGGTATGGCGTAGATTGGATAGATATCTTTGTTCATCATATTTCTTTGACCTCTTTGCAACTGTTCAATATCACATCTCAATAGAACTACTTCGGATCACTCGCCAATATATCTTGTTAGGTCCCTTAGAACACACTAGAAGGGGGGGTTGAATAGTGTGTTCACCAAGTATGGATATTTTGTAGCTATTTTTCGTTTTAGAGTGCAACCGATACTTGGATGTGTTCTTTTGAAAGATAAAAACTTGAAAGACAAGAAAGAACACGATTATGTATAGAGGTTCAAGTCAAGAGACTCTACTCCTCTACCTTCTTGATGTTTCACAAGAAGGATTTTGAAATGGGGATTGTTATTTCTTTTGGGGGAAACAACAACCAAAACAAAATCAAAAGAATACAAACTAGGCACCTTGCCTAGACCACAACCAAGAGTTCTAACACTTTGAAGTTTTGCCTCCAAAGATCTTCTTTGCCCTCAAAGAAATCTTGTAGGGAGAATAGTGCACCACACACTATCAACAAACCCTTCAAAGTTTAGAAAACTTAAACAAAGAGCACCCTTGCTCCTTGACCAACAATCTACCAAAATCTCTCACAGAAAATCTCACCAAGAAGAAGACTCTTCTTCTTACAATAATCACTCTCAACAATAAAGTAAAAGTATACAAAGATTTACAACTATTTTGAGAGCTTGAGCTTGAGAGCACTTGAGAGCTTGTGAAGTAGAAAGTTGGAGAAGAAGAATGAACCAAACCCTTCTTTTATCAATCTTCAAGAAAACTTCCCGTTTGAAATCTTCTGCCCAGCCAATAATGGGATTTGGCAGCTTGTGAAGGACTGCAGCAGTCTTCAAAAACAGTTCTTGGCATGTAGCAACCATTTAGAAGAGGATTCAAAAACTTTGGCCAAGAATAGAAACCTGGGATCTCTGAGTGTAAGAGAAGACCTGCTGAAACAACACTAAAAGAGGAGGGTACAAAGAGTCAACTGGTTATGAAATGAAGCAAAAAGACATTTGTACCGTTGAGCACATGAAGCGCTTAATCTGTCCAAAGAATAAGCGTTCAAAGTGGGATGAAGCGCTTAATGTGAAAGAGAACATGCGTTCGAAGTCACATTAAGCGCCTGATGTTGGCAACTGAGTGCGTTCGAAGTGACATGAAGCGCCTCATGTAGCACTTCATGCTTGTTCGAACTAAAACTGACATTTTCTCAGAACCAGGCCTTGGGAAAGCGTGCATGTTCAGAGAAAAGTACTTTTGACTTGGTGAGACACTTGAAGCGCTTAAAGTAGCGTTCGAAGTGTACGTATATTTCATCAGGACACATGAAGCGCTTGATGTAAGCGTTCGAAGTGTCCTGACTTTCAATACAACACATGAAGCGCCTGATCAAGGCGTTCGAAGTGTTCTGATCATCACCAAGACACATGAAGCGCCTGAAGTGAGCGTTCGAAGTGCACTGACTTCAAACCATCAACTTGAAGCGCTTAAACATTATTTTCAAGTGCCAACCTTGTGCAAATCATCAAAACTAAATCACATTCTAACATTCTCCCTCTTTTTGATGATTTCACAACATGCAACATTTTAATTTACTCCCCCTTAGCATATGCTCCCCCTCACAAAGTGCATTTAAATTTTTCAAGAGAAGTACCATATAGTCCCAAAAAAAACTTTACTTAATAGAACACTGATCATTACATCTATCCACAGCAGTAGGAAAATCCAAATAACATTCAGGGACGGAAAAATTTCTAGGCAATGCAAAAACAGATTTGAAAAAGTCAGAAGGAACCAAAAATCAGAAACCAACTACACTCCACCACCAGATCCAGCACCACTTCCACCAGGATGCTGCAAATCACCAAAATTGAAGGGACTTGAAGCATACCCCGCAAAACCACTCACTTGATGGCCACTTCCACCAGCACCACTTCCACCAGCACCAGTTCTTGTATCTCCAGCAGCAGCAGTGTTAGCAGCAGAGTCTCCCCCTAAATCATCAAAATCAGAGGGAAAGGATGCCCACGGCATTTGTTGGAGAATAACGTCCTTAAGGACGCCAAAACGATACTCATGACGCGCATTGCTAAGCTGAAGGTGCTGAACAGACTGTTCCAGAGATTGAATTTGAGTACGCAGCTGGTCAATGGTACTTGATTCAACATTGCTTGAGGCTCAGCTTCTGCCTCATCATCAAGACCAGGAATGTTTGTGGCTTTACGTTTTGAGAGTCGATGGCTTGGACAATGTTGTAGTTACTGTAATAGTCCGTGTTCGCCACCGAGGTGAGTTCATTATCAGGAATGACAACACCTTTGGACTTGAGAAGAATGGTGATGAGATTGGCAAAGGGTAAGGCCTTGGAAGCTTTCCGAAGAGCAGAAAACATGACCTCAACCATAATCCAGGCAAAATTTAGTTGGGTTGATTTTTGATGCGGTAAGTGACGTAGAAATCCATGTTGCTTGGATTTCTTGTCGACTTACCATTCACACAGTAAGTGACAATGGCTAACAAGATGCGATCAATGAGAGCCATGTTTTGGGTCTTTCGGGAAGGAAAGAACCCCAGATCGAATTTCACATCTTGTTCAGGAATTCCGTATTTACTGCTCCAGTCAAATACGGAAAAGTCACTTAGGCCTTCGTTGCGGATGCGGAGAATTTCACAGATTTCGGGAATAGAAAAACTGAGGGACGTACCATCAACAACAGTGTTGAGCAAGAAGGATTGAGATTCAGATTGTGGGGTAATCCACAGATTGGCATAAAACATCCGGGTGTGCTCCCGGGAGAAACTGCGCATGTCAAGCCTGGACCAGAGGGAGGTCCAGCCTTGGAATTCGAGCAGAGACACGATCTGATCCATGTGAGTCTCGGACAGGTCACTGAGACTCAGAAGTTTGAGAGGAACAACAGGGCGATTGTTCGTGTGCCATTCTTCAACGAGCATGTTAGAGTACAGAGATAAGTGTACTCCTTTGTCTACAGGGCGAGGAGACTTTTTGATATCATTGTCAAATTTTCTCAACCAAGGAAAGTTTTCCTTGGTTAGCCCTTCACGAATGGTTTTGAGTTCTTCGGGTTCCGCAGTCCCGAGCCCAGCAGTTTTCTTTGTCCTGTGAGTGCGTGGGCGTTTTTGACGGTCCTGCAGAGGCCATTTTTGAGGGATGAGTGAACAAGCTTTGGGATTTTTGAAAGGAGATGAAGGCTTGAATGAATGGAGATGAAGGTTTTGAGAGAGAATTTAAAGTAGGAGATGAGGAAGATGAAGAGGTAGTGGGAGTAATTGATAGTAGAGAGTGGGAGAGGTGGAGGAGAGAAAGGAGGAAGATGAAATGAATTTGAGAAAATGGAGAAGAGATGGTGGAGATCGTGGGAAAGAGGGAGAGAGAAAAACTGGCGCAGGAGTTGATGGTCATTGAATGGCGCGAAAACTGAAGAGACGGCGGAAATGACAGTGAAGAATTAGGGTTGAAGCGCCTCAAGTGACTTCGAACGACTTCATACAAACAGATGAAGCGCTTAAAGTCACATCGAACGAGTGAGGAAACTCAGATGAAGCGCTTAAAGTCACATCGAACGAGTGAACAAACTTGGATAAAGCGCTTGATGTCACTTTGAACGAGTGACATCCTTAACATCAAGCGCTTGAAGTGATATAGAACGCCTTAACAATCTAAGATGAAGCGCTTCATGTCTACTGATATTGAAAATTTTTGAAATTTTCATGCTCAAAACTCAAGATGGTTTTGTCAACCCATATTGAGCAACCCCAACCTACTTCTTATAGATAAGAATACATCACTAGGCAAGGGTTTCGTGAAAATGTCCGCAAGTTGGTCATGTGTAGGAACAAATTCTACACTTACCAAGTTCTTTTGTACACAGTCACGGATGAAATGATACCTCACTTCAATGTGCTTGGTCCGACTATGTTGGACGGGATTTTGTGCAATATTTATGGCGGACGTGTTATCACACAAAATTGGCACCTTTGAGAAGTGAATGTTATAGTCATTTAACGTGTTAGTCATCCATAACAATTGTGCACAACACGAGGCGGCCGACACATATTCGGATTCCGCCGTAGAGAGAGACACACTGTTTTGTTTCTTGGAGTACCAAGAAACGAGACAATCTCCAAGGAACTGACAAGTTCCGGAGGTGCTCTTTCTATCAACTAGACTCCCCGCATAATCGGAGTCACAATAACCTCTTAAATCAAAACATGCATTCTTAGGATAAAATAAACCAAATTTCAAAGTACTTCTAAGGTATCTAAGGATGCGTTTTACCGCAATAAAATGCATCTCCCTAGGATCACTTTGAAATCTAGCACATAAGCATACCGCATGTAAAATATCGGGTCTACTAGCCGTTAAGTAAAGTAGACTACCTATAATGCCACGATACAAGGTTACCTCGACATGTTTTCCCTTTTCATCCTTGTCAAGCTTTGCACTTGTGCTCATTGGAGTGTTCACCTCTCTTCCTTCACCAAAATTGTACTTTTTGAGCAAGTCTCTTGTGTATTTGGCTTGGGAAATGTACACACCATCTTTGGTTTGCTTGATTTGTAATCCAAGGAAATAGTTTAGCTCGCCCATCATGCTCATCTCGAACTCACCTTGCATAAGACTAGCAAATTGCTCACAAAGACAATTGTTAGTAGCACCGAAAATAATATCATCAACATATACTTGAACAATTAAATGATTCCTACCTTGTTCTTTTATGAACAAAGTAGTGTCAACTTTACCTCTTGAAAAACCATTATTAAGAAGAAAAGTACTTAACCTCTCGTACCAAGCTCTTGGAGCTTGTTTGAGGCCGTAAAGAGCCTTTTTAAGTTTGAAGACATGATGTGGTGAATCATGACATTCAAACCCGGGAGGTTGTGCAACATACACTTCCTCTTGAATAACACCATTCAAGAACGCGGATTTAACATCCATTTGGTAAAGTGTAAAATCTCTATAACAAGCATATGCTAATAACATTCTAATAGCTTCAAGTCGTGCTACGGGTGCAAATGTTTCATCAAAATCAATACCTTCTTCTTGACGGTATCCTTGAGCAACTAACCTAGCCTTGTTTCTAGTGACATTACCTTGATCATCCATCTTGTTACGAAAAACCCATTTCGTACCAATAATAGGATGATCGTGTGGTTTGGGAACTAACTCCCAAACATCACTTCTTTCAAATTGGTTTAATTCTTCTTGCATAGCCAAGATCCAATTTTCATCAAGAAGTGCGTCTTTAATATTTTAGGCTCTATAAGAGAGACAAATGCATTCTCTCTATATTGCCTTCGTGTGGTGATACCTCTATTTGGATCACCTATGACTAACTCTTGAGGGTGAGAACTTTTGTGCTTAAATGATCTAGGAAGATTGGATACATCACCTCCAACTTCCTCTTGATCATGTTCCGGAAGAGATGAACCTTCATTATCATCATGAACCTCATGTTCCGGAATTTTTGATGCATTTTCAACATTTTGTGAATCAACATGAGTAGAGGAGACACTTCTACGTGGCTCACTAAGTTCATTTACACAAGGTGGAGGAGTGCCTTCGAGAGGTTCAACTCTCAAGTCAACGAAGATGTTTCCATTTGGAGGATCATCAACGATTTCTCGTTGAGGAACAACCATAGGAACATCCTCAAAAATTTCTTCTTGAGGAGTCACATCTTCATCCTCTACACAATCCTCATTAAGTTTAGGTTCATCACTAAGTGACTCATTAAACTTAACATGAATTGATTCTTCCACCTTTTGACTCCTTTTGTTGAAAACACGAAATGCTTTACTATTTGAGGCATAACCTAAAAAGATACCTTCATCCGCTTTGAGGTCAAGTTTGTCCAAAGTATCTTTGGTATTAAGTATAAAACACTTGCAACCAAAGACTTTGAAATACCCAATGTTGGGAACTTTTCCATTCCAAAGCTCATAAGGTGTCACATTTAGGTATGGTCTCAAATAGACACGATTGATCACATGGCAAGCGGCATTAACCGCTTCGGCCCAAAAATACTTGGGCAAACCGAACTCGTTTAACATTGCTCTACACATTTCTTGTAGAGTTCTATTTTTCCGTTCGGCCACACCATTTTGTTGAGGAGTTCTAGGTGCCGAAAGGTCATGAGAGTATCCTTTGGACACACAAAACCTTTCGAAATCACCATCGAACTCACCACCACGATCACTACGGATGGTTTTGATGGTGTCACCCACATGATTTTCCAATCGTTTACTTAGACTTATAAACTCGCTACATGCATCACTTTTCTTAGCAAGAAACATCACCCACGTATAACGAGTATAGTCATCTACAACCACGAAGGTGTAATGTTTGCCACCCAAGCTTCTTGTTCCAACATCCCCATACAAATCCATGTGAAGCAATTGTAGGGGCTTGGAGGTGGAAATATTTGTCTTGGGTTTGAAACTTGTTTTCACAAGTTTCGCCTTTTGACAAGTGTCACATAAGTCATTGTTTTCAAAACTCATTTTTGGAAGGCCTCGGACTTTATCATTTTCGCAAATAAATTTAAATGTTTTGAAACATACATGTCCGAGACGTCTATGCCATAGTTGCGTCAAATCATTCTTAGCAACTAGACACGATACATTTTGAGAAACCAAATCATTGATGCTAACTTTGTAAATATTTTTGAAACGCAAAGCCTCAAATAAAATCTTTTCTTCCTTTTTCACAACGCACTTTGTTTTCAAAAACGTTACCTCATAATTAGCATCACAAAGTTGACTGACACTTATCAAGTTAAACTTAAGACCTACAACATATAAGACATCACTAAGGGAGAAGGAATCGTTACCCACAATACCATGTCCTTTGATTTGGCCTTTGCTACCGCCAAAGTGGACAACTCCTCCGTCTTGCATAGTGAGTCTATGGAAGAGACGTTTGTCTCCCGTCATATGGTTGGAACACCCACTGTCCACGACCCATTTGACCTTCTTGTCTTCGCTTTCTCCATTGAGTGCTAGGGCCTACAAAAGAACCATATGAAGTTGGTACCCTTTTTGTTTTGGGTCCTTGAAGGTTAGTTACCTTCATCTCGCCTTTCGGCACCCACACAAGATTCTTATTATTCTTAGCTCTACATACTCTCTCTACATGACCTTTCCTATTACAATAAAAACATGTAGGAGTATGCTTGTGTGTTGGTGCATGCTTGTGCGAATGTTTGTGCATTGGCACATGTCGTGTTTCCTTCTTAGGAACCACCTTCTTTGGAATAGTAGAAGGTTTTTGTTTCACAACATGGACCAAAGGTTGTGATACCTTTGGTGCATTAGCCTTTTGTTTAGGCATGTGCCTTTGCTTCTTCAAGGAGGTTTTAGACTCCTTGATCACTTGTGCTTGTTCCTTTTTATTTCCCTTCTTAGATGCATACATGACACTAGGTTTGACTTTCATGCTTGGCCTAGATGCATCTTTATTCTCTATCTCTTTAGCACCTACCCTTGAATCATTTTTCTTATCCTCAAGGGCTTGAGCACATGATTTCATCAAATCATGTTTCTCTTCAAGTGCAATCACATGCATTGTTAAAAATATGTCATGCTCAAGTTGCAATGCAATGTGATTTTCTAACGTGTCATTGTACTCATTTATGCATGCTCTAAATTCTTTCTTGACACGTTGATATTTTAAATCAAGGAGATCATTTTCTTGAATTAAATCATCTCGTTCATCAATAATTTTATAGTGCGATGAAATATTGCATACCTCCTTGTCATCGTCGATGGCCATTAGTGCAAAGAATTCCTTGTCGAGATCATCTTCCACCACCCCCGTGAGTGCAAGATCATCTCTATCGCCATTGTCGCTTTCGGATCCGGAAAGAAAGCTCTCCCAATGGGCTACCTCCGCTTGCAAAGCCTTCTTCCTTTGGTAGATGGCCTTCTTGTCTTTGAGTTGCGGCTCTTTCACCCGACAATCCTTCATGAAATGACCAAGCTTCCCACATTTGTAGCATTTATTCTCTTGGTCCTTCACTTTGTCCTTGGGGTATCTTTCCTTGACGAACCTTCTTGCTTCGTCACCATTTTTTTTGCAATTCGTCGGAATCTTTTGACAAGAAGTCCGACTTCATCATCCGAGTCCTCCGACTCTACAACCAACGCCTTTGAAGATTGGCGAATAGGATCATTCTTTTCTTGTGCATCTAAATGAATCTCATAAGTGATGAGATTCCCGTATAACTCGTCCAAGGTGATTGTTTCTAGATCCTTGGACTCCTCAATGGCCGTCACTTTTGCGTTCCATTCTCTTCCTAAACTGTTTAGGAAGCAATGATTTAAATCTTCTTG
The DNA here is from genome assembly GCA_036186865.1 of Eustoma russellianum. Taxonomy (NCBI): domain Eukaryota; kingdom Viridiplantae; phylum Streptophyta; class Magnoliopsida; order Gentianales; family Gentianaceae; genus Eustoma; species Eustoma russellianum. The sequence goes on along the minus strand of AP025046.1, from coordinate 16,267,204 downwards.
TTCTATCTTCTTGCCAACCGCTTTGAGAAGGTTGACAAGTTTGGTGAATCTTTGGATGGACTCTTCAATCTTTTCACCTTTGGGGACAGTAAAGTTGTAGAATTGTTTTATCAACTGTCTCCTTTTGGCCTTCCTTACTTGAGATGTTCCTTCGTGGATCATCTCAAGCTTTGTCCAAGCCTCGTGTGCGGATTGGACACCTTGAATCTGAGCTCTCTCATTTGTGGAAAGAGAGCTATTTAAAATAGCAAGAGCTTTGCTATTTATGGCCAACTGGAACTCCTCCTCCGGGGAAGGATCATCAATATCAATGGGAATCATAGATCCTTTTGAGACCTCAACCCATATTCTGTGAGAACAAGAACGCAAGTACGTTTCCATGTTTGACTTCCACAGTGGGTAGTTTAAAGGGTCAAACATGGGAACTTTAACATGAACATTTGAGATAGAAGGGAATAGGGTTTCCTGCCTCCTTCTTCTGGAAATATCAGCAGTAGGAGAACTCACATCCTCATCAACAGAGGCCTGCCTCCTTCTTCTGGAGGTTTCAGCAGTAGGAGAACCCAAATCATCAAAAACAAAGGGATCCATACTAGAAATGATCAAATCTTGTATTTGAACTCAAATAAGCAAGATGAGGCTCTGATACCAATTGTTAGGTCCCTTAGAACACACTAGAAGGGGGGGTTGAATAGTGTGTTCACCAAGTATGGATATTTTGTAGCTATTTTTCGTTTTAGAGTGCAACCGATACTTGGATGTGTTCTTTTGAAAGATAAAAACTTGAAAGACAAGAAAGAACACGATTATGTATAGAGGTTCAAGTCAAGAGACTCTACTCCTCTACCTTCTTGATGTTTCACAAGAAGGATTTTGAAATGGGGATTGTTATTTCTTTTGGGGGAAACAACAACCAAAACAAAATCAAAAGAATACAAACTAGGCACCTTGCCTAGACCACAACCAAGAGTTCTAACACTTTGAAGTTTTGCCTCCAAAGATCTTCTTTGCCCTCAAAGAAATCTTGTAGGGAGAATAGTGCACCACACACTATCAACAAACCCTTCAAAGTTTAGAAAACTTAAACAAAGAGCACCCTTGCTCCTTGACCAACAATCTACCAAAATCTCTCACAGAAAATCTCACCAAGAAGAAGACTCTTCTTCTTACAATAATCACTCTCAACAATAAAGTAAAAGTATACAAAGATTTACAACTATTTTGAGAGCTTGAGCTTGAGAGCACTTGAGAGCTTGTGAAGTAGAAAGTTGGAGAAGAAGAATGAACCAAACCCTTCTTTTATCAATCTTCAAGAAAACTTCCCGTTTGAAATCTTCTGCCCAGCCAATAATGGGATTTGGCAGCTTGTGAAGGACTGCAGCAGTCTTCAAAAACAGTTCTTGGCATGTAGCAACCATTTAGAAGAGGATTCAAAAACTTTGGCCAAGAATAGAAACCTGGGATCTCTGAGTGTAAGAGAAGACCTGCTGAAACAACACTAAAAGAGGAGGGTACAAAGAGTCAACTGGTTATGAAATGAAGCAAAAAGACATTTGTACCGTTGAGCACATGAAGCGCTTAATCTGTCCAAAGAATAAGCGTTCAAAGTGGGATGAAGCGCTTAATGTGAAAGAGAACATGCGTTCGAAGTCACATTAAGCGCCTGATGTTGGCAACTGAGTGCGTTCGAAGTGACATGAAGCGCCTCATGTAGCACTTCATGCTTGTTCGAACTAAAACTGACATTTTCTCAGAACCAGGCCTTGGGAAAGCGTGCATGTTCAGAGAAAAGTACTTTTGACTTGGTGAGACACTTGAAGCGCTTAAAGTAGCGTTCGAAGTGTACGTATATTTCATCAGGACACATGAAGCGCTTGATGTAAGCGTTCGAAGTGTCCTGACTTTCAATACAACACATGAAGCGCCTGATCAAGGCGTTCGAAGTGTTCTGATCATCACCAAGACACATGAAGCGCCTGAAGTGAGCGTTCGAAGTGCACTGACTTCAAACCATCAACTTGAAGCGCTTAAACATTATTTTCAAGTGCCAACCTTGTGCAAATCATCAAAACTAAATCACATTCTAACATATCTAGACTGTTCTGTGGCGCCTCCACTGTGCCTGCGTCTTTTAGATACTTGGATGTATGGACAACACATCCAGATTTTGACAATTTTATAACTCATCAATGGCAATCGTTTCAGACTATTGGGGGAATGCGAGGCTTTTATTTAAAATTGAACCAACTAAAGCGCTGCCTGCACCAATGGAACAAAGACACCTTCGGTAATATTTTTGATATAGTGGATGACGCATAGATGAAGGCAACGTGTTGTGGAAGAGCATATGATTCAAATTCTTTAGATGATACGAGGTTGGCATACCATCAAAGTATGGCTAAGCTACGCCTTGCACAATCTCGTTCACTATTATATTGGAAGCAAAAGGCAAATATCAAGTGGATGCAGGAAGGGGATGCAAACACGCAATCTTTCCATCAAAAAGTAAAAGAGAAACAGCGCCGACAGGCTATAAAATAGATAATACGAAAGGATGGTGTGGAATGTGACAGCCAGCAGGATATTAAGCATGAAGCTATTTGTTATTATGAGATATTGTTTACAAGCTCACATACTACACATCATGAATCCATCATGTAACATATACTGTAGATTTTATTTGATGAAGAAAATGATATCCTACTCTCTTTGCCGGATCTGATTGAGGTGAAACAAGCAGTATGGGGTTTAAGTCCGACCAGCGCAGCTGGACCTGACGGATTTCTAGGATCTTTTTATCGTCGTTTCTGGAAAGTCATATCTATGGATATTCACAAAGCTGTTTCGGAGTTTTTCATATGTATTCGGCCACCAGGACAGATAGCAACAACGCTTATTACACTTATCCCTAAAGTGGTAAATCCCACAATGTTCTCTGAGTATCGGCCTATTTGCCTTACTAATTTATTATCCAAGGTCATCACACGTCTTCTCGATACTATACTTTCTTTCTTACTTCCACGGTTGATATCTTCAGAGTAGGATGGTTTTATGAAAGGTAGGGATATAATGGAGCAAATTCTTCTAGCACGTGAAATGGTCCGTGTACTCGATAGACCGTCTCGTGGTGGGCATGTCATCATTAAGTTGGATATTGCAAAGGCGTTTGATAAGGTTTGCTGGTCATACTTAGCGAATCTTCTGACGAAAATGGGATTTCATCCGCGTCTAGTGCGCATTCTTATGAACAATTTGGTTGCAACTCATTACTCGATTTTAATAAATGGAAGGCCCACGGGTTATTTTTCAGTGTCACGTGGAGTTAAACAAGGTGATCTCCTTTCTCCTCTCTTATGTATTCTCGCTTCAAAAGGCTTTTCTAGAGGGTTGAATGCGCTAATGGATGACGGTATGTTGCATGGATTCCAAGCAGTCAGAGTTCCTCGGGTATCACACCTGGGATTTGCGGATCACCTGGTAATATTTTTAAATGGCTCAATTCAAAACCTGCAGCGTTTTAGACAATTTTTGGATATGTATCAACAAGCCTCAGGACAGTTGGTAAACCTTCATAAAAGCCAAGTTGTAGTTGGAATGGGGTTTCTGGGACCCAAGCTTCTCAAGCACTAGGTATGGCTCTTTTTTGTACAAAAGGAATACGTCGTACTGCTTATTGTACTTCTCTCATTTCACATTTCGATGCCACTTTGAATTCCTTGTCTTCTAAGCTTCTCTCCATGGCTGACCGTGTAATCCTACTTCGACATGTGCTATGTTCTATTCCACTTTATATTATATCCAGCTCAAGATTGCCAAAGAGTGTTTTGGATGTCTTAAATTGGAAAATGTCACCATTTTTATGGAATGGCCGTCATCATTGGCGTTCTTGGGAAAAGGTATGTGGGCCTAAAGAGTATGGGGGACTAGACATCCACAATCTTTCCATGGTTCAACAGGCATATGACTGTTCTTTATGGTGGAAATATCATCATTCTACCTCCTTGTGGGCATACTACTGTAGGGCAAAGTATGGCATTCAACCATCGTTGTATTCACATATATATGATTCCGCTACTTGGAAACGCATTTGTCGGATTCATGACTATATGATATCTCACATTGGATACACACGTGATGGATATTCCTGGATTGCAGAAACTTCAGGCCGGTTTACACTTAAGTCAGCATATGCTCAATTGATATCGAATTCTTTAGATTTTGCATATTCACGGTATATTTGGTGGCCAAGTATGCCTTTAGGAGGCAGTCTATTTCTTTGGAAATTATGGATGCACTCATTACCTATAGCGGATAATATTTGTGTGTGGCAAATTATATTTCCAACACAATGTGTCTTCTACAGGCTACACTCGGAACATCACGATCACATATTTCTTCATTGTTCATCTATACAACCCTTATGGCAAGAGATATCCATATTGTTTTCTGGTCCAATGCCAAATCCTACAACAATTCGAGGGTATTTTCTCCATTGGTGCAGAAGTTCTTCTATACAAACAATGCTTGGTCAATTGAGAGCTGTGGTACCATCATTGGTAGTATGGGTCATTTGGAAAGAATATACAAACATCAGATGCGGGGATAGTAGCTATTCATATAGGAGACTATTTGACAGAGTTCGAGACCATCTTTACACATGGTGTGCAACATCGCAGGGACGGAAATACTCTCAGCACATCCCACACTTGACAGCACGTTTCTTCTCCCCTCCTATTTGGCCGAATCGACCACAAATTGTGCATTAGGTGTTGCCACCAACCGGAAAATTGAAATTAAATGTCGATGCAGCGGTGGGATGCTCTATGGCGGCTGCATGCGCGGTATTGCGTAATCACCACAGGGATTTCTTCTCTGCCATCTGTTTTTATTTGCCGGCTATGCCAGCATTAAGGGCCGAGCTTATGGCTATTCAATATGCTCTCATATTTTACTCCAGGGACCATGATCAAATGATTCTTGAAACAGATTGTCGACTGCTACTTAATCATCTATCTACTAGTGACAGATTTACAGGACCTTATGCATCTGACTTGAGGTGCACCAAAATGTTTATGCAACTAAACGCTACATCATTACATTATTGTCCACGGGAAGCTAACACTGCGGAACATACATTATCCCGCCATGGAATGCACTCGATAGGAATAACCATATACAAGTCTTTAGCATCCTTGCTATGTGAAGTTCGAGGTGTAATCACCTTAGATGCTTCTACGCCTCACTTGTGTCTTTAATTATGATGTCTCCTGATGGATTGGCGTATGCACGAAATTATTGCCTATGTCCATTCTTTGTATAGGCAATGTTGGTATGTTGTCATGATTATTCTTTTCGTTTTCTCCCTAAATATATATCCTTTATACTGTATGGATAGTAACTTTTTACTCTCTGACTGTGATGAGGGCAAACATCACTGGCGGTCGGAATTTCAAGATCCAGTTGCACCTTGGTGGAAAAGTAAAGATGCATGGGACGTTTTATGGTTGCCTGGGGTCATTTTGAATACAGGAAACACCGATATGTGCATGGCGTTCATATACATTTTTTATTTTATCCCACTTATACTGTATTGACTATTTCTTTTTGTGGCATCAACAAATCTTGGATGGCATCACGTTGGAAACAAAACTGGAGCATAAATGGATGGAAGCTGGATTTAAATATATAATTAGGAGATATAGTGTGCATAGCATAGTCTTGGTATTGATTTATCATTTATTCATTTGCAACAATATTTTTGTTACTGGGTTTTTATTTAAGACTAGCGGGAGAGTCTCCCGCAGCATATGTAACCACGGTATTCCTCTGCCACAAGTGATGGCTCTATATTATTAATAAAATCCTTGATGGTACCGCCCGTCTTTCACTAAAAAATGATAACATATACATACATACACATGGCTACACTACATAAAAATATGGACTTTAGGTATAATGAAATGAAAAAATTATTCTTAGAAGATATATATAGAAAATAAAGAAAGAAAGTGAAGTTATATGATGTAAAGAAAAGTGTACAAAGAATGCAACTTTCGTATTTTGTTTATGTATTTCTTTGTGATGATCATCAAGTATGCATCTTTTATGGTATTTTAGTTTTCATATGTTTTATGATCTTGTTTTTAGCATGTTTATGTATGCATCATAAGCATGACTAGCATACTTGGTCACAAGTGTTGTTTTTGATGATCATTATCTCATACACATACATATATGTACACCGCCTTAACTCCATTTTGGCACCTCACTTGAGCTTCATCATTCATCTTCAAGGTGTGTATGTAAATGATGTTTATGACTCAAAAAGTTTACTTTTTATGATTTCCATCATGTTTATATTTTATATGTTTTTATTATATCATAATATTTGAAATAAGTATGTCGACGAAAACTATTATGTACATGGTTAATATAAATATATTCAACTCATAAATGTATATAAAATAGAAGAAAGATGAGATTTAAGTGGTTATAGATGCATGTGGATAATTCGGCCATAAAGCATTAAATAGAGGTAATTAAACTGTGACATGTTATGAAAATGTACATAGTTTTTTTAGGTGAAGGACGGGTGTCGCCATCCAGGTATTTTATTAATATAAACCTCACTTGTGGCGGAGGATCGTGTTTACATCCATATCGATGTCTATGGAGGGAGACTCTCCCAAACTAAACAAAATAACTGAAGAAAAACATATAAAATTGCAAAGTACGAGCAAACAATGGACTACATAAAACATAAATGAATAAATGTCTAATGAGTGGTCTACAAGAAAGACAGGCTCCCGATGAACCAAGGCTGGTAAAACTGATGGCCTACAAGCGTGAGAAACTTCTCCGACGGCGAAAGATGTACCTCAATAAAACAGTGGTTTAGTCATGCAGACGCTATACCAAAGAAAACAAAAGTATGGAGATATGAGTAATGAAGATGCTAAGAGTGTACCCTAGAATGCTTTTTAGGGTTTAAATTATTTTATTCTTATTCACATGTTATGACTACATATATGTGTAATGTATGAAAAGATAACTACGTAAATACCCATATGCATATACATGGCCAAACACCCTTTTTATGATATATATGGCTTTATTTGCATATTATGTATATATATATATGTATAATATGTAATAAGATATAAATTATGATATAATTACGTTTTTTAGGTGACATGTCAAAGAAATTAGAAAATAAGTGACGTAAATACTTAATTGTTAAAATATGAGATGTATATGGAAAACACAAATTAAGAAAGTCTGGGTGGATGAAAAATGACAAAAATGGGGTTGTTTTGGGTTAATTGCCGAATGGCATCCTTTAGGGGCAAAAGTGATATTTTCTTTAAGTTATGACATGTGAAATGTAGATAAGTGGTGGATGTTTGATGATAAATTTTAGAATGACCAAAATACCCTTCTGGCCGAGTTTTATATCAACTGAAATAAAAGTCTGAAAATTATTTTTATTTTGCATCACATGTTTTAAAAGTTTTATGCTTAATGGAACATACCGGTGAGACAATTGATTCCATCAACACATGTTATGTTATGTTATGTTATGATCATGGAGCACCGTCCTGACACAGTTCCGGTATGGTTGTGTTAGGGGCATATGTTATCTTATCGATGACTGAAGCGCCGGCATGAAACTAGAACATAGAAGAGGTTGGTGTCATTGGCATATGTTCCCTACCCTTATGTTGGTTGAATGTAATACCTTGTCACGGACAACGGATCTCTGCCTTATCGACGTCACTATGATATGATATGTACATATGATGTAACACCATGTTTGGAATATTGGGATTCATATTGTACATGAGATTATATGGGGAATCATTCGGTATGTCGTTCGATATCGTTCTTATGTTACGAAAAGTGCTACAGCTATATGATGAAAAATGTTATGTCCATATGTTTATGAAAACGTCATGTTATGCTTGTATGGAAATTCATGTAATGATTTTACCAAAAGACACGTTCTAAATTATCATGAAATATGACATCATTTTATGACCATGATACCCTTAAGTTGTTGTTGGAACATCCTTGAGCTTATAATGTTATTAAGTTGATAATGCAGAGATTTTGCATGAAAGTGTAGTAGATGTAAGATGTGTGATCTTAGTATAAATTACGGTTTAGAAGCTAAGTAAGAACATGTATGTGATGCTATGGTTCGGTAGAAATAAATGTTTGCTATGTTACGATGTTAAGTTTCATATATCTTACATGTTATATGCTTATATTTATCTAGGTTACTTTACTTGTTTAAAATGGAGACCTATCTTATTATGTTCGTTATTTGTGATTCATTATTATTTCATCACTCCGTCTCCCCATGTATGATCCACATGTCGTATCTTGTAGGACTATTTGCTGGGCGATTACGTTTATTGCTCATACTTTCTTTATCACTATTTGAAGAGAACAGGGACTGCAGTAGAGGTTATAGGGTACGAGCTCAGGTCGATTAATAGCGAACGGGGAAGTATGACAGAGAGTTATTATTTGAAGATATTAGACATTTGATTATGATGTAGTTAGAAGATTCGGGGACTTAGTACATTATGATTTGTACGACAATGATGTAATATGATGCATATCGATTGCATTTTGTTATGTTTATGTTGTTCCCGCTACATCGTACCATGATTATGTCGACATGCACATATATGGTGACGATGCCTTGTACTTCTCGTAGTAGAGTACGACGGGTGCACTGGGTCGAAACCCTAGTTTCGAGCGGGGCGCTACATTATAAATATGCACAAATGCTTAACTCTCTACACAACACTTTTTACAATCCACACTCCCGGGATAGTTGAAAGGAGAGAACCAAGGAAATTACGACGGAACTAAGGTGCGATTGTTGTGTCGCGCTAAGCGAAATAGACAAAATTTTTGCCAAACACCAGAACAAATAAATTGCAACCCTAAATGACTATTTAACTTAAGTAATTTAATTAAATAGAAATACAAACAGGACACAAAATTTTCCTATCCAATTAAATAAATACAAAGGGAAAATAGCACATAGGAAAAATGATAAAGGGCAAAGGTGTCTTTTCTCACCGCACTAGCACCCTTGAACATCCAACTCACCCCGCATGAAAGACAAGTTGTTTTCATTTTTGTTCCATCACTTCACCTTTGAACACTTTCCAATCACTCAACTATCATGCATGCTACCCTCTTACACAATTTCTTCTTTTTTCTTATACCCATCAAGCCTCACTCTTTCTAACCAAGACACAAGACCATGATCTACCCGCGCTAACACTACATTTTTGGCCATACTCTAAGCAAAAGAGTAAGACAACCATTTGTCCTTTTCTTTCTCCTTTCTTATCATCTTTACTTCTTTTTCTTACTCCCTTAAATTACCCTGCTCCTTTTCCTCCTTTCCCAATCCAAGAAAATGATTAAGCCACACCCACTAACTATGCAAAACAATTTCGGCAAACATAAATAAAAATCCCCCTCACAACCATTCAAACCTCATTTGCTCTCTATCCCTCTCTCTCTTTTTAGCAAACACTCTCCTCCATCTCTCTACTTTTCCCCTCTCAAATAAGACAGCTTTTCCTCCTTCCATCACATTAACCTCGGGTACAAGCAAAGAAAGGGGTGAGAAAGACATCTCCTCCACTTCACTTCTAATTTTTCACACAAATTTCTCCAAGTAATAACCCCCTACATCCCTCTAATATGTCTCTCTTCAAGCACAAAATGTTTTCCTCCCTATTAAGCTTCAAAACCGTGAGCCAAGGTGAAGGAGGAAACTCCACTCTTCTTTCAATTCTTCACCTCTCTACTTTACTCTATTCCATCAATTCCACTGTTCTCTCTTCTCCTTAAGAAAGATCAAGCCTTCCTCCTCCCAAAAACCCCCACCAACCCATAAGGCACAAGGCTAGAGGAAGAAAAATTCTTCAACTCCTATCATTATTTTTTTACTATTAAAATTATACTACCACACTTTCTTCTCACCCCACCTTCCCCATCCTCCAAAGAAATATCTTTTTCCCATCCTGAATGCAAAAAACCGTCGCCATTACAAGGTATGAAGAAAAAGATGCTTCATCTCCCTTTGAAGAAAAACACTTGCATGTATGGGATTTCTTAAGGTAAAGCTCTTATCACCTTTCCTCAACACTTTTCTCTTCATCTACCTCTCCAAATGACATCACATCACCATTTTAAGGCACGTCGGCCATGAGGTACAACAAAGAGAAAAGAGAGTTCTTCAACTTAGAAAGTAGGAACCTTCCTGCTTCAAGGTGCTCATAGGTAAGTCTTCTTAAAATTGAGTTTAGAATCTTCTTAATATATCCTCTCTTAAGAAGATGACCAAATGTTTCCTCCATTTTAGTCTTCTTAGCCGTGCGGTAGCCAAAGGCAAGGAAAGAAGAGATATTTTTCATTTTTAAGTGTAAGAATCCAAGCAAAAGGCAAGTATTCTACATAGTTTCTTTATGTATGTTAAAAGATTAGCTCTTTATTTTTATATAAGTTCAGGCCATGCATGTTTTTGCTCAAAGGATGATTTCCCTATAAACATGAAGAATGCTTGCTTGTATGTTCCTTACATAAGGATCTTGATGTAGATCTCCACTTATGTGCACACTTGTGATGATGATGATATGTGAAAACGTCTTGCATGTTAAATTAAGAAAAATGAAGGTCTCATATGGGTTTGCATGTGACATCCTCATGATCATCACATTTATCATAGCCTCTAACTTCATCCTAGTAGTAGACATATTCATGCATAGTCTTCGATATGTTAGGGTGAAAAGGATTACGTGTATGTTCATCTACCCTAAACATGACCATGTAATAGAATAACCATCAAAAGAGTTGCATTAATATCCGACATGCATGTAAGTAATGATATGTTTAATAAGATAAAATTAAGGTATATTGCATGACATGCATTTTCGGCCACATGAAGATTGTGTGTACCATCATAGTGCTTATTCAGCCAAAATATTTTATGTATGTGATATATGTTTAAGATGCATTATGTGTTGTACGCAACCACCCATACCCACATTCACGTGTAGGGGTTCCATACGTTTTATCCTAACCCCATCACGTGCTTAGAATGAATATCGTCGTAATACAGTAACCTTGTTTAACGTACGTATACATTACCTTAGGTCAATTTTAGAACTACTGAATTAATATAAGGAATGTAGTCTAATCAATTTGGTAAACAAAAGATCTAGTGCAAGTTCTACTTAGCAATTAAATAAAGGAAAAAGAAATTACACATATAGGAAATAATCAAGGTTTAATTAGTAATTACTTACCACCCCAACTAGTTACCCCTTCCAATTTTTTCCAATGTTACTATTTTTCTTTATTTCTAGTATTTCCATCATTTCAAGCCTTACAAGGTGTAAGACAATCAACATATCCTATTGCATGCACATTACTTTTTCCCTCATCCTCTAACCAGCCACCCTATCCTTATTTTTTTTCCAATTCTTTTCAATTTCTTCCTTTTATAAATCACTCATCATCATCATCTTTTCTTACACAAAAAGACCCACAACCACTGACAATTCATGCAACCAAAAACTCTCTTCCACTAACTTCACAATTCAAGAAAACTTATCATTACTTGGCCACTACCAATTTCGGCCAAGCAAAGAAATTCTCCCATAAAACACTTAGCTCCTTACAACTACACTTCATTTCAATTTCTCCTCACTCTCTCTTACATCCTATTCTCTCACTATCAAGGCATCTTCTCCCTCCTAAACTCTCCTTCACCCGAGAGTTGCTAGAAAGAGGAAAGAGGAATATCTTCCCATTTCAAGAAAAGACTAAGTTTCCACACCTAAAATCCATCAAGGTAAGTGTACTAATCTTCCTCATATACATCTTCCATCCTTCTACCCCTCCAAAATATTCTCACTTTTCCTCTCTTAGGCCTCCAACCGTGAACCATAAAAAGGAGGAAGAAGGGACTCTCTAGCTCACTAAGTAAAGATCTTCAAGGTAATCTAAGGGTAAGATTTCTTAGGAATTCATCTTAACTCCTTTTTGGCTCTCACACCTTCATGAACTAACTCACTTTCCTTCTTCTTGGCCCTTAGGGCCGTGTGTACGCCAAGCTAGGCCAAAGAAGCAATTTTGCTCTTTTAAGTGTAAGATTCAAGCATCCAAGGCAAGTAGTCTTTCTAGCTCCTTCAAGAAAATTAAAAATGAAGTTTATAATGCTCACCATTAAGAAATAGATCATGCATGCAACAACTAAAATAAAGTCTTTAACATCAATTGATAAGAAGTATGTTTCCAGGTTTGATTTTTAAATGCATGTGTACTTTTCTTGAGTGGATTCCTAAAGTATAATTAGGATTACACCTAGATGCCACATGCATGACATAATTGAGACATAAACAGCCCTTTGAGGCCGTGCATGACAAGAAGGAGGGAACTTTACTATTCATTCAACACTTTGATGGAAATTGTAGGAATATGAGTACATTATACTAGAAAGTGTGTCAAGAACTTCATCCATCGTCATCTTCTTACTTGCATGTGAAGAATTATATCACTTTTTTCATGTTCATATGTAAGAGGAGAGATTCACATAAGTATGATAATAATATAGAACCATGATAGTACCAAAAAAACCATTTCACAATGCATGTCATTAAAGATGTCACCTTTGATCATCAACATCTTAGAATCACCATTTTCCTTATTAGAGGGGACGATTCATGAGTCTCCAACATAGGCCATGAAATCATCACCATCATCATGATGTGTATCTTGATGATCATAATTTAAGAATGGTGTGTTCCATAGATGTTATACTTTATGTGCTTTATGTGCTTGCATGTCATTTTTAGCATAATCATCATCATAAACATAACCTTTATGGTCATCAATATATTTGTATGATGTGACTTGAGCATGTTAAAATTTAGTATGTTGATGTACGTTATGAATCCTCATCACAATAACTATATATTAGGATGGATTTTATTAACATTAGCATTAAACATGAGTGTTATATATTGAAAAATTCATATTGACCTACCCCTACTTCCGGCCAAGGGGCATAAAATGGGTCATATTGAAGCATAAATCTTCATTAGTGTATATTTTCATAATTGTGTATAAGAATGCCAAGTACATAAAAAGAAAAAGGGTCATAAATGTAACCATTACATAATGATGAAATTCCAAGTAATGGACTTTACTAAGTTTTGGCCCAATGGCCATTTGGCATCTAAAATAATTAAATTCAACCAAGTAACAATTTCTATGTGATTAGATAATTATTATGAGTCATACATATATATATGAAAAATGAACACAATAGAACACTAAATAGAAATTGAATAGTTTTAGTAGGCAATGGGTACTTTTCGGCCCTATGCCCAATTTTGGTGTCTCGTCGTGAATTAACTACTTTAAAGCATAATATGTAAATGCGTATAAAATATATGTTGAAATTATATTACTAAGGAAAGACAATTTAAATGTTCAATAATTATAAGGACATAATTTCCTGTCACCACATGTCCATGGAAGTATGGTATACATGTATGATGACACACGGTCCCAAAAGGCCAAAAGTGTGCTGATTTATGGGCATATCCGAAGATGCCCCTAGAGGCGCAAAATGGGAATTCCACCTAAGAATGTGATGTAATAAATAAGCCAAACCTTAGACCTAAAGTGCTGAAATCATTGGAGGCATGAAACCAGTCGATACCGAGCATCTTTACATGCATACGACAAACAAATTTTTGAAACAAAAGGTTTTATCATATGACACGATTTTACGAAATGATTAATGCCATAGGAGGTTTTAAAAGAAGTTTGTGAGTCATGATGCTTTTATCATGTGAAAAGTTTTAAAAAGATTTTTAACGAACTATACCTTGCGTCGACTGATTCCATATGAGACAGTTACGATATATTACGTTGTACCGACAGCCTACATTTTATTATTGGAGGCCGCCTGACATCAGGTGCAGTAGTGAGGATGTCAGCGGCAACATATATTATGAGCGCCTTTTAACGCTGGAACCCATGTGAGGGGTTAGTGTCACTTGGCAAAGAGATGTTCGTTTGTGGGCTTGAGTGTAAAACCTTGTCAGGGACAAGGGATCTCCGTCTCCCAGATGGCATCTATCCTTACGTATTGGCCTGAGTGTAACACCGTGTCTGAACCCGGGATTTCCACCAAAATGCATCACCGTTAGATCTATGTACACATGATGTAACACCATTGTTGGAGCATTGGGATTCATGGTTGATACACATCACTACACGGGGAATTTAGTCGGTGTGTCTTATGTATCGTTTGTGTAGGTTATGCTATATGCACAGCTATGATAGATTTGATACGTTGATTTCAGAAATGATTATGATTTGATGATTTTTTTGGAAAATGATGCATGACTTTTCATCATATGAGCATACGCATGTTTACCTGAGCCATCCTACTAGACATATGCTTAGATCCTTAACAGATAGAAGAATACTGAATAGAGCAGGACCTAGGCATAGATGTAGCCAAAGGGAATTTAATACAAGACACCAGATAAAAAGATTAATAGCTTCGTAATCAGAAAAGAGATACGTTAATAGAATAATTTTCTATGTGACTTTCTTTTTCCGTAGTTTACCTGACTACGTGAAATTGCTATGCTTTATCTATCTGTCATTGCATTACGGAGTGGATATGCTTTATGATAACAATTCACTACATGTATTTGCTTAACTTGTCTCCCATACATGATCCATATGACGAACCTAGACGGAAGTACTTATTGAACGATTCGTTATTGCTCACCCCATCTTTTACCATATTTCAGAGGCTCGAGAGCTAGTTTCAGACACAATTAAGGATGACTCAAGGATAGGTTACTAGTGATGAGCGTACGGGCCCAAATTATTTAGTTTTGTTTATGTTATTTCAGATTTGTACCCTGATTTTGTACTAGTAACATTTCAAATATATTCGGATTTATTTTTTCGTATGATGCATGTCGATTACGCTTTGTGTATTTTTGATGTTTTTGCAATCTCGATACATGTTTATGTCAACGTGCATATGAACGTTATCGACATCTTGTACTTTTCGTGACATAGTACGATGGCTGCACCGTGCCGCGACCTTAGTCCGGGACAGGATGCTACAACACTACCATTCAACACATGCAAAATGACAAAAAGATTCCATGGTTTATCCAAATTGCATGATAAAAGGAGTATCATAGTACCAGATTCCATGATTTATCAATCTCATAATTGCATAAAATAACAAAACATATATCTCACCAAGCTTAGAATGCACTGTAAGACACTAGTTTAACACTCAGGACAATACTTAATCTGAAGTGTTTAACTAATTTTTTATAATTAGTAATTTTTCTAAACAATGTTTAACTAGTAGAAAATATTTAATCTGAAGTGTTAACTAATTCTTTTTTTTTAATAATTGGTTGGTAGAAACTTGAATACCCACTGACATGCGTGCACAGAACAATTCACTACATGTATTTGCTTAACTTGTCTCCCATACATTATCTATATGACGAACTTAGATGAAATACTTGTTGGACGATTCGTTATTGCTCGCCCCATCCTTTACCATATTTCAGAGGCTCGGGAGTTAGTTTCAGACACAATTGAAGATGACTCGAGGATAGGTTACTAGTGATGAGCGTACGGGCCCAGATTATGTAGTTTTGTTTATGTTATTTCAGATTTTTACCCTGATTTGGTACTAGTAACATTTCAAATGTATTCGGATTTAGTTTTCCGCATGATGCATGTCGATTACGCTTTGTGTATTTTTGATTTTTTGCAATCTTGATACATGTTTATGTCAACGTGCATATGAATGTTATCGACGTCTTGTACTTTTCGTGATAGAGTACGGTGGTTGCACTGTACCGAGACCCTAGTGCCGGACAGGATGCTACAACACTACCATTCAACACATGCAAAATGACAAAAAGATTCCATTGTTTATCCAACTTGCATGATAAAAGGATTATCATAGTACCATATTCCATGATTTATCCATCTCATAATTGCATAAAATAACAAAACATATATCTCACCAAGCTTAGAATGCACTGTAAGACACTAGTTTAACACTCAGGACAATACTTAATCTGAAGTGTTTAACTAATTTTTTATAATTAGTAATTTTTCTAAACAATGTTTAACTAGTAGAAAATATTTAATCTGAAGTGTTAACTAATTCTTTTTTTTTAATAATTGGTTGGTAGACACTTGAATACCCACTGACATGCGTGCACAGAACGGAAACTGAATAATAACATTTTCACTATCTATGTTAAAGTTCCACCTTTATATCCTTATGGTTTTTTATTGAAATAAAAATAGATTTTGTTTGACGAAAAAAACTCTTATATTTTGTTTTTTCCTTTTACTTTTTGCCCATGTGATTTTCATAAAGTCACACCTTCTTACTTTAGTTAAGAATTAATTATAGGATGGAATCAAGGGTGTGTGCAAATAAAAAGGTTTGTCTTTATTAAATTAAAGTGTCTTTATAAATTACCTAAAGAATAACCTAAACATCCTAAACATGATATTCAGAGTCAAACACTATGAGCCTCTGCTAAAACATTACACGAGATAAGATTTGGCACCGCCCTAGGAAATGCTGTATAAATGGGGCAGCAAAGCCATGAAAACATTTCACAAGGTAAAACATAAAAGAAAAAAAAGAAAAAATGTATTCTCTTTCATTCAAGCGACAAACAATTACGTTCACTGCGCTGCACCAAATCCTTTCTCTTCTTTTGCTCATTACAACTATATTGATAACCTTGAAATTGCTCTTCAGAAGCTCAAGGGGCCTGAAAAGACTTCCCCCCTCACCACAAAAGCTCCCAATAATCGGCAATCTCCATCAGCTGGGCTCGAATCCTCATCAATCCCTGAAATCATTAGCCGAAAGATATGGTCCCCTGATGCTGCTTCACCTTGGTAGCAAGCCCCTCCTAGTCGTCTCCTCTGCCGACACCACCGGCGAGGTCCTAAAAACTCATGATATTGCCTTTGCAAATAGGCCTAAGGTAAAGTTCGCTGAAAGACTGCTTTATAATTTGCAAGATATGGCTTTTTCGTCCTATGGGGAGTACTGGAGGAAATTGAAGAGCATTTGTACTCTTAAACTTCTAAGCAACAGAAGGGTGCAATCCTTCCGAACCCTAATTGAAGAAGAGGTTTTGTTGATGTTAGAGAAGGTCCAGGATAGCTGTGCTTCTGGCTCGGTGTTGAATTATAATGATTTGTTTTCTACACTGTCTTATGACATAGTATGTAGGATTGCCCTTGGAAAAAAGTATTCTGCCAAGTTCAGGCGTTTGTTTGAGAAGATGGTATACTTACTAGGTGTTTTTAATGTCGGAGATTTTGTACCGTGGTTAGAATGGACCAATCATCTAACCGGTTTGGAGGAAAAGGCGAAACGAGTTACGAAAGAATTTGATTATTATTTGGAGCGGATAGTACAAGAAGAAATTCACATACCTGGAGACGGTGAAGGTGAGCAAAGCAACAAACACCAGAATTTTGTCCAGGTTTTGCTGGAACTTCAGAGAAGCAAAGATCTTGGTTTTGCCCTTGATCACAATTGCATGAAAGCTATTTTGGTGGTGAGATTTTTTGAGTCAACTTTCTCTTCTTCACCTTAATCTTTCCGAAAATTTTATTAAATGTATCATGATAGTTACAAATAAACCATGAAAGAGATTTATGACGAAACACTGATTCAGAATAGACAAAGATTGTGCTTAAGACATACACCTTATCTCTATTGATACATCAGTCATTCAGCTTTAGTCAAAAAATAAACTTAAGATACGTAGTATATGTAGAAAAATAATCTTTGAAATGAATGTCTATTTCATTGATTATAATGTTTTACGATAGGTTCAATTTATAGCTACATTTTGATTTTATCTATGATACATTTAATTACAAGGGGATATGATAATATGATGTGATTGATTTGTTAAAATCATATCTTTTTGATCTTCTTTTCCATCACTCTCAATCATGTTGAACATTGATATATTTAATGTTTAACTTGCCTAACATAGAATCAAACACCTTTCTAGATACTGCTTTAGTGAGTATGTTGGCCAGCAGGTCCTCCAATCGCACAAATGGGATTTTGATGATGCCACCTTTGAGTTTTTACTTAATTAAGCATCTATCTATTTCGATGTGTTTTGTCCGGTCGTGTTGCACAAGATTTTCTGAAATGCTTACCACAGCTTTGTCGTTACATTTCAGCTGAGCCGGTTGCGTCTGTGGGGAACCCAACTCATACAACAACTTCTTTAGCCAAAAGAACCCTATGATTCATTTGGCGATTCCTCAGAACTATGCTTATAGGCTTGACAATGGCACCACCTTTTGTTCCTTGTTTCTCCAAGTGATCAATTTCCCTCCAACCATAGCAAAAAAACCTGACATAGACCTTCTATCATTTGGGTTGCCCTCACATTTTACATCTGTATAGACTTTTACGTCCAAGTGGCCGTGATTTCTAAATAGTATCTCTCACCCAGGAGACCCCTGTAGATATCTTATGATATGCATCACAGCTTCTATGTATTCTTCCTGCGGCATGTGCAAAAAATGACTCACGACTCCAACCGCATCGGCAATGTCTACTCGTGTATGAGATAGATAGATTAGCTTTTCCACCAATCTCTGGTACTACTCAAGGTCGACTGTCGGTGCTCCTTCTATGAGTTTCAACTTTAAGTTCGTTGTCATCTGAATGTCACTTGATTTCCAATCCAGCATCCCCACTATTGTCAGTAAGTCAAGCAATACTTTTGCTGCGAGATGAGGACCCCGCTGTTTGACCGAAGAACTTGTATCCCTAGAAAATATTCCAGATTCCCGAAGTGTTTTATCTCGAACTCGGTAAATAGACTTTTTGGAAGCTCCTCTATTTCCTGCTAATAACTTAATGTGATAATCATATCGTTCACATGGATGAATGGGCATGTTACTAGTTTCCCACTTTCCCTGTAAAACAGAGTGTGATCAGCGTTACTTTGACTGCGCCCACTTCTTTGAAGATTGTTGTGAACCTTCCGAACCACGCATACAGGGACTGCTTCAAATCATAGAGAGCCCTTTTAAGCCGACATACTTTGTTTCCCTGAAACTCTTTTGAGAAGACAGGTGGAGCTTCTATATAAACCTCCTCTTTTAGCTCTCCATGTAAGAAGGCATTTTTAATGTTGAACTGGAGTAGAGGCTAGTTTTTATTAGCGATACAGAGAGCAGTATCCTGATTGTATCGATCTTTGCCACATCGGAGAAATTTTTTGAATAGTCAATCCTATACGTTTAAGTGTAGCCTTTTGCCACTACTCGTGTTTTGTTTCGCTCACCATTCCATTTGATTTATATTTGATTGTAAAGACCCACTGGCAACCTACATGTATTTTTCCTTCCGGTGATACACTCTTCTCCTATGTCTCATTCCTCTTTAAAGCATCCATTTCTACATTCATTGCCTTGCCACTCCTGTACTTTGTTGGCTTCTTCAATAGTTTGAGGTACAGTTGCTAGACATAATGTAGTATCTAGACTTTGTGCCACTTTGCCTTGAGTAATGTGCACTTGATATTTTATGGACCGTGTCTTAATTTCTGGTGAGTACATCCAAGGCAGCACTCCTCTGTTGCCTCTAGGAGGAAGCACCTGTACCTGCAACTCAGATGGGATATTGGGACTTTTCAGATCATATGAAACAGGCAAATTATCAGTATGTACTTCACTTGCCTCTGGAGTGGCACCCATTGAAGAAGGTTCATGAACTGACCCCGGCATTTCTATATTCTCTACTTGGTCCAAGGTCTACTCGATGGCTCCATCTGTTTGCCCTTGTTGGACAGTCTCTGCCATGCTGAAGTTATGCAACCAGTCGAGTGGCACACCTGATAGTGTCTCCTCCTTGGCCGGAGAATGGAAATTGTAAAAATACTCTGGCTGAAGAAAAAGACAGTCCATGGTGAAATGTATGCGACGGGTAGATGGATTGTAACACCGATATTCTTTTTTAATGTGTAGCATACCCCATAAAGATACATTTTCCAGCGCAAGGATCAAACTTAGTATGCTCGCCCTTAGGAGTATAAATATAGACTGAACACCCAAACCCCGAGGAGGGAGAGTAAGAATGGATGGAACGCTAACCTGAGTGGATAGTGTGTGTGAAGAGGAGTGTTTTGGTGAAGGATTTTTGTGGGCAGATGATTCAAAAGATACACACAAGTAGCTACTGCTTCAGGCCAGAAATAAGTAAGGACACCAAATTCAATCATCACGGTACTTGTTATTTCTATAAGTATCCGATTTTTGCGCTCAACGACCCTATTTTTTTGAGGAGTATTTAGGTAGGACGTTTGATGAACTAGGCCATTTTTTGGTAGAAATGCTGAAGATCATGAGAAATGTACTCGCCCCCATTGGCAAAACGAAGTACACAGATATTAGTGTTAAACTGAGTGTGGACCATTTTGAAGAAGTCACAAATGCGGGCATTAACTTCTAACTTATATTTAATGAAATAGATCCAAGTCATTCGAAAAAAGTCATCCACAAAGGTAACAAAGTATTAGAACCCTTGCGGAGTGGGCACATGGGATGGTCCGTACACTTCAAAATGAACCAATGAAAAAGCAGTATCCACACAAGGATTATTAGGACGAAAAGTACCCTTATGCTGCTTAGCACGCATGCAAGTCTTACAAGGAAAACATGTATTTCACTAGTAAACAAATTAGGAAAGAAGAGCTTGATATAACAAAAGGATGGGTGTCCTAGGCGACTATGCTATAACCACAGCTGATGTTGGACCGTACCGTTGCAAGCATAGAGCGACACGTTTGAGTGACCTCATCCAAATAGTACACACCGCCGTGCTCAATGCCAAGCCCAATTATCTCTTTCAGATGAATGTTCTGCAAAAGACAAAAGCGATGATATATTAGTACGACATAATCAAGCTCTTTTGTCACTTGGCTTAAGGAGAGTAATTTTAAAGAAAGATCCGAGACATATAAACAGTTGTGAAGCGTAAGTGGTGCAGAGAAAGAGATAGGTCTGATTTCCTATACATTTATGAGTTCAACGTTTGTAGTTTGAATATGAGTTTTGTGAAGAGCGATGAGAACGAAAAAATCTATAGGGTCTTATGTCATGCTGTTGCTGCTCCCATAATCTAGAATCCATTTGGAGTGTTTTCGGGTATTAGATAGGGGTGTTTAGGAACCGAACTATTCGTGAACAGTTCGAGTTTGCTTCTTATTTGATTCAAGTTTGTTCATTAATTTTAATTAAACGAGCCGAGTTTGAACACCTAATTAGATTTGTTTACTAAAACGAGTCAAAATATTTGCATACTGTTTGGCTCGTTTAAAAGGGTTACATCATTTTTGAGCCGATTTTGAATAGATTTTGAAGCTCGTTATAGAAAATGAGCCGATCCAAATTATTCATTAAGTTAAACGTATCTGAATTTGAAAACATAATATTTTGCTCGGTTTGGCTCCTTAACAACCCTAGTTTTCGAGGAATTTTCTCGCAGTTTGGTTGTTCTAGGGGTATTTTAGTAATTACTTTGTATAGACATTGTACTAAGGGAATAACTTTGGTCTGTTAGGCATATGGGTTAATATTTTGGTCAGGACAAGTAGTATAGGAATTAGATTGGGATGTCGTTCTATTTTGTTAAGGGAAAAATGGAAATGTATACCCAACCCTACCTTTTTTCTTCTCCTCATCTGCCTTTCCCACAATGACAACCTCCCCTTCACTCTCCCTTCTTCATCTTTCTCACCTTGCTAGACATGGCTGCAGCCATCGACATTGGTGCTGCTGGTATCTCCGCTAATGCTGACTGCGGTGGTGCCTCTGCCTGGCACCACTAGCCGTCGTTCTGGTTGTTTCTTTTTTCTTTGAGCCTCCCACCACTCAGGGTAAACCACTAGCTGTAAGCACATTTCTTTAGTGTGTTTCTTTATTCACAATGGGTGCACCAGAGTTTTGACTTGCCCTTTTTTTGCTGCCACACCATGACGCATAAGAGCATAGTGGAACTGTCGGTGTCCTATCCATTGTGCCTTAGAGCTTAAGTCCGAGGCCAATCCCTTACGATGACTCTACGTCTGAAGGGATTCCGTGCAGAATCTCTGTCCTTGCTTCTTCCCCTTCAGATGGCCACATAGGCTAACTCCACCATTGGGAGAGTCTCTCTTTCCAGCAGGTCTCTCTTCACGACCCCGTATTTGTCATCTATAGTGGTTAAAAATTGTAATTGCCGTTGTTCTTGCACCTTATTATTGTATATAGCAATATCCTCAGGGTCTCTCATTAAATCAGGGTCCCTGCCGTCTATTGACATCCACAGTCTGTGGCGTCGATTCCAACAGTCCTCAAGGAATCATCCTCCTTGCCTGATGAAGTTTGCCTTCCAGTGAAGGTCAAACACTTGAAGGGCATCCCTACCGACCCGTAGGTGCTGACAAGCCCGTCACACGATGTTTTAGTTGTCAGATATTGTGACACATTGTTCACTAGTCTTGGTTCAATGTTTTGGATCAGCCAGATGAATACCAAATGGTCACGCTGTTCCCACTGCGAGTACACCTGGTCTGTGACAGGCAATGGTGGAAGAACACCCGTGATATGTTGTGCCCTCCCCCTAATGCCGATTGCTTTCTTGATAAGCGTTGTCTGCAGTGGGTAGTTATCACCATTGAACTTAAATCCTAGTGACAGGTCTTCAGAATTGGTGACTGTTTGTTGAACACCAATAATGTTTGTTAGCAAGTTGACTAACTGTATACCCAACTCACAGTTCTTTGGTTCTGAGGTTCCTGTTTCAGCCATGTGTAGGGGTTTAAATGACATATCTTTTTTGGCGCTGGTGGTCGGGTATAGGTCTAGGAACAATGACAAAATATTGTTTCAGAGTTCCTGGGTACTCGGGCATAAAACTTGGTCGGGAAAGGTTTCTTTGAACAGTGAGGAAAAAAGTTTTATGAGTTCAAAATTGATGGAGAAAGGAGGAAGGATGATGCAGAAGTAATATTTTTTTAGTCCCACGGATCAAACAGCCTGCTCTGATATGGAGAAAGATCAGAGCAGGTTTTTAATGAGGCAAAATATGAGGCTTCCAATCATGTGACGCCATGTGTACAAAAGGGTCCGCTGTTTACTTTTTTCTTTTTAAAAAAATACTCATTTGTACACGTGGCATCGCATGATTGGTCGCCTCATATTTTACCTCATTAAAAACCTCCTCAGATCTCATCCGGCTCGGATACTATGTAGAAAAATAATCTTTGGAATGAAAGTCGTACATCATTGATTATAATTCTTTACAATAGGTTCAATTTATAGATATATTCTGATTCTATCTATGGCATATTTAATTATAAGGGTATATGATTCTGTCTATGGCATACTTAATTACAAGGGAATATGATAATATTTGATATGATAGAAACTCAAAAACTTCTGCAGGACATGCTTGTGGGTGGAACAGACACGACATCTACCACGATAGAATGGGCAATGAGTTTGCGAGTTATTATTTGGATCGGGATTAGCTCTAAGAGATCAATATTTTGGTTCCATGGATATGCACAATATGTGTGTTCCACTGCTGCTAGGCCGAAAGCCTAGTTTGCGAGTGAACAACTTGTGTGGGTCACTGCGTAAGTCCTCATCCAACCTAGGAGCCCGCTGAGCTCCTGATTTGCATTCGCCATAATGTTCTTAGAGGCTGAGGCAGTGTAGGCCTTCAGTATCAATATAGCCTTTTGCTCTAAGTTTTGATGTCCGGAACTTAACTTTGACCGGAGCAGCTTTGACGTTGACCGAAGAATTCTTTGTTATCGGACCTTGGACTTCAAGAATGATATTGTTCTTCATTTGCTTCATTGATATACTACTATAGAAACTCCAAAAACTTCTGCATGCAGGACATGCTTGTGGCTGGAACAGACACGACATCTACCGCGCTAGAATGGGCAATGGCTGAGCTCCTAATTCATCCAAATGTAATGACATGTTTACAGAATGAAGTGAGGAACATAGTCGGAATAAAGCCCTCCATAAGCGACGAAGATTTAGCCAAAATGCACTACTTGAAAGCTGTAATCAAAGAGACTCTCCGGCTGCATCCTCCTGCCCCATTGTTCATACCCCACGAATCGCGACAAAAGGTGCGCATAATGGACTATGATATCACCGAAGGGACTGAAGTAATTGTTAACTTTTGGGCAATTGGACGAGACGCGTGTTTTTGGAGACACGCAGATGAGTTTAAGCCGGAGAGGTTCTTGGATACCAATTTCGATTTTAAAGGGCAGAACTTTCAGTACATTCCATTTGGTTCGGGAAGGAGGAGTTGTCCTGGTGCTTCTTTAGCGTTAGAGGTTACGGAACTTGCTTTGGCTAGTTTGATTTACAATTTTAACTTCGCATTGCCTGATGGGTTGGAACCAAAGGATGTTGACATGGCTGAATCTCCGGGCCTTGTGGTTCATAAAAGAGAACCTTTACGACTTGTTGCGATCAAATATCATGCCTTCTAAAGTATCATTAGTTTTCTAGTAATGTTGCAGAAGTCCTTGTATTCTACATTGTAATGCAAAAGAATAAAAAATTTGTGTCCGAGCAAGTGTCTATACTAGTTGTGGTGCGTCCTGTAACAAATACGACGTTTTATAATGTTGGTGTACATGTGCATGGTGTTCTAGTTATCGTTACCAATAAATTTGTGTGTCGGAGTGTATGTCAATATGGGCTCAGGTGTACGCAGTGCACACATTTCAAAGACATATCCAGTTTTCTCCAACGTTTGTAATGTGTAGCGCCCCGACCCGGACAGCGGAATCCGACCTGGTGCACCCGTCGTAGCTTACTGAGAAGACTACTAGACGTCTCATCTCTCAAATATACATCATCAGTGACGTAAGAGAAATAAGTGCGGAAACATATCTCATAAATCTAAATCATCAATGTAGCCCGTTAAAAGACAATATGAATACCCAAAAACTGTATTTGGTCGCAACCATCTAAAACCTTCAATGAAATAAGAACCAGAATTAACAGAAACTATCTAATCAAATCTCTCCATAAGGCCTATGCATCCCATTCTGCCCACTCGCCGTCATCCTCAATGAAAATCATATCATAACTGGGTTCATCTGCAAAACCAAAGGCAGTACCCTTAGCGAAAAACGCTAGCAAGTAACCCGCTTATAAGACATACGGGATCAACACATGGCAAGACATGAGTAATAGGTAATTCAAGGGAATTGTGGGGCACATGTCTTGTAAACTTTCAAATATACATAAGTGAGTAACGTAATAAAGCAAGTACATCAATTTACGCGCAAATAACAATTCATTGGCATTCAAATAACATTCACATTCATACCACACTGACTCTCGTGATGCATGTCAAATATGCACTACACTACTCAATCACATATGCATGGACACTTTCTCTTTTCAAATCAATGCAATGCATGTCACAATGTCCGGTTCCTAACTCATTTCCTTGTAACGCACCCCGGCTTATATTTCCATCCCGGTTAACGTTACAAGCTCATATGCTCTGTGATGCACCTCGGCTTATATTTCCATCCCGATTAACATCACAGATCTCGTAAAACTCTACAATGCACCTCGGCTTAAATTTCCATCCCGATTAACATTGTAGAGGACTTTATACCCTGTAACGCACCCCGGCTTATATTTCCATCCCGGTTAACGTTACAGTCTTTTGTGTCCTGCAATGCACCCCGGCTTAAATTTCCATCCCGGTTAACATTGCATTTCACCTTCGCAAATCTGTGCCGAAGCACATCTCTTTTTCAAAACCTTATGCAATGCACGTGCCATGATGCAAGACTCCTTCTTTCAATCACACTTTTCGTTCACATACACATTTCACATTCACATACGCAAGTACAAGTATCACACAAGACTTCACTAGCTTATTCGTCAACACTTAGACTTCAACTAGCTCATCAACGCTTAACCTTGATCTTAAGGTTCACAACCTACTGCGAGTGTCTTATCTTTCTTTCGTTGACTCTCTAACACCTCGTACGTTCATTTCTTAACCCACCTAAGTCATTCCTACTGAAACCCGATTCGAGAACTCATCGAAGTCACCAAGTTGATTCATCATCCTAGGTCGGGTTCCCAAGGCTTAGACTACCTTTAATCAGGTCCTAAGAAGCCTCTAGGGTCACCCAAAGACTCCCCGATCTTCCCTCTTTCTCCCTCTATTTTTCCACAAAACTGGAGGACTTCATCCCCTAGCTTCGATCGATCGATGTCCAGCTGGGGACATCGATCTCTCCACTTCGATCGATCGATGTCCAACTGGGGACATCGATCTCTCAGCCTCACCTACATCGATCGATCGATGTCCAACTGGGGACATCGATCTCTCAGGCTGCACCTACATCGATCGATCGATGTCCAACTGGGGACATCGATCTCTCAGCCACTTATACATCGATCGATCGATGTCCGACTGGGGACATCGATCTCTGAGATCGATCGATCGATGTCAACGTCCCAGGCCAGGTTCTGCGTTTTCTGCAACAATCTCAGGATCCTACCCCAAATTGATTCCAAACTTCATCCCATCAATCCAAGCCTAACTGCGCTAATAGTCCATGCTTATCTCATCAACGCAAAACCTCCACAAACTCATCACGCATACAAACCTAGAACGCACACCAATCATCAAAACAACCCGAAAGATCTCACCTTTTTCCATTCCCAACCCTATCCAACAATGCAGGCACATCAAAAGGGTTTACGGGGTAGGGATTTGCAGGATTCCACATAATCAACAATATCAACAAACACCTTTTTATATACATTGGCCAAATCTCGGAAACAAACACATAGATCATATGCAAATAATCAAAGAACGAATCTACTGCATGGTGATCCAAGTTGATATCAAAATAGGCCGTTTATCTTTCACAAATCGTAAGAACTTATAAGTAGATTACTTGCCTTTGATTACTCGAGATCGGATTGAAGAACAAACGAATGTTGGATCGGTTCCCGGAAACTATCTTCTTCCTCTATAGAAACGGCTAGGGCAGGGAGGACAGGAGCGTCGATGTTTTCTGTAAAAGGGAAAAACTGACGCTTTGTCAGTTTTTATATGGGTAGGGAAAGGTTTTGGTGTTTCTAAATTATATCTTATTTTCCTATTTTTCTTAAAGGATAAATCTTAATATTTACTTCTAAAAATTAAATACAACTTAATTTCTAATATTTATCCCTTCAATTAATTCTCATTAATCCTATTATTTAATTCGTATTTAGTTATGATTGACCGTCATTAATTCCCGTTGACTATCATTAAACTCCGTTTAATTCCTTCTTTGACTTTTAAATATCCTACGGAGGGTGCGGGGCATAACATTCCACCCCTCTTACAAAAAGTTTCGTCCTCGAAACTGACGTACCTTATTGGAAGAGATGTGGATATAGCTCCTGCATTTGCTCCTCAAGTTCCCACGTGGCTTCGCGCTCCGTATGGTTACTCCACTGAACTTTGACATACGGAATGACGCGTCGGCGTCGGACTTGGTCCTTTCTATCCACAATCTTTATAGGATGCTCTTCGTAAGTGGTATCCTCTTTCACCTCCAATGGTTGAGCTTCCAGGATATGGCTTGGATCCGATACGTATTTCCTTAGCTAAGACACATGAAACACGTTATGGACTTGGGACAAATTCGGAAGTAAGGCTAGGCGGTATGCTCCTTCGCCCACTTTGCTAAGTATTTCGTAAGGTCCAATATATCTTGGGCTTAACTTGCCCTTCATTCCGAATCTTGCAACCCCTTTGGTGGGTGAGACCCGTAGATAGACCTTTTCACCTTCCTCGAACTCCAAAGGTCGCCTCTTTGTGTCAGCCCAACTCTTACTGCGATCTTGAGCCACTTTGAGCTTCTCTCTTATCACTTTGACCTTTCCAATAGTTTGCTCAACCAACTCGGGTGCAGTGATTGTCCTTTCTCCAACTTCATCCCAACAAACCGGGGATCTGCACTTACGTCCATATAGAGCTTCAAATGGTGCCATGCCAATTGCACTGTGATAGCTATTATTATATGAGAACTCCATTAACTTCAACATGCTATCCCAGTTCCCTTTAAAATCTAGGGCGCATGCTCTCAACATGTCTTCCAATGTTTGGATGGTTCTCTCGGATTGTCCATCCGTTTGTGGGTGGTATGCGGTACTCATCCTCAGTTCGGTACCCATCGCCTTTTGAAATGCCCTCCAGAACTTAGAGGTAAACTTGGGATCACGGTCCGACACAATGCTAACTAGGACTCCATGTAGACTTACAATGTTATCCACGTAGGTGTTGGATAGTTTCTCATAAGAGGTACCGTGTGGCATAGCAATGAAATGGGCTGTCTTCGTCAAGCGGTCTACAATTACCCAGATCATCCTGTTTCCATTTCTGGTCTTGGGTAGTCCCATTACGAAGTCCATTGTCACGTGCTCCCATTTCCATTCTGGAATCTCTAGTGTCTTCATCAAACCACCAGGTCGTTGATGTTCTGCTTTGACTTGTTGGCATATCAAACATCTCTCAACATATGCCGCTATTGACCTTTTCATCCCTATCCACCAATAGTTTCTTTTGAGGTCCTTATACATCTTAGTACTTCCGGGGTGGATGGACATTCTTGAGTTATGCGCTTCTCGGAGCAATTTTGTTCGGAGCTCATCTTTACTTGGCACGCATAACCGATTCTGGAACCATAGACTCCCATCTTCTCGCATCTGGAAATCCTTTACCAGTCCCGTGGATAATTTGTCGCGGATCTCTTTCAGTGTCGGGTCCTCATACTGTGCCTCTTTGATTCGGTCTACCAAGTCTGGGCTGATAGACAAAGCTGTGAGGACATTTGCCACTGAATCCACCAATTCCAGGTCAAACTCTTCAATCTCTCTTTCCAATGGAGACTGTCTTGCGTGGCTAGACTTTCTGCTCAATGCGTCCGCCACTTTGTTGGCTTTGCCCGGATGGTAGTTGATGGTCAAGTCATAGTCCTTGAGTAACTCTAACCATCTCCTTTGCCTCATATTCAATTCCTTCTGTGAGAATAGGTATTTCAAACTCTTATGATCCGTGAAGACGGCACATTTCTCCCCATATAGGTAGTGTCTCCAGATCTTAAGAGCAAATACCACAGCTGCGAGTTCCAAGTCATGCGTCGGGTAGTTCTGCTCATATGGTTTCAATTGTCTTGACGCGTATGATATGACTTGTTCATTTTGCATCAAGACACAACCTATAAACAGAACGTTAGTTTAAGACTAGCATAAGTATATACAATGCATTAATTGTAGTGGTGTACATACCTAGTCCTTTCTTGGACGCGTCACTATAGATCACGAAACCGTCGGTACCGGAAGGTTGTGCCAACACCGGGGCTGTGGTCAATCTCTTCTTGAGCTCTGTAAAGCTCTGCTCGCATTCAGCAGTCCATTCGAATTTAGTCTTCTTTTGAGTAAGTCGACTCAATGGTACTGCTATCGTCGAGAATCCCTCAACAAACTTCCTATAGTAGCCTGCCAAGCCCAGGAAGCTTCTCACTTCAGTCACGTTGGTAGGTCTTGGCCATTCAGTGATGGCTTCTATCTTCTTAGGATCCACAAAGATCCCCTCTTCCGAAATCACGTGACCAAGGAAGGCTACACTTCTTAGCCAGAACTCGCACTTGCTGAATTTGGCATAGAGCCTTTGTTGTCTCAATATTTGCAACACCACTCTTAAATGTTCAGCATGAGCTTGTTCGTCAGGGGAATAGACCAAAATGTCATCGATGAACACCACCACGGATTGGTCCAACTGTTCTCGAAACACGGTGTTCATCAAGTCCATGAAGGCCGTTGGGGCATTAGTCAATCCAAAAGGCATCACTAAAAATTCATAATGCCCGTATCTAGTCCGAAAAGTGGTCTTAGGGACATCTCCCGCTTTCACAAGCAATTGATGGTACCCTTGACGAAGGTCAATCTTTGAAAACCATCGAGCTCCTTTTAGTTGGTCAAATAAGTCTTCGATCCTTGACAAAGGATATTTGTTCTTTATGGTGATCTTATTCAATTCGCGGTAATCAATACACAACCGCATACTGCCATCTTTCTTCTTCACAAATAATACAGGAGCTCCCCAGGGTGATACACTGGGGCGAATCAACTTCTTGTCCAACAATTCCTGAAGTTGCCCCTTCAGTTCCTTAAGTTCAGCTGGAGCCATTCTGTAAGGTGCCTTAGATATAGGCTCTGCTCCAGGAATCAAGTTGATTTCAAACTCCACTTCCCTTGATGGCGGTACTCCCGGTAAGTCGTCCGGAAATACATCCTTAAACTCGTTGATCACCGGAATCTGATCCATAGAGGTAACCTCATGCTTCGCATCTAGAGCATATACCATAAACCCCTCTGCTCCTTTCTGTAAAGCCTTAAAGGCTTTAGTCGCCGTCATGTATATTTTCCTTGGAGGTTTGGTTATCTTGGTATTCCCTTGCACAGTGACGTCATTCATCTCAGGGTCTTTGAGAGTCACTTTCTTGAGTTTACAGTCGATATTGGCATGATTCTTGGTCAACCAATCCATGCCCAATATTATGTCAAAGTCCTTCATCGGGATTGAGACTAAGGTCACTGAGAAGAGTTTCCCATCTAATTCCAAATCAAAGTCTTTGTACTGATGGTGAGAAATCAGTACTTGTTCTCCTGCTGCCTGTACCCTAAATGGGTTCTCAAGCCATTCGGGTAAACAGTCGAGTCCTTTAGCGAAACGTTTAGAAATGAAGGAGTGGCTAGCTCCACTATCAAATAACACGTTTGCAGGCGCGTTGTTAACTAAGATCACACCTATTCACCAAAGTGTAACACATAAAAGTTTCCACATAACAATATACAATCATCAACTTAAAGGACTAAAATTCAGCTTAAACAACTATTATTAAACTTAAGTCGTACCTGTCACCACGTTTGCATCCTCCTGGACATCAGCGTCCGTCATCGCGTGGACTCTTGCATTGGGCCTGCCTCTCTGCTGTGGAGCCGGCCCTGGTCCTGCAGCTTGGGGCTTCGGGTTCCACTCAGGGCAATCCTTGATCCTGTGTCCCGCCTTTCCACATTTGAAACATGCTCCGCTAATTTTCCAGCATTCACCCACGTGTCTTTTCTGGCAGTGTGGGCACTCTGCGGGAGCTTGTCGATTGGGTTGATTCTGTTGCGGTGCCCTCTGAACTGGCCCCGTTTGTCCTTTCCTAGGGATTTTGACCCAACGTCCGGGTCTACTTCCGCTTTGTTCTACCCTCGGCCTCTTGCTCGATTCTTCACGAGCCTCTCTGTTCTGTGACCGTCGCATGTCACTCTCCACTCGGTAACATGCATCCAGCATCTCCTCAAAAGTTTTCAAACTCGACCCCGCGATAGCCGTCCGTATGCGGGGGTTCAGACCCTCTTCAAACTTCAGCATTTTCATTCGATTGTTTTCTAGTACCATGGGCGTGAATTTGCCCAAGGCATGGAACCTATCTGCGTAGTCAGAGACGGACATCCTCCCCTGCTCAAACTTGTCAAACTGCCTCATTTTCTCTAAAATGGCAGTCTCTGGCACATAGTAGTCCTTGTAGGCCTTCACAAATTGATTCCACAGAATAGGAGGAGTCATCTTAGGCAGGATGCCGCTCCACCAGGCATTGGCTCTGCCAGTCAGAAATGGCGTGGCTACATCCACCTTCAGATCCTCAGGCACTTGCACAAGCCTGAAGCATTTCTCTACTTCATCCAGCCAAAACCCAGCCACCTCTGGGTCAGTGGTCCCTTCGAAATTAGGGGCATGCATCTTCCGCATCTCCCCAATGTAATACCTGATGCCGTGCTGAGGCGGTGGAGGCTGTGGTTGCGGTTGTTGCTGCTGTTGAGCAACCCCTTGTGCTATTACCGTGATAGCATCAATCAACGCTTGGGGTACTAGTACTGGAGGTGGTGGGGGTGGGTCATTGTTCCCATTGCCACCATTTCCTTGGTTGTCACGTCTAGGAGGCATTTTCTGCAAAGTCACGTGTATTAGTATCTAGCAGTTTAGAATAACTCAGTGTTGGAGATCCATAATGAGTACAAGGCGGTGTTTACGAACTAAAATAATTAACATTTATTGCTTACACTTAATCGCGCTCGTACCCACACCCATCCCAATCAAGCTTAAATCTAACATTGCATACTTAGACTTAAAGATCAACTTACGGTAAAAATCATAACTTAAAACTCTACATGTCATAACCTAGGTCTCCGAGGTAGATCTGAAGCCCAGGCTCTGATACCACCTGTAGCGCCCTGACCCGGACAGCGGAATCCGACCCGGTGCACCCGTCGTAGCTTACTGAGAAGACTACTAGACGTCTCATCTCTCAAATATACATCATCAGTGACGTAAGAGAAATAAGTGCGGAAACATATCTCATAAATCTAAATCATCAATGTAGCCCGTTAAAAGACAATATGAATACCCAAAAACTGTATTTGGTCGCAGCCATCTAAAACCTTCAATGAAATAAGAACCATAATTAACAGAAACTATCTAATCAAATCTCTCCATAAGGCCTATGCATCCCATTCTGCCCACTCGCCGTCATCCTCAATGAAAATCATATCATAACTGGGTTCATCTGCAAAACCAAAGGCAGTACCCTTAGCGAAAAACGCTAGCAAGTAACCCGCTTATAAGACATACGGGATCAACACATGGCAAGACATGAGTAATAGGTAATTCAAGGGAATTGTGGGGCACATGTCTTGTAAACTTTCAAATATACATAAGTGAGTAACGTAATAAAGCAAGTACATCAATTTACGCGCAAATAACAATTCATTGGCATTCAAATAACATTCACATTCATACCACACTGACTCTCGTGATGCATGTCAAATATGCACTACACTACTCAATCACATATGCATGGACACTTTCTCTTTTCAAATCAATGCAATGCATGTCACAATGTCCGGTTCCTAACTCATTTCCTTGTAACGCACCCCGGCTTATATTTCCATCCCGGTTAACGTTACAAGCTCATATGCTCTGTGATGCACCTCGGCTTATATTTCCATCCCGATTAACATCACAGATCTCGTAAAACTCTACAATGCACCTCGGCTTAAATTTCCATCCCGATTAACATTGTAGAGGACTTTATACCCTGTAACGCGCCCCGGCTTATATTTCCATCCCGGTTAACGTTACAGTCTTTTGTGTCCTGCAATGCACCCCGGCTTAAATTTCCATCCCGGTTAACATTGCATTTCACCTTCGCAAATCTGTGCCGAAGCACATCTCTTTTTCAAAACCTTATGCAATGCACGTGCCATGATGCAAGACTCCTTCTTTCAATCACACTTTTCGTTCACATACACATTTCACATTCACATACGCAAGTACAAGTATCACACAAGAGTTCACTAGCTTATTCGTCAACACTTAGACTTCAACTAGCTCATCAACGCTTAACCTTGATCTTAAGGTTCACAACCTACTGCAAGTGTCATATCTTTCTTTCGTTGACTCTCTAACACCTCGTACGTTCATTTCTTAACCCACCTAAGTCATTCCTACTGAAACCCGATTCGAGAACTCATCGAAGTCACCAAGTTGATTCATCATCCTAGGTCGGGTTCCCAAGGCTTAGACTACCTTTAATCAGGTCCTAAGAAGCCTCTAGGGTCACCCAAAGACTCCCCGATCTTCCCTCTTTCTCCCTCTATTTTTCCACAAAACTGGAGGACTTCATCCCCTAGCTTCGATCGATCGATGTCCAGCTGGGGACATCGATCTCTCCACTTCGATCGATCGATGTCCAACTGGGGACATCGATCTCTCAGCCTCACCTACATCGATCGATCGATGTCCAACTGGGGACATCGATCTCTCAGGCTGCACCTACATCGATCGATCGATGTCCAACTGGGGACATCGATCTCTCAGCCACTTATACATAGATCGATCGATGTCCGACTGGGGACATCGATCTCTGACATCGATCGATCGATGTCAACGTCCCAGGCCAGGTTCTGCGTTTTCTGCAACAATCTCAGGATCCTACCCCAAATTGATTCCAAACTTCATCCCATCAATCCAAGCCTAACTGCGCTAATAGTCCATGCTTATCTCATCAACGCAAAACCTCCACAAACTCATCACGCATACAAACCTAGAACGCACACCAATCATCAAAACAACCCGAAAGATCTCACCTTTTTCCATTCCCAACCCTATCCAACAATGCAGGCACATCAAAAGGGTTTACGGGGTAGGGATTTGCAGGATTCCACATAATCAACAATATCAACAAACACCTTTTTATATACATTGGCCAAATCTCGGAAACAAACACATAGATCATATGCAAATAATCAAAGAACGAATCCACTGCATGGTGATCCAAGTTGATATCAAAATAGGCCGTTTATCTTTCACAAATCGTAAGAACTTATAAGTAGATTACTTGCATTTGATTACTCGAGATCGGATTGAAGAACAAACGAATGTTGGATCGGTTCCCGGAAACTATCTTCTTCCTCTATAGAAACGGCTAGGGCAGGGAGGACAGGAGCGTCGATGTTTTCTGTGAAAGGGAAAAACTGACGCTTTGTCAGTTTTTATATGGGTAGGGAAAGGTTTTGGTGTTTCTAAATTATATCTTATTTTCCTATTTTTCTTAAAGGATAAATCTTAATATTTACTTCTAAGAATTAAATACAACTTAATTTCTAATATTTATCCCTTCAATTAATTCTCATTAATCCTATTATTTAATTCGTATTTAGTTATGGTTGACCGTCATTAATTCCCGTTGACTATCATTAAACTCCGTTTAATTCCTTCTTTGACTTTTAAATATCCTACGGAGGGTGCGGGGCATAACAGTTGCTTTGCCCAAAGAATCTTATATTCCACTATGGATTTCATTATATACTTTAGGCTCCATTGATTACGACTAGTGTTAATCGATCAACACATTAATTTACTTGGACGATCCCAAAATAGGACATTGAAG
The DNA here is from genome assembly GCA_036186865.1 of Eustoma russellianum. Lineage (NCBI taxonomy): Eukaryota > Viridiplantae > Streptophyta > Magnoliopsida > Gentianales > Gentianaceae > Eustoma > Eustoma russellianum. The sequence goes on along the minus strand of AP025046.1, from coordinate 16,231,991 downwards.
TTTTGGAGGAAATGAAAAATAAAAAAGGTAATGCGGCCAACTTTTTTTTCTGGTTAATAATAAAAAATCCTCCAATATTTTTGGGTTTTTTTGAGATAAGCATCCTGATTCCTTAATTAGAATAAAAACCTCTTAGAAGTTGAGCCTATGCTACTAAACCTCTCATTTTGTTAAAATAGACAAACTATTGTACTGTCCGATATACTCTTCGCTTCCGGGAAATGTTAGAATCAACTATAATCAATATAATTGATTGCTAGAATCTCGTGATTTATTTGTAAATCACTAATGTGGATCACATGTATAACGTACATGTATGTTATATTGGCTAGATACGTTGCAATTATTGACTGCATTAATTATAAGATTTAATTCTGATTGATTGACAATTATATTATGTTTACTTGATGGAAGGAATTAATTGTAAGTTGAATATGGAAGGGGGTCCCTGGCCTAGCCTATAAATAAATGGTCTGTGATGTTCCATCAATCATAGCTATACAGCATTCAGATCGGCATAGGCTGGAAGGCTCCATTTCCCGTAAGGATTCTTCTCTGCACCAGGCTTCCGATTCGAAGGCGACGACTAAGCGATAATGGCCGGAGGTAACTTTTATGCTTCCGTTATTTATTTTGGCCTAATATTTGGTATAAGAGCCATCTCTGACCGTATCGTTTGCATTTAAAAAACTTTTTCCGTACCCTTTAATGCAATTCACTCGTTCAAGGTTACGGGATTATAGTTTTCGAGGCCTTCAGTATTGTGTGTGCCAATATGCTTCATACGATTGCATTCTGCATCCTTTATGAATAAGTGTCATTGAAGCAGTATAATCCGGTGACAAAAGCAATAAGGTTTAGTACAAGATTCATTATTATGACTTATGCTGCAACTTGATTCACAAATTCAACCATCAAAGCATGAAAACGTAAGTAATCATTTAGTTCTTGCAGCAACATTTTCCTTTGCTTCTGAATCTTCAAAACTTTTTCCACCATCAAAGAATGTAAAATAAAGAGATTCTGTTTCTGTCGGAGAAATTTTCGGGTGCTCCCCCGATAATTCGTTGCTGAAGATCAATTTTTTTTCCTGTTGCTTCATTGTGCTTGTTGCTGAAAATCGGCCTTTGAAAAACGAAGTGCAGATTGCATTTCAGATTATTTCTCTATTCTGTTCGGATACTAAATTTAGCCATAAACATCTAAACTTGGCCACCGACAATTCACTGTTGGGATTATATGTTGAAATGTTTATAAAGATAACAGATTAAAAAAAACGTGGCTATTTACCATTGAAACCGGAAAGCATTTTGTTTGTGGCTGCTTTGAATTTGAGATTTTGTGCACCAGATCTGGAAAAAGTGTTTGGATTCATCTATTATGAAGAATTTCTTTTCGTCTGTTTGAGTTGTTACGGAATTTGAAAAATATATTGCCGCCGCCGCCGTGGTGGAAAACTACAAATATGTTTTTTTTCAACTTGATTTGATATTCATCTTGGTTTTATGAGTAAGGATTAGAAACATATTATGGCTTCTTAAAGTATGTGCTTTGTTTTCCACTTAATGCATATTGATGGTATTTTCTGAATACTTTTCATTAAAAAAAAACGCATTCAGTATTGCGTTCACACATAATAGCATATCATTAGTTCAGAGTTGGCTCCACAGTTTCCAATATATTGAGAAAATTATGTGGCATATACAAAAGGTGAACTATTGAAAGTGTGATAAAAACACCGTACAGGTAATCTCTGTCTAGAAAGTCGGTATTTCAGCGGGACCGTTGTGACTCCACCGTATGGCCTGTGATTTTATGTTGAATGATAATACCTGTCTAGGAAATTGATTCATGATCTTTCCTGGGTATTGCCGAATCGGTTCATTTCACATTTTCATCATGATTTCATCTTTTGTTGATGTCATATAAAGAATTATTTTCTTAATTTTAAGGTTAGCCACAACATCTTAAAATTTGTACGGTATAAAAAAATAAAATGTTATCATACCTATGGTTTTGATTAATAAAGTAGTCACCCTGCCCCACAGGAAAGTGGTTATTTTATTCATCAAAAAAATTAAACATAAACATTTCCTATGCCCACAGGTACGGAAATATTTTGGTTGTTTAATTTTCATACCGTTTTATGTATATTCTATGCATGAGTGCGACCTCTACCTAAAGGAAGGTTTAGAATATACTATTTGAATTAACTTGATTAATTCATTCTGTTATATATGTTCATAGCATGATATGTGTTTCCTTGGTTATGCAGTTATTCTCACTACTGCTGTATTTGATTCTGCTAAAACTCCAATGCTGACTGGTAACAAGTTTACTGAATGGAAGGATAATATCCTTTTGACGTTGGGGTGCATGGACTTAGACCTGGCACTCCATGAGGAAAAACCACCAAATCCCACTGAATCAGGTATGCCATCTGAGAGGTCTAGTTATGAGCACTGGAAGCGATCCAATCGCCTCAGCATGATGCTCATCAAGTCTTGTATAAGTCCAAGCATTAGGGGTTCTATCCCTAATATTGATAATGTCAAAGCTTACATGAAAGTCATTGATGATCAATTTGTAAGCTCTGACAAGGCGGTTGCAAGCACCCTTATGATGAGGCTTTCAAACATGACTCATGACAGAAGCCGTGGTGTGCGCGAGCACATAATGGAGATGAGGGACATTGTTGCTAAATTGAGCTCTCTAAAGGTTGAAATCTCGGAGCCATTCCTAGTGCATTTCATACTCAACTCTCTCCCTTCAGAGTTCACTCCATTTAAGATTTCATATAACACACATTAAGAAAACTGGTCAATTATAAACTTCTAACCATGTGTGTTCAAGAGGAGCAGAGGTTGAAGAATGAGCCCATTGAGTTTGTGCATCTTGCGACTCATTTTAAAAGAAATGCAAAGAAGAGAAAAGGTGTTCCAATGAAGAAAATAGGCGATAAAGACACATGTCAGTTTTGCAAGAAAAAGGGACACTGAAAGAAAGATTGCCTGAAATATAAAGGATGCTGGAGAAGAAAGGTAATTTGTCCTTTGTGTGTCATGAATCTAATTTTACTAAGGTTTCTGATAATACATGGTGGATTGATTGTGGTTATACAATTCACATTGCGAAAACCATGCATGGCTTTCTAAACCTGAGGAAGGCAAATGAAAGTGAGCAATGCATCTATTCTTGAAACCAGATACGCTTTAGTGTTGAAGGAGTGGGATCTTATAGGCTCATTTGGAAAACTGGTTTCCAACTTGATTTAGAAAACTCTTTTTATGTACCTTCCTTTTCGAGAAATTTAGTTTCTCTTTCAAGACTTTCGATTATTGGATATGATTTCCATTCACATCTTTTTGTAATGAATGTTATGAAAGAGAATAAAGTTATTGATTCTATGAAATTAAATGGTTTTCTGTTTCAACTTGAGTTAGATCCCATTTATGAGCATACTCTTTTAACAGAAACTGGTACAAAACATTGTATTATCAATGAGAACTCATCAAGTCTTTGGCACAAAAGGTTGGGACATATCTCAATCAAAAGAATGAAAAGATTGGTGAATGAAGGAGTTTTGCAAACTCTAGATTTCACCGATTTAGGTACTTGTGTGGGATGCATAAAGGGCAAGCAAACCAACAAGACTATTCAGGGTGTCAAAAGTAGTTCTCAACCTCTTGAAATCATACACACGGATATCTGTGTACCTTTTCACACACCTTGCTTGAATGGTCAGAAATATTTTATTTCATTTATCAATGACTATTCAAGGTTCATGTATCTCTATCTTCTATTTGATAAATCTGAAGCACTTGATGCATTCAAAATCTTCAAATTAGAAGTAGAGAAACAAAAGGAGAAGACGATTAAAATTGTTATATCCGATAGAGGTGGTGAATATTACGGACGTTACACAGAAAAGTGACAAATAATTGGTCCATTTGCCGAATTCCTTCAAAAGGAGGGTATTGTTGCTCAATACACCATGCCTCGCACACCACAATAAAATGGTGTTGCTGAAAGAAGGAATCGGGCTCTTATGGACATGGTCAGGAGCATGATTAGCACAACGAATTTGCCTATATCCTTTTGGAGTGAAGCTCTAAAAACCGCTACGTATTTTTTGAATAGGGTTCCATCTAAGGCCGTTCCTAAAACACCTTTCGAGTTATGGAATGGTTGGAAACCAAGTTTAAAACATTTACACATATAGGGTTGTCCAGTTGAAGTTAAGGTATACAACCCAAGCATAAAGAAACTGGATGAATGAACAAAAAGTGGTTATTTTATTGGATATGCAGTCAACTCCAAAGGATATAGATTTTATTGTCCCTCACATACTCCAAAAGTGGTCGAAGCAAGAAATGCTAAATTTCTAGAGGATCATGAAGTCAGTGTGAGTGATTCGAATCGTGAATTCAATTTCGAAAAAGTAAGGGATACACATGTTGTACCTTTATATGTAGACAATTCGGTTGCTGCTCATCATAATGAAGAGCCACCAATTGTGCAACCTCAAATTGAAGAATCATATCAAGAACAAACTGAACCCACTAATCCCACATCTATTGAACCAGTGGGAGTACGAAGATCCTCAAGAACTAAAAGGCCAGTAATTTGTAGCGATTATGTCGTATACCTTCAAGAGTCCGATTATGACATTGGACTGAATCATGACCCTATCTCGTTTTCACAAGCCATGAGTTGTGATGAATCGTCAATATGGTACGATGCCCTGAAAGATGAGACAGAATCAATGGCTAAAAACAATGTCTAGAAACTTGTTCCGTTACCAAATAGAGCCTCTGTGGTGGGATGCAAATGGGTCTTTAAGACAAAAAGAGACTCATTTGGTAACATTGAACGATATAAAGCCAGACTTGTAGCAAAAGGTTTCACTCAAAAAGAAGGCATTGATTACCATGAAACCTTCTCTCCAATCTCAAAGAAGGATTCATTTCGGATAATCATGGCATTAGTAGCCCATTTTGATCTCGAGCTACATCAAATGGATGTGAAAACTGCGTTTTGGAATGGGGTTCTTGATGAAGAGGTATACATGCATCAACCTGAAGGCTTTGTCAATTCCGATAATGTCAACTAGTTTGCAAATTGAATAAATCCATATATGGGCTTAAACAGGCTTCACGTCAATGGAACATCAGGTTTCATGATGTAATCCCTTCATTTGGTTTTGTAGAGAATATTGTTGATCAATGTATATACCTCAAGACGAGTGGAAGAAAATACATTTTCTTAGTCCTATATGTGGATGATATTCTACTGGCAAACAATGATCTTGGGTTATTGCATGAGACTAAGCAATTTCTCACTTTGAACTTTGATATGAAGGATATGGATGAAGCCTCTTATGTCCTTGGCATATAGATTCACAGAGATAGAACAAGTAAAATACTTGGTCTTTCTCAGAAAGCCTACATCATCAAAGTACTTGAGAAATTTGCTATGCAGAATTGTGCGTCTATTGTGCCACCTATTGTCAAAGGAGAATGTAGGATCTGCAAGGCACCACTAGAAGGGAGGGTTGAATAGTGGGTGCGGAAAATGTGGTTTTTAAAATTAGTTTGAACCAAAAACTCAACTTCTGAAAACAGTTTCTGCTTTCAGGACCAGTTTTAAAACGTTTTAAAAACTAGGTTTCAGGTCTTCCAAAATGCTGAAATTTGGAGAGAACTTAGACTCAGATGTTATGAGTATCTTCTAAAAATTTCAGATTAAAATTCAACATCTAACCCTTTGAAAAATCGTTGGATGTCAGATTGCGCAAATCTGCCAAAAACAATACACTGATTTGAAAAATTTATTCCTATTTGTGTGTATGTCCAAATGCTCTGAAACTTTGACCACTAACTCCTTATATACTATATTTAATTGGATTGAAACAGTTTTGCAAAATTCTTTTTGGAAGTAGGTCAACTACAATCAAAGTCTCAACCTTTGCAAGTCTGAAAATCCGACTGCACTAGTTTCAGAACTTTTGATGTTTGATCGACTTATACTTATCCAAAAGGGTTGACACTTGTGCCAAATTAACCCTAGAATGTGTGAGTATATTTCTGGAAATTGTTGCGCTTTTTGAAAGTCGTTTACTATTTTTACGGACGTGATTAAAAACAGTAAACAGTGCTGAAACAGAAAATCAGTGCTGAAAGTAAATGACACCAAGAATTTTATGCTGGTTCGGTTATCAACAACCTATTCCAGTCTTCGAGGAACACCTTCCTCGGTTCACACTAATCACACAACTCAAAAACAACTTACCACATGGTTTATTGAGTTACACAGCAACTTCAACCTTTTACAAACCTTGTATGATGAATACAATACGTACGAACACCACCACCTTGCAAGAATGAAGATTGATCACACCTTGATCAATCTTTTACAAAGATAAAGAGTATGTGGTGGTATAATCCAAGCCTATTCAAGGATAAGAATATAAGTACAATAGGCTTTCAAGAAGAAGAAAGAAAGAGAGTGTAGAAGAATAAGGCTAGAACACTTTTGATCTTTCAATTTGCAACACTTGTTCTTGTTCTTGTTTTGCTCTTCTCCCTTCCTTTTTAATTGTTTTTGGCCGCCCCCTATGGATTCCTTCTCCTCTTGAAAATTATCTTCTAAGTCCTTAGGAGAATGTAAGACATCATTGTGACATGGTCTTGCTTACTTGGCACCTTCTCATTGGATGATCATTTAAGCTTTGCTTACTTGGCACTTCATGATAGGTTGAATGTTTTGGAAAATCTGAATATTTCACTCAAAACCTGTGTCAAAATCAACATAAATTAGTTGCCATATCATCCAAGATTACCACATAAATTAAGCAATATAATATTTCTCCAAAAATGGGTGAGAAAATCGTCCATTATGATCATGCACATGCTGAAATTTCAGCATGTGTATCATTCATCTTTTATTCAAATTATTGCATATTTTGCATTGATTTAATCCAACAATTCAATCATCATTTAGTATGCAATATTCTCATCTTTTATGGAATAAAAATTAGACAATAATATGACCTAAATTTCGGTCATGCAC